>WBMZ01007376.1:0-145637 GCA_013400975.1 Atrichornis clamosus
ATAATATATAATATTACTATATTATTAATATAATATAATGGTGCAATGCATAAACAAACCCAACTTTACATTCTCAAAATTTACTTTATATTTGAATCTTATTTTTAATAGCTTTACACTGATAATATATTACAACTATATTATCAAGAACCCAAACTGACCACTCAGTTATTGCAGTTGGAACCCTTTTGTAATTTAAAAAGATCCCAACCTTTCTTTCACATTCTTAAACATCATTACTATTCAGCCTGTTTTTTGGCCTATTGTCTCATCTTTTTTTATACATCCTAGTGTCTCCCTGACTCTTGCTATGCACAGGCAGTAAGTTCACTTTCTCTTATCACAAGGGTGTTGTCATCAAGCAACTCCAGCAGATCAGGTCTATTAATTACTGGCATTTATAGTTAGTTAAACACAAACTGTTTGATTCTACACTGCTTAACAAAACCACTTTCCCAGGTGTTCTTCCTACTGCATAGTTTAAAGTTTCCAAGATTTCCCTTCAACAGATGTTAAACTCCCTGGTCTCAGTTTCTTGGTCTTTAATCTCTTGACCCTTTTCAAACTAATGGAGTTGTATTTGCCACTTCCTAATCCTCAAGAATCTCCTTCATTTTTAAGAATGTCAGTTAATTTAATGCCTTTAGCTAATGCTTGTGAAATCACATTATTTGGACCTGTGGCTATACCTGTTGTAAGTGCACTCATCTTATGTTTTTCTAATTAAAAATTTTGTTTTTAACTCTAGACAGCCTTCTTTTCGTCTCTGAAAAATTGATCCATTCTTTAGTCAGAGTATTGTTTCGCCTTCTTCGAAGTCGGAAAGAGTAACTATTTAACAGGTCTTTTTATTCCCTTGTGCCTCAAATGGTTAGCTTTACTTGCACAGAGGAAAATGAGGTTGCAGAAAGAAAGGCAGTTCCCATATATTTTTCTATCCTCTATGGGACTTGAGCATTTCCAACATTACTGTAGAAATGTGAAGCCATATCAAAAAGCTTTCAGTCTGATTAAAAATTGTGAGATAGTCAGCAGTTAGCAGCAGTTGGGTAACTCATTGACTAAATAGTCTCACTGCTTTTCTTGGGTTTCCTTTCTTCCAATGAGATCTTAGTGAAGAAGCACTTATTGCACATGCACCAAATCAAGAGCTCTGAACTGAAGCCCACGTGTGCTGAAGGGAAATGTGCTGGTATATTTTCTTTGATAATTGAAACACTTTGTAGGCCACCCTCACCTTCAGACAATTATGAAGAATGTCTCAGAGCATTTTGAGAATGAGTTTTTCCCAGACAATCCAAATGGGAGTTAAAAAATATATACACTAACAAGTTCCAAGAAGCATATTTTGACTTTTTGTTAAGAGCTGTGAAACCTTTTCCCACTGACAGTTTTCTCTTGATACTTTAAAATCTTTTTCCCTGGTTACAAAGTGCTTCTGACCTTATTCCTTGGACCCCCATCTCCTCATAAGCAATATTAGGTATCCCTAAGGGTTTCATTTGCAGAAGCAATTCATACTTTATCTGATATGAGTCATATCTTTTGGCTACAGCTGCAAAGTTCTCCATACCCTTGAAATCAAGTTCTCTCAGATGTGATCCATTCACTTTCTGAAGGCTCTATTCATGTGGAATTACACTGGAGAAGGTTTGGACACCCATACATGTTCTGGCATATATAGACATGTGAAAGTTAAGAACTAACTTTTTTTCCAGATGTGTTGGGAATTTCATAGGATCTAAACTGAGCAATGATAATTTTTTATACAAGATGAAAACGATATTGAAATTTTATTCATTATGAACTTGTCTGAATCCTTCATCATTATGGGCAAACAAAGGACTGACATTTAAGTTTAATTGGAACCACTTACTTTCTAGCATTACTAAGCAAGGGAAATCTAAAAAGCATGAAGGTTCAGGAAGTGTTGATGGACTCTATTTAGTTCAAAACTCCCACAGGAGGAAAGGTCTTTAAAAGTAATGTAAATCAAGGATTTTTGCTTTCAAATGCTGTCACAGCAGAAGTCATTGGAATTGTGTATGGAAAAAGAAATGATAAATTCTGCTAGTCTTAAAAGTCCAGAAATTTCAGCTTTCAAGGTGTATTTTGCATTGAAGAAGAATCTTAGAAAGAGGAAATTGCAGCAGAAGATCAAAAGATGCATTGTTTAGACTACTTGCTAATTTTCTACAATGAGAGAAAATGCTTCAATTCCATTAATATGCCTAAGATTTACTTACTAGATGGCAAATTGAACATGAGTCAGAAGTGCCATGGTAGCCAGGAGGACCAACCCTGTCCTGGAGGCATCAGGCCCAGCATTGCCAGCCGGGCAGGGGAGGGGATTGTCCTGCTCTGCTCTGCACGGGGGAGGCCTCACCTCGAGTGCTGGAGCAGTTTTGGGTGCCACAATTATAAGAAAGACATTAAACCATTACAGGGTGTCCAAAGGAGGGCAACAAATATGGTGCCTTGAGGGGAAGCCGTATGAGGAGCGGCTGAGGTCACTTGGTCTGTCTAGCCTGGAGAAGAGGAGACTGAGGGGAGACCTCACTGCAGTTACAGCTCCCAGGTGAGGGGAAGAGGAGGGGCAGGCACTGATCCCTTCTCTGTGGTGGCCAGAGGGAATGACCTGAAGTTGTATCAGGGGAGATTTAGGTAGGATATTAGAAAAAGATTCTTCACCCAGAGGGTGATCAGACACTGGAACAGGCTCCCCAGGGCAGTGGTCACAGCCCCAAGCCTGACAGTTCAAGAGGCGTTTGGACAATGCTCTCAGGCACATGGTGTGACTCTTGGGGTGTCCTGTGCAGGGCCGGGAGTTGGACTCCATGATCCTTGNAGGGCCGGGAACTCCATGATCCTTGAGGGTCCCTTCCAACTCAGCTTGTTCTGTGATTCTGTGATTCTGTGAATCAATGATGAACATCACCAAGCAGGTTTTAAGCTTAGTGGGGGAAAAAAAAAGAAAAGAACAAAGAAAAAAAAAAAAGAAAAAAGAAAAAAAAACAAGAAAAAAAGAAAAAAATCACTAGCCTGAAGACTTTTCAGTCCAAAGTCTCATACTGATAACTGAAAGCAAGGACTGCCAAGCAGATGTTATCACTGTAATATTTTACCAAGAGAGCATGAATATCTTTTGGATAAAATGGAACAAGGAACTGGAGAAACCTGAGTGAGCATTATTTGAGGTTTTGTTTTGGAAAGGGCTTGCGAAAGAAAAAAATGTAGTTTGGAAAGCAGTTGCATTGTAAAGACTGTAGGAAAAAAGAAGTGGGGGCAGGGTCAGGTAAACAAGTAAGGAAAAGCTTGAAGTGTGGACTAGAGACAAACTGTGAAGATACTGATAAGTTTTCCACAAAAATTTATCTGAGCTAACTAAAATACTGGCATTTAATACTGTCTTACATAAAATGCGAGTATCCAGGTACATATTTGACTAGATTTCAGATTTCTTTCAAATACCTTTTCTGTGGACTACTCCTCACTATAATAACCTATATTCAGAACAAAAAGGTCTAGATATATAGTACATACAAACAATACCTTGAGTTCTTACTTTTGATTTTCTGTGTTTGCTCTGTTTTTGCTTTTCATGACCACAAAAATCAGAGAATCTAAGGCAATATCTTTATATCTCATTTGACCAGTCATATAGTCTGTATTTGGCCATTCCATGATTTTAAAAATTTAAAAATCATTGCCTGAAATATGTATGAATGCAATTAATATTGTATTTCACAACTATGGCTTATATTGCTGTTGGCTATTGACTATTGAAATAAATAGTCCTTTCTTATTTCCATTAAAATTATTCTACTACTCTAATTAGTATTTGCATGCTTAGTAATCACAGCTTGGTAAAGCTTGGTTTAATTAAAGACAAAGGTGTCACAATAAAGTGTTAAAAAAAAAATAACCTGACATTGAATTTCCATTTTTAAAAGAGATTTGGACACTGAAACATAGCAGTAGATAACATCTTAACTGTTATACATAATTTTTGAAAATGGAATGTAAATTAAGTACTTTTGAATGCTTATCCCTTTATGCAGCTCCATGGAGCCCAGAGTCTAGAAACTGTTTTGCCATTGCCTTTTCACATCTGTCTTCTCTTGAAAATACTGTAAAAATGTTCTTCCTGTAATTGCCACATGCAAGAACGCCCATGTTTTTATCAACTCTATTTTGTGCTGGTGTCTCCTGTAACCTTCTCACTTGCCTTCCTTATTTCTTGTCACATCTCTGAACTCCATTGACCATCCAGATTTGACTAACTCGCTGCAGCTCCCCGCAGAATGCATTCCTCTGTCAGCACATATGCTTCTCATTCACCAATATTGTTATGCATTTGAGTTTTTTCCCCCTCTTTTTTACTGCCTCTACCTTGTTGGCACTGTAAAAAGAGAATACCTTTTAAGGGCCCTGAACCACTGTCATTATACGCTCCAGACAGCAACCCGGGGTGCAACCGGCATCGTACCACAAGTAGGAAATGAGAAATTCTGGGATATAATGAGAGCTATTGAATTTTTTTTACAGCAGCTTAACATAGGTTATTTAGCTCAGGTGTTTCAGTAATGGTAAGGCATATGGAAAAAGCAGTGCTTTGGGCCCTGGAGCTTTTTCAGCTCTCTCCGACCTCAACACATGAATCTGTAATTCTCATGAAGGAGACACAGTAGCCCTGGCAAGGTAGGATTTCAAGCATATACCAAAAACCTACTTGTGTTATTTCTTGCATATCTTTGGTAGCTGTATGATTATAGGATTTTCCTTGGTACCCTACATAGTGGGTCCATTGTCCTTACATTTCGTCTTCCCTGAAGCAAGCATCCTTTCCTTCCAAACATTTCCAAGCAATATTTTAGAAGTGTTTTAATTTTTCCCCATTTTGGTTTTTTTTTCCTAATTAAAAGAACTAAACCTTTTCTACATGAATATTTTTAAATGTAGAAAGGACCATCAAATTTCCCTTTGGATTCTGCAGCCATGTCACCTTTTATAGCACAGCTGCAAAACCTGAAGGACTCAAGAATATGAGGAGAAAACCAGCCTGGGCCCCTCTGGCTTCAGCATAGCTAGGATTTCACCCCATGTGCCCTGAAACTGGAGGTCACGGCCAATGCCTGCAATATGAGACTGGGATGAGGTCACTAATCTAATCATGACCTAAGCTTATGCTGGAATTCTTGACTTTGGAGAGGCAGATGCAAAAGAAACCGGTTTTGGAGGCCCTAATAAAGCAATTAAATGCATCAGTGTGGTGTCCTTATTTACCAGATTTTTATGTTCATTCAAACTGTCTTCTGAGCGAGATTCAATAAATATTTTGTTGTTTTTCTGACTCAAAACTGACAGGAAGATTATGACTTTATTCAATAAGATCGAATTTCTGTTGACAAATATTTATGACAACAGTTATATCTCCTTCAATAAAATTATATATTGTTTAGCCATATGGAACACTGTTTTTTCTAGGGCATTTCGGAACAGGAAAATATTCAGTGTGGAAAACAAAAATGGTTTTAAAACTGAGAAAAATATGAAAATCTTTTCAAAATTTAAAGATGTCCAAGGAACAAACCATTTCTTTTCTTACCTGTGTCTACTGTCCTGTCAGTGTTTATGAGTTTGGAAAAACATGCATAGGTCAGGAAGCTGTGGACATTATTTTGCAGAATAATATTTTTACACTAAAAATTTATAAGAACATGAGCAGTTTTGTACTTGAGGCTTTAAGTGATTGTCCTTCCATCTCTACTTCTCTGTGGAAGAGTTGTTAATGAAAGTATTGATGTTATTTCAAGTACTGCTGGAATGTTCTTAAAGGTGCTAGGAATGGGCAGAGTACAGGAAAACAGAGAAGAGCAGATCCTTTACTGTCATTGGTGCACAGTGTGGGGGATTGTTTGTAAAACTGCATCAAATAAAAATGCTGAGATTTTCTTTTGTCTTTAAAAAACCCCAAACAAATAAGCAAACAAAAAAGACCCAACCAATGTGTTGTGTATATTTGAATGCAGAAAGCTCAAGTATTACTTCTTTTTTCCTTTCAAAAAATTACTAACTCTGTCATGCCTTCAAAATACATAAGAACTGTGGTTATGAGTAGAATAGAAATGGTTATAAATAAACAAAACAAATTAGCAAACAGCTACAGAAGTTCCCATCTCCTGACACTGGTAAAATCAACCTTTCTGGGAAAACTTTGTGAAATATACAGAAGACAATCTATGAATTCATGTAATATTCCAGTGTTATTCTTTTTTGGGCCTTTTAGTTAACAACATGAGAATGATGCCATGTTAAAAGAGCACATGTTCTCTAATAAACCAAAGAATACTCGTTCAATTAAAGCACTTCATAATCTACATGGTGTCTGTAATTTCGGGATATATTTATTATTTCTTAATGTCAACAAAAGTGTCTTTAAATATAAAAGCACATTCTTTTGTCCTGAGAAAGCAGATTTGTTTTAAGCCCATTGAAATGCACAACTAAAAGGAGAAGAAGCGATATCTCCACCGGACTTCTTATTTTCGACATCTGGTTGTGGTCCATTGGGAGAAATGTAAGTAACAGTTTACCACATGGATTACAAATGTGCTGAATTGCAAGAATGAATATTAAATGAAAATATCCATAGCACCTGCAGCTTGTCCGGGAGAATTCCCCATGTGTGTTGTGGGTGGGTTTTCTGAAAAACCCCCAGTGAGATGCAAACTGTAACTGCAGCTGCTTGTAGTAGCAGCTTGTCTAGTGTTACCAAAGAGTTTGCAGATTCTGTTCCCTTCAATGAATCAACATTGATCAGGGCTGCCAACATGCTAAAAAAAGAAAGGAAGGGAGCAGAAGAAGGGTTGCAGGGGAAGGATTATGAACATTATGATTATTCCCACAGGTTTTAGATGATCAGGAAAAATTTTAAAATAGTGATTAAGACAAAAAAAAAGAAGAAGAAAATGAAAAGGCAAGCAAAATTCTTGATGAAATATAAAGCCAATTTGATGTATCTGGGTGAGAAAGCAGTGTTTGCTCTGTCAAAAGGTCAGGCCTGTTTTTTTCTCAATAAAAGCCCTGCAATTGTGTTTTGCTAACTTCATATACATTCTGTATAAACTGAGCACTGTACACATGTGACGCTTGGCTGGATTTCAGATGCAGTGCTAGAGGGGATTAAACAGTGGGGAATGTTTCCCCCTTAGTATTACCTTTTTTTATTTTAGAGAGACTGAACTAATTCTACATGAACATGCCTTGAAAACAGAGTGGCTCATTAGCAAGCATGTGACTCCCCATTTTGATTTTACCCTCCAAAGAAATGGTGAAGAATAGATGTGGAGGCTGGTGGGCCTCCAAGTAAGGGGACTCAGCGAATTCAGTGATGGGATAGACCCTAGGACCTTCCCCTGCTTAGGGTGAGAGAAAAGGCTTCTCCCAGGATGCTTTGCACCATTGTGTTAATATACCCCGGTTCTATTTATTTAATTGGCCCGTTGGCATCCCTGTCCCTTTCTCCCTTTTACGTCCCCCTTGCCAGAACCTTCTCCCTGCCCGGCTCCCCCGTTGGCCTCTGCCGCATCGTCCCTCCCTCCGAGCGTCCTCATTGGTTCCCTGACCCTAACCCCGCCTATGTACCGCCCCCGTGCCCTCAGACCATTGGCCCCTGACACTTTCCCGCCCACACACTTAAACCCTGACGCTCAGCCATTTTGCTGTTCTTCGTGTCTGGACACCTTTGAGCATGGACGTTCCATAAACACCTTGGAACTCCAAACGAAGAACCCCTCCTGCCTCTTTGTCTCCGCTGGTAGCTTGGATCGTGTGTGTGTGCGTGTGGCTGCCTGCATACACCTCGCAGGGAGTGCCTGGTGTGTGCGAAGGTATTTGCGAATCCCTCACGAGCGGCTCTACAAGGGATGCTTCCTAGAAGGTCGCTGCACCTGGACCTCGTCCCCTCACACCCTTCCTACCTCGAGAAAAGGCACTAGTGACAAACAGACTCCTCATGCTTCATATCTTTTTATCAGGCCTCTCTGAAGAGCACTTGCACATTTAGGCATAGCATAGTGGACAATCAAGAGCAGAGCAATGCTGGCAGCACAAAAAGGGAATTGTTAGTCTTTCCTTTGGGTTTTATAATGTCAAGATAATAAAAATATGAACATCAAGTAGTACTTAATTATTTTTTCTTACAGAAAAAAGTATTATTTTTAGCTGTGAGAGGCTGCCAAATTATTCTGTTTTGGAATTTGTGTAGGATCTTGCTGCTATTACAGAAAAATGAAAAACTTTAATGCACATTTCTTTGGACATCTTTGATTCAACAGGTTCTCAAGGAAACCTCTCTCCTGCACAAGGTTTAGAAGAGAGTCACACAGCAAACCATTGTTACTCTGAGGTAGCCTTGGTGGGTGACTATCTCCAAATGATAGGTTTGCTCTGGAGATGATACTTCTACCTTTGATTCTAGCCTGCTGCACAAATATTTGGAGCATGTCTAAAGAAGCCTATTGAATTGAACTGCCTTTATGCAGTTACAGATTTTACATCCCTCAATTTTATATCTCTGTGAATCACAGTCTGATGCTGACATATGGAACATACCCTCTCAGTAGTGGAGGCTCCAGCTGGGCACTGGGCAGCATTTCTTCTGCTGTTGCTCATGGGAATTTTAAGGTCCACATCCTGAAGAGGAGGAGGGAGTGAATCAGAAGGGGAAGCTCTAGCTGTGCTAACGAGGTTAGAAGGGGTCTTGTGTCAGAGTATACCAAAAGTAGGAAAAGAGAGTTCTTTACCTGTTTTTCATGAAGGAGAAGGAATTTTATTCCTTTCTGCCACTCTGGAAGTACATATTTTCATCCTAGTTTAATAGCTCCCAACAGACCCTTCAGCAACCTATTGTACTATGCTTCTTGTCTCCTCCCTCCCTCTTTCTTCCCTCCCAGGCCAAACCCAGGCATTCCACTAGCAAAAAATCGAGCTATCTATGAATCTCTGATGGGGAAACTTTATTATTTTTTCTTAAAATATTTCACGAATTCAGTTTCTAAACCTATTGTGTAATATATTAATCCACACAGGAGGACTTCTATATAATGGTCTTCAGAGACATTGCAGATCTTGGAAATTTATCTTTTAAGGAATCAGAACTGTAAATGTTCACAAATAAGGGGCAAATGTTGACTGTCCCTTACAATGAAGAGAAATGTGAGAAAGAAAATTTTTCCTATTGTGTGTGACCTTTTGTAGGCACTTCCTTCCATGTCATTTTCCCCCTCCATGATAAATGAAGGTTCAATAGAAGACAGCAAGTCTGATGTTGCTTCTGAGTGCCATTGACCTGGCCCAGACATTGCCACTGTGAGGCACAATGGAGGAGACTTCAACAAGGAACAAGGGCTTTTGTCTCCTTGGAAACTTTGGGAGATGTTTGGTGTGGGGCACTTGGGGAAGGGCCCTTGTGCCTCATTCCAGTCCTGTTAAGTGTTTTGTTCAAACCAGTGTTTTCTGTGCTTCAGAAAGAATTTGTTTAATATTTCACAGGCAAAATGACTTTCTGGAGATTAGAACAAACTGCTGTATTGTGTGCTAGACTGAAATAACTTAAGAAATGAAAAAATGTTCCTGCATCCTTAAATTCTCTTGTACAAAGGCTCATGGGTTTTGACAAGGAGCAGGTGTTCTGCACACTTCAGTCCTTCTTTTTGCTACCGGTTATCGTGTCATTAGAAATGGAATTAATCATAACTTTTATCCCACTGTGACTCATAAAAAAGTAAATAAAAAGCTTGACTAATCACCACTGGAGGTGGCTCAGCTTTCTCTGGGGGAAATCAGTGGCTTTGACTAACACTTCTGTTTAGCATATGCAGACATACAGTTATCCAAAGCATAAGGAAGATGCTACTCCTCTACAGGGATACAGGAAGATTAAGGGACAAGGAGAGAAGTGGTAAGGGGTCATTCATATGAAAAAGATGGAGTTACAATAATCAGAGAGAGATCTTAATTGATAGAAAATCTTCAATACAAAAAAGTTATAAAGCACATAGCATCACAATACCAACTTTCTAGAACAGCGTACTCCACAAACAGAATTGCATCCCAAAAGAGCTCCTTGTGACAGACTGTTGTCCTGAGGCACCTCCAGGACTGTGTTGGTGCTCTCTGAGTGGGATCTTGGTCACTTCTGCAGGGAATTCTCAGCTTGGGCATCCAACACACTGTGCAAGGACATTTTCTAAAATGTGATTTAAACAATAAATACATCAGATCAATGGTATATTTTCTTACCAATCACTCCAATGGACACCATTTTCCTTGTTAAAAATCCCTTACATGGACACCTGGATGTGAGTATGTGGCAGAGCTCATGGGGTTGCATATAATGAGTAATGTAATTGGAAGATTAGCAATTTCTCTTTGGGGTTGGTTTTTAATATTTCGTCATGAGTTTACTGGAAGTATGCAGCTGAGATCTATATTACCACAATGCTTACATGTGTGACTTTTAATGGACAAAAATTGAAAGAACCTATCTTTCTGGTTAGTGAAAAACCTAATTACTCATTATTCCCTGCTCCCTCCTTTTGCAGACTCCTTGGAGGCTGCTGCTGAGCTGCATAGAGGTGTTTCTTTTACAAGGGCTATTATAGAGACACCTGTTAGGATTGATATAGTTAATACTGCATCAACATTTCCATTGATTTGGTTTATGACCCAGCTGTAAAAACTCCTTTTAGCCTGAGAATTGATGAATGATGACTGAACCAAGGAGCTCAGGGAAAACAATGATTGTAACTTACTAGAAAGCAGCATCAAATTGGATGAATTAGACATAAAGCAGTTTCAGAAGCTGGTTTTACATATTTATAACACGAAAAATACTTCTTTTCACAATGAAAGTATGGAAGATTTTAGACAGAGAAATCTAGTGCCTCTGTGTACATTTTAAAATATAACTAAATCAGGGCTTTTCATGTGGAGAAATGGCTCCTGTTTGCAGTTTGGCTAATTACATTACATCAGGAAATTCACTAGTATTTTACTACGGAACTCATTAAGAGGTATGATTTAAGATATAATTCCTTTCTGTTTTGACCAGGTTAAAGAATCCTTTGATACTCTCTGTGGAAGGTAGAAGAAATATCACTGATACTTTCTCCTCTATAAGACAGGTAAGTAGTATGGAAAACGTAGACTTCCTGCAGTACTGTTTATAAAGCAATGACACAGAAGTTCTATATGTTCTGTTCAGAGACAATCCACCGAAACAAGTGGCCCATGTGAAACAAGACTTTGTAAGGTGCCTCATGTACTAAATAATTTGTCTCACCATCCCCCTTCTCTCATGGTCCAAAACCGCAAAATGCAACCACATGTTTGGGTAAAAATCTTCCAAACTGCACAGAGGACCATTAAGGGAGGGCAGATCTGTTTTTAACCTTGAAAGAGTCAGTCATTATAGCAGTAACAGACACCCTCCTGCAAGTGGTCCGAGTGTTGGTCCTGTGTCCCTTCCCTTCTGTGACAAAGGTGGACTCAAGTAATTACAGGCTGGGAGGAATTTCACCTGCAGGGTAAGAGCTAGACTACAGCAAAAGAAGACAATGGTGTCCCATAGATATGGAATTACAGAGAACCTAGTCTAAATGCCTGAGATAATCCATGTCCATTTGCAGGCAAATGATGCTCTGTGTGTGTGTGTAACTATTGGTAGCGAACCAGAGCTCATTCATTGCACCTGACTTGGGGCAGGAACTGTTAGTTCCATTACAGTATAGTGTAACTTAATATTTACACACGGAAATATCTGAGTGAATGGCCTCAGCCCGGGTGACTTATGCTACACTCATCAAGGCAGTCAATCTCCTGGAGGGCTCCAGATTTGCTTAACTCCTGTGGGTTTGCTAAATGTGGTCTAAATAATGCGGCTGGCATCACTTTCCTCTAGAAGAAGACTGATTTTCATAGAAAAAAAATGTCCATTTGTGAAGACAATATTGTCTAAGGTAAAATGTGAGAGCTGGGGTCTCAAAGGATGTGGAAGTTTAAGAAAATGTGAGATCTGATCCAGAGTTCACTGAAGTCATGGAAAGATTTCCCCTGCCTCTATTAGTGGGTATTGAATGAGCCCCTTGGATCAAGAGAAATAGAGGAAGAGCCAGAAACAAGTTATCATGACAAGTCAGAGTGGTGGCAACACAACTCAGAAAAATATGAAAGTGTAATAAATGTGATGTAAAACTAAAGCTTCTATTTTAATAGTTGGCATTTTCTCTTCTGGTCTTCTTGGTTAAGTGCCAGGGTCAAAGTATTTAATATCTATTAGGCGTTTCAGGCCTGATTTTTTGATCATTACTCACTTCCAGTAGCACGTGTTCATTTGATGTTCTTTATATGATAACTGTGTTCAAGTTCTTGGTTCTTACTGGCATATTCCCTGTTGGACTCCACTGACGAGTTCACTCCGGTAGGCAACCCCTGAAAGTAAATAGATTTAGTTTATCAGATCTTCTTTAGTTTCACGTGATGAACATGGTTTTGTTGCATGTATTAATTCTAAACAAGTTTCAGGTGAAACAGATGATTGTGCACATGTGTGTCCATGCACACAAAAGACCCATCTGTAGAGTAAAAAAAAGTCTTACAAAGAAGACCATGTCATTGATTTTACTGAGCTCAAGTTATCAGTGATTGAGCTATGCAGTGAAGAAAGATCTGTTTTTACAAGATAGTACAGTCTTCACGTTTTACATTACAGCAAAAGGCAGAACGATTTTTTGCAATGGTCTTCACAGCCAGCCCAGAGTTAAGATGGCGTTTAGACATCTGACTTGCAAACAGTGAGAAACAGCTATCTAGAACTTTTACCTGTTTGGGAGAGTTTTGAATAAGGTATTTACATTTCTACTACTCTAAAACTGGCCTGGATCCAATTTTGTGCCACAGGGTTGTTCATTAGAGGTGTGGTGTCACAATTCAGGCAATGGATTCTGTCTACAATCTTCTGAGGAGAATTTGATGGACTGGAAAACTATACCCTTCTGTCTCCTAAGGGTCAGTCTAAATGAGATATGGAAAGAACTAGAAGGATATTTGTGCTTTGGTAGAGAATACCTGATCCCTCCTTTTCTTTCTGAGAACTTACCTGCTTCACACACAGGCCACAAATACACTTATGGTAAATTCATAACTTACTTTGGAAAAACCTGATTAAAGCAGTGAAGAGCAGAATGTTTTTGTGCATCTGTAAATATAAAGGAGACTTGCTTTCCTTGATCTAGCCCACCAAACATTTTCTATCTTCTTTGGATAGAAAAAAAAAAAAAAGCAGAGTCATATTAAAAAAATGGTGAAAACCACTTTATTTTAAATGTTATTCAGGAGAAAAAAAATCCTTGTCATACCAAGTATTTTTTCTCAAGTATACCTTGATCATTGTGTTCAAATACACAATTCAGAGATCATTAATTTCAACTTACTACTTAAAATGGTACTTATATGTCCAGAATGACTTCTTACTTTATCTTTGCCTTCTGAAACTAGTTTATAAAACCCATAAAATTTACATTTGAAACTAATTTTAGCAGGAAGCTCATATTCAAAATTTATTGAGTGTCTGCAATATGTTTTTACCTTTATAAACAAGGAAATTTTTTTCTACATCACGTGAGGTAAGAATAGGCATAAAAGCTTTAAAAAATGAAGAGAAGTATAATCTAAAAATAGAATATTAAGCAAGTTCCAAACATATGACTTTTAAGATAATACACATTTTACTGAATCTTTTAATGTTATGTATTACCTTTAATGCATATATTACTTTTGATCAAATTTCAGTTTTCAATAATCCTTATAATTTCCTGAAAAGGAAGAAAAGTTGGTGAGCATAGTTTTGTTTGATGAAATCAAAGTCTAAAGTCAGATATTTGAGAACTAATGTATATCACTAAATGAAATCCTTTCCTATTCCTCCCAGTTTGCCATAATTTGTTCTCAGGTAAGAGTTATGTTTATGACTGGAGAATCTGTCATCAATTCTTAGATATAATTTGACCTTCCCTGAATAAATGGACAAGGTAATAAACCTCAGCATAAGGAAAATCAGACTTTTTAAACTGTATCATATAAATCTTATAGAACATTGTTTGAGAAAGATAAGCACTATTCAGTCACTGAGCTTTTTTTTCCATCTCTGCACTGGCTCCCATCCTTCCAGGATTAAAAACTGCAACCAGGCAGCTTTCTCTAGTGTGTAGAGTGACTTCTAAGAGCTGAGAAACATTTCCTGCAGTGTACAGAGATCGCCAGTTTTGAGATCAAATTATTACAAGGTCAAATCATAACCAGGGTGGTTTTCAGCATTCAGTAGTATAAGAATTACAGAGGTACTTGGACACAAACATTCATTCTTATTTTTTATTCTAGTTTGGGTGGAAGAATTAACATTGTTTTTTTATTAGAATATTAGTATTATGTGCTGTAAATGCTCATCAACACGGCAACTGTTTGATTTTAGTAAGCTTTTTACAAATTTTACTGTTTCTAAGGCAGTTTATGTATGTCCTGAATACAATAATTTACATGACAGATTATTCCCCTTTTAATTGTTTAGTAATGATTGTTATGATATAATGGTTTTGATAGATATCCTCATGACCAGGTAGAAAAACATGCAGCTTGTTTTCTTAATTGAAAAGGGAGTTTTGAGACTGCATGATGTAGGCAAAGGTCAGTCTATGTGTTAGCTATTAGAATGAAGTAATCTATATGGATCGTCCTAACTAATACTACAGTGTGTGATTCAGTGTGTGCTACAGAGTCGCAATGTCAGTGGCATTCTGACCACTCAAAGTTACAAGATGTGTTTGGTCTGAAAGGGAAAGCTAGTTTTGACATTTCACATTTGTAGTAATGGTCATGATTCATGCAGAGTTTTAACAAGACCAATTGAAAATTCATAGAGAATAACTTACATGATGAAAAAATGTGGAGTTTTTGTTTTGTTCTTGGTGTTTGGGGTTGGTTTTAGTTAGTTGTTTTTGTGGGCTTTTTATGGTTTGATTTTGGTTTTGGCTTTTTATATAAATAAAGACCAAGATCCACTTGTAATTTCTGAATTTTAAAAAATGGTTGACTGATACAAACCCTGATTTTCTATGATGAGTGTACTGTTTCCAAGATACAGATCCCCCTTAAAGCACATGAACACCTCTCTCAGCTTCCAGTTCAGTGACTTTTGAAACAGAATTTCCCAGAATTTGGATTCCAGACTCTAAGTCTCCAGTGATGCATTCTTATTGCTCTGTTTTAAAGTAGTGTATCCTTTTTGTGAAATTTGGCTTGGGAATGATACTGACCTTGACAAAAGTGAGGTGGGGATTTTAGTGGTTTGTGCCAGAACTTTGACTGTTATCCCTGTTTTGTAATAACTTTATCTATGAGGTTTTTGTATTAACCTATCAAACTAACAAAATAAAGAAATACCCCAGTATACTGCACATCATGTTATTCTACTTTGCTAAATTCTTGATGAATTTTTGGCTGTAGTTGGTGTGGTGTGTTTTATTTGCTGATATCATTCCTTATCAAGTATGATTTTTTATCTAGCTGTAGAATGTAGCATGTATAAAAATTAGTGACCTAAAGAGAAACTCATCAATCACCAAAAAATTAGAAAGATTCCATGCATGCTTATTAGGCCTGTCACAGAGAGACAGCACTTGTATTTAGCATTTAAACTGCTCTTCCTAATAAGCATATTCCAGCTTTAATCCCATTTCAGATTCAGTTGGGTTCAGTTTGGGATTAGTTCTTCAGTTGTGTTCTGTACAGACTGTGACTTTACTGACATGTATATTTTTTCCTAACATAACCCACATCTCAAAGTGCTCTGAAGAAATAGCAAGACAGTCTTGAATCCTAAGTTAACTGTGGTTCCTTTACAAGTTAGCAAGGGACAGTCAAGACGGCTTGTGGATCAAGCAAAACAGAAATAGAGTCTGTTCTTTTTGCATTCTTTTATTATTTTTGTCACATGGTTCATAAAGGACCAGGCTGTTTTAATCTTACTTATGCTGACCAGGTCTTATTCTACATGCAGGCTGTGGAAGTCTTTCCAGTGACAGCTGCTTGGTGAATAACCAAGTTCTTAGCCATGATGCAGTTGTGGGTTAGTTTGCTTCCTATTGGATGGGTCAGCACTGCTACAGGTATGTGTCTATGAAAGCTGTTGATATCACACCAAAAGTGCTGAACAGAAAAGAATTTAAGAACCCCTTACAGTAACCAAAACATTCTGTTGGGTTTTTGTGAGTTAAGTTATTCAGAATTTTGTTTTGCTAAGTAGTTTTCTGGTGGTTCATTTTAATTTTTTCTTCATACAGATGTGCAGAAGGCAAACCTAATCTCATTTGTGGAGATTCTGGCTTTCTTTGTTTAGTGGGGGATTTTTTCTATAGAAAGGCAATGGCTAGGAAAGTGTTACACTCCATAACTGTGCCTTGCAGCTTTTGGAGGTTTCCAAGTGCTGTGCAGGTGAGTGGAACTCCCAACCTTGGTTTTGCTGTGTGGGCTTCACCTTGTGATGCACAGAGATAGTAAGAGACTAAGAAACCAGAACATTAAGCAAAAATTTGCTCAATCTAGAAGAGTTGAGAAGAGGAAAGGTGGGAACAAAAACTGTGACTTAAGCCCTACTCTGCTGGACAGAAATAGCCTGATTCAAGACAATGAACCAAGAGGTAAGTAAGAAATACCATTCAAATGAAGTATCAACAGTCTTCCTAAAGGATGGAGGAGAAAAATCACTTTTATCTTGCAAATTGGTTGTTGAGAGCATAATTTCTGAGGTTAGAGACCCTCATTTAACACCCCCTCTCCCTAACATATTTGTGCCTACAATCTTTCCTTGCCTAGGGGAATCAGTGAATTACACTGTATTATTAAGTGCTAATGGCTTTAGTGGATGAGAAAGGAAACAAAATCAAAAGGAATAATCTATAACCAAATTGCTTTTGACAATATCTCTCTGTTTTGCATATAGTTTTACACAATTCCCATACTTTTGGTTTGAGAAAAGACTAAGAAAGTAAGTAGATGAGCCGCTTGAATATGTTGCATATTAATATAAAAAAGTGTTCTGTGACTACATTCCTAAGATAAAATGCAGTTAGCTCAGTACAGTTTAGGGGCATGAAAAACAGAGCAAAACTAGAGGGCTTTTTTTTACTGAATTATTTCCCGCTGTGTGACTTGTGAGAGAAATCTGAATTTCTCTTCGTTGAAATATTTCAGACAAAATGCATAGCATGGAGCAAAGTGATAGGAAATAATTTGCAGCATCTTCAATTTTTCAACACTTATTTTACATTGCCAGAAATATTGCATCTTATGCTCCCTAAAGTTTTGCTCCTGCCTGACAAGGAAATAAACAGTGATTTCAGAATTTCGACATGTTTCTAAGGAAGCAGTTTTTGTTCATGCCGGTAAATTTATAATGAAAAATTGTTTCTGAGAAGTATATTAGGTTGTGTGCATCTGTGAAAACCTTGTATCTTTTTGAACCCTTATAGAGTCTTGCACTGTTGTGAGAAACAGATATTTCATATAAAGCACTTTGACTGTATTTATGTTATTAAATAAAATGGCCAGAGATTGTTGTCAACTCTGGTGCATAAATTGTGTTGATAAAGTCTCTTTACTCCTTCACCTCCAACCAACCATACTGAGACAAATACCCAACATGTTAACTGCTGACCAGGTCCCAGCTACAGTGTAGGTCACTGACAGTCAATCTGGTTGAAAACTGTGTCAAGGTGCAATCCTACCATACTTGGCTTCATGCCCTGGCCCTGGTCTGTATACTCCTTTAGATGTAACCTAATAATGGAGTCACTACGGATAAATGATTCCCTGAAAACTTCCAGTGGTGAGTAGGGAAAACAGATGAGCAAATAATGGTTCAGGCTTTAAGATGAAGATGGGGTGGCATAGATAACCCAGTCATATTCTTCTCTATCATCTGAACAAAGAAGTTGTATTTTGGAGGAGGAAAAGGAGGGAGAGGAGTACATGGTTTTTCATTCACATGTGTAACCCCCAAAGTTGCTCCTGTCCAGGTCAGTTTTGCAGAAGCCTTTTATCTTAGTAATGATAACGTAATCAGTTTTCACTGGAAGAGGTGTCAGCAGGAAATTGCTCCTTTTTTTTCTTCCTGGTAAATGTGAGAGCCTGGAAGCTTCAATCTGACCTTCCAAGAGTACACAGTGACCCAGTTTTGCTCCCTCCCACGCAATGGAATAACAAAGGGCAGCACAGGGCTAGCTGGGTTAACACTATGAACATCGAGGTCAAAGAAATTCTGGAGTTTTCCCAGCTTCATTCCAGAGCAGGGTACTTTGGGACAGAACATACTGGAAAATCTGCAGGATTTCCATCCTTGTTGAACAGATACTGTAGCAGTTTAGGGGTTGAAATAGTGAAGGAGTTATTCTATGTGTTCTTAGAGGAGGCAGGAGAGAAGTGACCATGAACAATTTTTAATTAAAAAAAAAACCACCTCAACCACCCCCAAAACACCTGCATAAAAACTGTGCATGCAGTGTACGAAACATGCAATTTATCATCATTGTGAGTAGGTTGGAGTGAGCTAAGCTTTCCAAACACTGTTCTTGCTGTGGAATGCAGCCATTCTTCATGATAGTCTTCAGGGCATAAGTATTTCTAAACCCAAAGTGTTTCACAGCATATTTTAAATAAACAGTCATCATATTAAATGTTCTCAGTGACTCCAGTGTTTCTGCATTTGAGCTACTTCTTATAGCAGAAAAATTACACAACAACAGTAGAGAAAATAACTATTTCACCCCCAATACTAGCTAATCAAAATGTAAATGTTTTCTCCCTATTATTTTATTTCAGTGTGGGTTTCTGAAAACACATAAAAGTGCTGGACTTAAGAAATACAAATCTTAAATCAGACTTGTAACTAGCATTGTTCTTGGAGCTCTAGAACTAGCTGAAAAGCAGGTTTGAGTAGAAATACAAATTCTCCTGATAGGGAAAACTGTAAATGGTAATGTTTAGATCTGTAATCTCTGTAATATTATGCATATCAAATGAATTAAGTAGTGTAAGCTGGTCATTATGACTCCCGATGAAGCCAGTAGGAAGGGCAATGCTCACAGGAACACATACTCTCAGAGGACAATTAATTCTTCATCTTGTATGCGTATTTTTTTAGGATGAAATGAGTTTGATGTTTGAATATTTGATATATATATTTACATACAATAAAAACTATCTTACATCATGACAGATAATTATGATAAACATAAACATGGTCTTGGAGTACTCCTCTTTTGAGGCACAGAATCTACAGGGGCTACATTCATGAGGAAGCAAGAAAAAAGGACACATAGTGTTTTTTGTTTATATGTTTGCTTTTCTTAAATATTCCAATCTGAGAAAGATGGAGTACTTGTGTTTCTAAATGAATCTGGAAGGAGTCAAATATTCTCCTCTATTCAACTGGTCCAGTGGATCCAGCTCTGAAGCTGATTCTTGGGATATAATCAAATTATCACCATGTTCAGTGAAATTTTGGATTCAGTCTGGACAACTGAAATGAGACCAATTTTCAGATCAAGTGAAGTATGAAGTGCTAAAATGAGGTTTATGGAGCGATGAGGAACATATTCTCTGTTCCTCCAATTTATGTAAAATCCATGTGATTTCATGTTGAATAAGAATATTAGGCTTTCTGAGTGAACCTTAAGCATAGTTTTGAGTGATCCTTGGCTGATTTATGCTTTGCATTCTCACATGATTTTGACAAGGAACCAGATAAAATTTGGCAGTTTCACTGTGTTTCATTTTGAGATTTTGAGTTTATTTGGACCTGAAACAGAAGCAAAACTTGTAGCTGTGAACCCACCCAGAAAGAAACCAAACAAAACAGTGACCCAACCCTCCATAAAATTAAATCAGGGATTTTCACAGAATTCTGACCTATGGATATTAAAATTAGGTGAGATGAATCATGTGCTCCAGGAACACCACTGTTGGTGACAAGAAGCAAAGCAACAGAGAGCAATAGCTTCCAGATGTAGCCTATAGGCACTAGGGATATATTTCCAAATTCCCTCAGTTGTTCCACACAAGTAGTTGAAATAGCAGAGCTATAACACACTGGGAAAACCCAGCTCTACCCCTGCTCCAATCTGCTCACCTGTCTGCCATGTACCACCAACTGCACTCATCCAAACCCATCTCATCTCCTTAATGTACATTCATCTGTGGCAAGTTTCACTTCAGCAAGCTTTTAATTGACAGACACTTTTTGCCTCTGGATCCTGGTCCCAGACCCTCAGGAAAATAGACCAATAAAACAGCTTGTTTCTGGCAGAGGTTGGAAAGCCAAGATGTTTCTGCACTCAAGTACTTATCTGAAGGATCTGTCTTCAGCTCTACTAAATGCTTCCACCTAGACAGACCTGGCAATAACTGATGTTGTGCGCCACTCTAGCAGGCTGGAAACTTCTGCACCACACTAAGCAAAGCTGTGTATCAGTACTAGCTTTCCCATCCTGCCAGCAAACTTATGTCATGCTAGAGAGGTATGACACAAAATGAAGTTTTTAGTTTTGCACTACTACAGGCATAAGAAACAGCACAAATACAGATTAAAAACAAATAAAGAAAAAACAAAGCCTTGCTCAAGTTGAATGGGATTATAAGGATAAAAGAATTTACATGCACACACAGATTTTGCATCTAGTTTCAAGTCAGCTGTAATTTATTGGTGTATTTTCATTTACTTCAGTGGATCACATCCTTTGTCATCTTAGCTGAATCTGCTAGTGGTGGTGAACTGAACTGTCACTGCTGATAACAGTTCTAGTGATCCATCCATGAACTGCACTAAACTGGTTGGTTTGTTGGTTTTTTTTCTGTTACACATTTGGGCAGCCTCTGGGTCTTCATTAGTGTTCTCAGAGCTTAATTAAAAGGAAAAAAACCCCAAAAACAAATGACCAAACCTTTTCCGGATGAATGAGAATGTCATTTAACTTTGGGGTTTTTTTTTTGATAATCCTTCTCCTTGGATTCATTCCTTCAGAAGTTTAAGATATTTTTGACTTCAGTACCAAAATAGGAACAAATTATACCTCAGATTAAAAAAAATGCATGGTGAACAAGCAGCATACAATCTGACAGAGTTGTTTTCTCCAGGACATGTCTTCTCAAGCAGTCAGGTTTTTAAGGGAATTGCAGAGCAAAACATAATTTTTAGTAATGTAGTAGCAAATAGTAGTAGTTTCAAGGTTTTTCTGGCATGTATGATTCATATGTAAGACTCGATGAATGTTCTGTCTGAATTTAACTCTTCAGAGTCTCAAAGCATATCCCAAGCTTAAACATGACAACACTGCAGACATCATGAAGAAGCAGATCATAAGCAGGTTTTAAACTCAAGTTATATTGACTTAGGTCGCACTGAGGAATAGAAAGGTCAAGAGTAGTCTTAAGGGTTGGCCAGTAAAACAGTGGCAGAGGAGAGAATGAATGACAGGTCCTGTGCTGCATTCTCTCGCTATAATGAACAGTATGAATTATGAAAGAACATGAAAGGCAAAGCTCTTGCACCTCAAGGAAACACAGCCCTGACCTCTAGGAGGAAGAGCACCTACAGAACAGTCTGACCCCATTAGGTCAGTGAACTCTTATCCTCGTAAAGAAAGATACTAGAATAAATGAGACAATTCAGATGTTCAGCTTCCTGGAAGTGTTTGCTACTTAAAATTGTTGGGAGACCAATGTGAAAGAGAACATGTAATTGATGGGGGGCAAAATCAAAGAAAAATGCACCAGTTCCTTTACTCAATTTTCCCCCATCTTTTTTCTTTCCTTCATCTCATCCCATCATTTAGGACTGAGGGGGGATGACTTAGCTATAATGTTTCCTTGAGGGCATGAAGAGGAGAAAGGACGTAACAAGTTCTAAGGGTGGAGACCACATACAACAGACAATTTTAGTTTAACAGATGGCTTATAAAATATTAGGATAACCCCAAAATTTTTTCAGAGAAAGAAAATATTCTGAAAGGATTCCAAATGAAGGCAGTGTCTTAGGACCCAAACAGGCAGGTATTCTTGAGAAAAACTCCCAGTGGGAGTAGAAGAGTCCACTTCATATGTTTACACTGAATGCAAACATTCACCAGGCTAAGGGAGAGTGAAGGAGCAGGCAGATCTCAAACTGCAGTGAAAAAGAAAACCAAAGCTCAGCAAACTTTCCAAGGTGAGGCCAGGCTTTGAAGAAAGAAGGGGAAATAAGGGAAGAGAGAGGGAGATGACTTACACTGCCAGACCTTTGCAGTCATTGTAGCCAAGATACTGGAACAACTAAAAAGGAACTTTGGAGTCAGATATATTTTAAGTTTCTGTTTTCATATTTCATTTTTTGTTTCCAATTTTGCAGTCAGGAATTCATCTCACTGTTTGCTAGAACACATTTCTTTCCTTCTTTAGTCTTGTGTAATGAATGGGCCATTTTGGCAAGAGGCATGCTACGGAGAAATAACCTGTGATGCTGGATTAACTCATGCTGGACATTGTCCTTTGCCATGTGATGAAGGAAGCAATGTGTTTAGGGTGCGGAATGTCTTGTGAAGTTCTTGCTAGACATAGCCCCCACATGGGCTCAAAAAAAGCAAGCTTCTCAAAACCTAATGGAGCCAACAAGGAACTATGTAAGCTAAAAGCTGTGTAAACTTATATGTGAGAGAAAATGGGGCAGAGTGCAAATCAGACACTAAACAAGCCTTTTCTTTTAACTCTCCCAAACCTTTCCAGATGTTAAAACAAGTAAACAGCACGTGACAACTGTGTTTAATTGTTCATTCTGGTATTAGGGTTAACTTTACCCTGCTTTTCTACCTTGTCTCCTCACTACAACTATTGCTTGAGGTTCGAAATGTGTTAGTTTTAGCTTTCTGTTAAAGGTAAACACATGCACAAGGTCACTTTTGTAGAGTAAGACAAATTTCAAATATAGCCCTGCTCAAATAGAGCTGGGAATTTTTATATTTTAACAAAAACTTATTTGCTCTCCTTTGTATTGGCATCAATGGCTGTTCTTATATGTAATACCATTAGCACTGGTAGCTGAAGTTCCCCACAAGGAAATGATTCAAGACAGATGATAATAAAAAGTGGGGAAAAAAATTGGATGTGGTTACAGCAGCAAAAATTTCACTTATTAAGGTTATGTCTTCACAGCAGAGTTATTCAGCTGGTGTCCCCAGTCTGGCAAAAACAAAGCCCTCCAAACCAACTGGAGTGATGCCTTGATATAAACAAGATTAAATGCAGAGCTATAAGTTGCAGGGCATGTGCTAATTGTTCTTCTTAGTTTGATAAATAACTCACTTTGTGGGGAGCATTCAGATGTCCCTCTTGTGCCTTACACAGCTCCCTCTTTGCTTTGCTCCGTTCATGGGAAAACACTCAATGTCTTCAGAACCATATGGAATCTCCATGGAAGCCTTGTCTTACACCTGTGACTCAGACCTAGTTATTGCTGCTCTGGTCATCATAATACACTATCATAGAGCTAAAGTTATTGGTGCAAAAAAATATGAAAAGGGTATTTATATTAGCAAGGACAAATTAATCTTCCTTCACTGTGGACAATTATGGTGTGGGGTTTGATACACAGGACCCATTCTAGGTGTCACCATGACACCAAAATGAAGATAACCTTAAAAACATCTATTCATTGCCTACAAAGAGAGGGTAGCCTACATGGAGACATTTACATCAGTTAGTATGAATCCCATTCCAAGTGACTAATCTCAGCTGGAAAAGAGCTATCACTTTTTTTCTGCCCTGAGTTCAGATCACTGCCTGTCAGGGTGAGTGCTGGATTGCAGTGTTAAAACAAAGAGATTAGCTGAGGTCATGAGAGATGCAAAGCAGGGTGGAGAACAAGCATTTACAGAGTCAGATCCTGGTTACCTGCCCTTTCCAGCTGAGCCCAGTCACTGCTGGGGTGGGTGCCCCTTCGTGTCTCTTCTCAGTGTGGTTTACAGCAGTCTGTTCACTAATGAGCATCTGTGTCAACTTAACTCTTGTGGTTGTCCTAAGATTGATGTTTGCCATGAGGTTGGAAAGCTAGACCAGAGATAGCGGAATAAAAGGTGAGCACTTGTACAGACAAGTGCCAGACAGTAGAAAAGGTCACCACTTGCAGCTGACACTGGTGCAAACAGACCTATTTAGCTCTTTTCCACTATTGTTTAAACTAACTTGCCTGAATTCACACTGACTGGGCAATGAGAAAAGTACTTTCACAGGCAGGGATCTGTCTGAGCCAAGAAGCAGTGGGTTTAGCTTAGAAATCATAGCTAAGAGTTAACAGATGAATGCTGGAGTTTCTGGAGAACCCACGAGTTTCCATGTAAGGGAGCTAAGATAAGTGGAAAGAGTGTCATGATACTTGTAATCACCAAGCTTTAAATACATAAATATGTAGGTGTGGGATTTCTATTTCAAATGTGATTTTGCTTTGTGTTTATTCTGTCTAAAGGCTTCAGCAATGCAAATTGGATCTGCCTTGAAGACTTAGTCTCAGAAAACCATACAATTTGTTTAACCCTGGAATCAGTCAGTTAGCCAGAGAGAGGCTCATGAGTTTCTTCATTGTGTCCTCACATTTTCAAGAAGAAACAGAATACAGGCATTGTTCAAGATAAATTTTCTAAACAGAGTTTTGGGGCAACCAGTGGTTGTTATAGCATGATTGCCATAATTATCCACCTGAATACCAGTCCTCCTGGACAGATGACTGGCCTGTTCCTGGGCAACAGCAAAATGAAAATTGTACTCCTTGAGGTTTCATCTGGCTGCATTTCAGGCTACTACACAGAGTTTCATTTGTATTACTCTATTTATATTCTCTATCACATACATGGATGCATAAACTGATCCGTTCTACAAACCTGTGCACTGGATGTAAGCACCTTGTTTGGGAAGTTTGTTAACTGCATGTCAAGGCAGAAACTGTAGGAAAATAACTTCAAAATCCAAGCAACACTAAAGACAAACTCACCAAACAGTCCCTTATCTCACATTTCAACAGAGAAAAGCAAGACTATATCACTTCCCATTTTATGTGTGAGTAGACCCCAGGCCATAAAAATCAAATAAGACTCAACTAGGAAAAAATCTGGGCTAACGAAAAACTTATGTGAGAAATTAAGAAACTCTGTAGGGCCAAGTACACATTGATTTCATAATTCAAATCCTGTAAGCTGCTTTTCCATTAGTTGGCAAAGCATTTCTCCAAGCTTTGCCTTGAAAGTGCTGTTCTTAACATGATAATGAGCTTAGCATCAGTTTTCAAATCCTTATCAGAAAGAGAATTAGAGTTGAAGTAATCAGAACAATATAAGATTTGTATCTTCTCTTGATCAGTTAACAATGATCAACATGGTGTCAACTAAGTCAAATTTTCTCATGTGTTCAAAGTTTTTGCTATGACATTGCCTGGAAATGACATTGCCTAGAAATTTTCTTTGACAAGCTGGGACATCACATTTCCCCATGGATCCCCTCAAGGCTGACAAGAGTGGCTTAATCATGAATTCTGTTTGTAGGTTTGCGTGCATTTTCTGAGTATGATGCATTTCCAAAGTTTGACGAGAAGATCTATATGGAAGCTCTTTTCTTGTTCCTGAAAAGTTTGCTTAAGACCTTATAATTGATATGAAAACCTCTGGCTTCATACCTGGGGATTTTGGACCATCTTCGTTGTGATCTTGGTACTTGGGAAGGCTTGCAAATGTTAATAATTGGCATTTGGTTACATTTTGACATTTAATTACATTGAAAATTGCAAAAATATTGTAATATGTGTTTGTCAGTGTCCTATACCATGGTCTCACAATAATTTAATCAATTACATTTCAAGTATCAAAAGTAAGTCTGGCCGTGGTTTTCAAGCTGGAGACATGGTCTTGATTAAATCTGAGGTTCCTCAACATCAACAAGCTGTAGATTCTCAACAATCTATTCACTGAGGCCCATAACTCCAGGTTGACCTAGAACTGTCCTGCAGTTTTGTTTGGGGGTTTTGGTGTAGGTTTGGTTTGTTTGTTTATTTTTTTAAGAAGATAAACCCAAACCCAGAATTACTTTTTTTCGCTGGGTAAGCTGAAACCTGAAGTGGTCAAGTGGCTTTGGCAAAGCCAATGGGCAAGTCAGGGCAGAACAAGACCAGCACTCAGGCTTGTAATTCTGTATCCCATGTTCTCATTGCTTTGGCAGATGTTCAGACATCTCTGTGCTTTACAAAGTATGCAAGTATCACCAGCCTTGTGTAATCAATTCAGAAACCAGACAAATGCACAAAATCAGACATGGAACTGAGCTAATTCAGTAGACTAAGGAAATCAGCAAACCAATTCAATGCAGCAACATGAACAAGTGATGAAGTAGAGGAGAAACCAACTTTGATTTACTGAATTAAAATAAATTATTTAGATACATCTTTACTGAATGTTCTTCTGGAAATCTTGTGCTGTCTAGTGATGCATTTATATTTAGTATGGGTTCCTTTCCTACTTCCATTTCTGGTGCTAGAGATAAACTAGGAGTATGTCATATTCATTTAGGTTCTCAACTATTGAATAAAGTATTCCAGTGGTACTCTACCAGACATTTTTACCATCAGAGAAGATACTCTTGAACTCCAGAGACTTACAAGCCAGAGGCCTCTCCAGAATTTTTTTGTAACCGCCTGCTGAAGTGCTGTTATGAGCTTTTGAAACTGAAACCAAGACAACAGTGCTGTTAACCTGTTTTGTTTGTAACCTGACCACCAAGGCAGAGCATGGTGCCTTCTGCTGTCAGAGGTGCCAGTGCTCTGAGGATCGTTCACAAGGTCCCAACCAGTGCTGCTCACCATTGTGTGCTGTCAGTCCATGAAACCAGCAGAGAGACAGCTGTAATTAGTCATCTAAGTAAGGAATGTGGTGGTAGTGGCAAAGCTGGATGACTTTTTCAAGACATTTTACACCTGTCTTAAAACTTGAACTGCATATGTGTTTGCTCCTACTCCTTCTCTTGACTTTTCCTGGATGTTGGCAGTGCTCTTCACGCTAAGGGTCATGACTGCTTTAAGGGTCACAGGAGAGTTCAGAGGTTTGTGGAGGTTTTTCAACAAAAACAAGAGCAACAACAACAAAAAATATTAATAATATGAAAAGCAAGTTATGCTGTTTTAACCTTTGATTAAAAGCAGCAGCCCTTCACTCAATCGCCACAGTCTTTGCCCCTGGTGTACTTTGTTAAGACATTCAGGAGACTGTTAGGAAGACAGAGGGATGAAAGGGCTCACAGCTTTCAAAAGTGAAAATTTTTGGGGAGTGCGAGTTAGACTAACAGTGAACACAGATAGCACATTTGTAGAAAGAGAAAGCCCTGCTCTGTGGGTTGTGTTCATCCAGTCTACTACATCCGCTACCCCATGTGATTTCAAACATAAGATTTCAAACTCAAATCTGTGCCTTTTCAACATCATGAGCTTGGTTGTAAAACTACCCTCTAACTTAGTTTTTGATAAAAGTGACCAGTAGTGACCTGTATGAGTTGGCTCTAAGCACAATAAAACTTTACAGATCTAAATCAGATGTGCTACTAAAAAGAAAGGAAAAGTTGAGGTGAGCTGGATGCCAAACAGAAGCAAAACCTGATATGTTGCTATTGCTTCTACTGTTTCTTTGGCTGTGCAGGAAGGACAACTGCAAGTTCAGTGTGGTGAAGTGAGTAGGGTGGTATGGCAGAAGTGCAAGAGAAAGGGGCCCAGGACACCAAAATCTCTCTGGTTCTGCATGGAAAGATGAGACATTGCTGGCTAGCCCTTTCTAAGTGGATGCTTTTTCAAGCTCAATTTGGTTGTAGATTTAGATTTAATGAAAGGTGAAAGTCTGAGGTTACCAGCACAGTTAGTGAACCTTCTGCCAATTAAAGGTTTTGCCCAAAAGACCACACCTTGTGAAGGCTGAATTTCACTGCCACCCCTTCCAGAGTGTTTTCCCTCTGCTACCTTGTTATTGTAGTGATGGTGGCGTTGTAAATTATAGTCCCAGCTGGATGAAGAACCATTCTGAACTGATCCTAGTGCTGTTCCCCATAGTATTGCTAATGATTACACAGCTGCCTCGTAGGCATTCTAGAGCGTAGGCTCATGGGTCTGCCTCCAGCACAAGTTGCAATAAAGTTTATTTTCATTCAAAACAATATATATTGGGATTATTGTCAGAGCAGCCCCAGAGGCTTGCACAGGAGGTCTAGTAAGCATTGGTAAGAAAATTGGAAGCCTTGAGGTTATTAATGTTGCTAGAACAGCAAGCTTAGTGGCCAGCAGAGGTATAATTTACCTACACTAGCACCACACACTGGAGCAAGGCAATCAAGTAAGAGGTCAAGGGACTTTAACACAACATAAGATAGATATATAGCCCCGGGCCTTTTAGACCAGATTCTCAGCTGCTGTAAATCAACGGAGCTTCATGGGAATCAGTGGACCTATGCAGTTTTCAATGTGCTAAGAATCTGGCCTATACCCTTTATGGAAGTTATCCTGAGATCTGAAATGAATGCAGCAGCAAAACTCAATTTTTATTTTTGCTTTGTTTTAAAGCCAACACATGACATTTTTAGATCAGCTATACATCGGTTTGGAGAGCAAGACTGTAGTTTAACACTTTTGGCAAGGACACATCTCAAAATGGCCATGAAAGAGCTGAGGAGATTCCATCAATACATATTAGCTAATAGAGAGAAAACTTAAGTAGATGCAGAAGGAGCAAATATCTATTTTTAACTGGTTAGCAACCAAAGTTCAGGTAGTATACAGTCTTTTTGCTTGCAACTGTGAGTTCTAGTCTATGAAATTAAAGTTCATGTTCCTATTTATAAAAACGAGTTGAACTGAAAATGTAATATCAGCTTTTGGCAATTTAAGTGACATGGAAGTGTGCTGTGAATTCATGCCAGGGTATAGAGTGAGGAACCTGACAGAGATGGCAGAGAGTGTGAGGAAGATACAGACAAGTAAAATGCATGCGCCATTCACTCACAGATACACAAGAATTGGTCCTTCTTGGTACATATAGATCCAAGCTACAATCTTTATTCCTGGATTACAGTCCAAGTCGATGTCTCAGTGCAGTCCTAGAGCTGATGGAGTTTCAGGGACCACAGAGGAGGTTGTGTCTAGCATTTTTGTTCAGAGTAATTTGTGGCAACTCATAAATATAAATCCTGTGCTAACAGGATTTGAATCTCTACCAGACGTTTTAACCTCTAGTAGTATTGCTTCCTGTTCTCAAGAAGTCCTTATAATTTACTGATTTATCACAGTTGCACATAGTCCCTGTCACAGGAAGAAACTTTTACTACATTTCTCTGCTGAAAAATTTAATGTCAAGTACAAAGAAATTCAAGAAGCATAGATATTTTTCTGAAGTGGAGAGATCAACACATGACTCAATCCATTTACTTGTCCTACATAACTGTAGGGACTGAGCAACTTAAGTGTCCTTCTTTTGTTGCACTCTGTAGTTGTTCTTGTCCTTTGTTTAGACAAAGAACTGACTCCAGTTGACCCCTGAGAGGAAACCTAGCCACTGTTGTTTGCATTAATATATCAGTATTTTGAATCTTTGTATCTGTTGAAAGTCTGAGTTTCATAACTGATCTGACATTACAGATGGAGCAGCCTCATTAACAGCCTTCAGTAGATGTGCTCTTTCTTGGTCCTGGTGATTAATCAAGTCACACCTTCCAGGTCAATAAGATATTAAAAATTGGAGATACTTCTTTACTTACAGCTAGGATACTTACAAAGCTGGATCAGATAGAGATATTACAGGTCAAAACTGTGAGGACACATAGCATTTTGTCCATTTCAAAGCTTGTGATTAAAAAAATAGTTTTTTAAAGTTTAAGGTAAAATAAACTGAAAGGTGATATACCCTGTGCTGAGAGCAGACAAGATCACAGGAACTGACAAAAGTGAATTATAGCTTTGTATGCCCCATTCTCTTCTCTCCTTTACTTCACCCTCGGTATGAATCAGTTTATTCCTAGGTGCACTTCCACACAGCCTTTCTGGCCAGCAAGAACAGGAATCCTCACACCTACATCTCCCTTCTGTTTTCTTTCTATTTGCTCTCAGTAATTAGAAACAAGCTGGACTCTGGTGAAGTATGAGAGAGCTCTGTCCCCTCCATCAAGTCAGGCGTGACCTCTCCTCTCCTACGTGCCCGCCTTCAGCACTGCCGAGGGCCGCTCCCCGCTCCCTCCTCCCCAGCAGCAGCAGCAGCAGCAGCAGCAGCAGCAGCAGCAGCAGCAGCAGCAGCAGCCGCTCTGCCGCTGGCGGGGTTCACAGATCATCGTCACACTCATTAACACAAACTGAACTCGACTGTGACTCAAATTGATATACCAGACAGTCAACTGAAGTTGCTGGGGAACCAAACACTCCAACAGCTCCGTTGCCACCACTGCTGCTGGGGAGGAAACCTCTGGGCAGAGAGCTGGGGCAGAAAGCTGAAGAGCATGACTTCTTAGGTTACAACAAACTGGACCACCATGGAGTCTTTGGAAGTTTCTTCTGTCGCTGTCTGAGTTGCCCTGGAACAGGGTTATACAGCATGTGTGAGGCCAAGGAAATCTGTTCTGTCATGCTCCTTTCCTTGGGTAACTGAAAACCCACAGCCCTACTCAACCTATCTCCTCAGAGTACTTGTGCTCTCTGGAAGGAGAATTGCCTTCCAGAAGCTGGTGCTGGTGACAAGGGACCAACTGGCATGCTTGTAACCCTTTATTTTTGTGTGGGCAGCCTGCCAGGCTGATCAGAATCTAAATTTAACTGTGCTGCTTCAGGTATTGTGAAAGCAGTGTGTTTCTGGATCACTGGGGATGCTGGGCAGTGAGCCACCCCGAGGACCAGGAGCCAGAACCTTGTCTGTTGGCATGTTCTATGGAAAGCATATAGCTGATTCTTTCTTGGCCATTTATCTCCCATTCCAAAGAAGGGGCAGAAATTTGAAATGTTAACTCTTCCAGATATTTAGAAGAAGGTGCCACAGACATGTATTAATTATTTCAGAATAAAAAGGTTGTCCCACTGCTTCTGTGTAAGGATGGAAACTTTGCTGGTCAGGATGCAAACCTTATCTGCGCAACATATGAGGGTTTGTTTTCACTGATGTCAGTGACTTTTTGCTTGTTGATACTTAAAAAGAACCTGACCTACAGTTCTCCAGAGCTGTGAGGATGGGATCAGATTCCATATACTATGCTACAAGCATTTCTTGATGACTCCCAAAGCACTTGCAAACACAAAAGAGGATAAAGTATGAGATGAATGGGAAGCTTGAATGAAAAAAAATTTGTAAACCTTTAGGCAGAATTTCTCTCTGTGGATTTCAGAGTCTCCTGTTACTAATAGGTGAGGATCACATGGCCAGCGAGGATCACAGGGCACGCCACAGCAAGATCAAAACATAAACATGATTCCTGTGTTATTTTAGCTAAAGCAGGAACAAATCTGGCACCATTTGACTCTAGCCTTTCAGCTCTGAGACAGGGCAATAGCAGTGCTCATGCCAGCTGGCTATCTGCTCTGCAAGAGTCAACAAGTTTCGTGACATGCAATGTCCTTCTATCTCATTTGTTGATTGGAGCAGTGAAATATTTATGAACTGCCATCAGTGTCCAGCTTTTGAGTTTTGACCCAGTAAAGGATAAATATGGGACAATTTGCCTTTGGCCTTTCTCTTTGGCCAGTGACCAGCTTTCTGTCTGTTTGTGGTTTCAACTGGATGGGGAAACAACCGTCCCCTAGGTAAAACCCTTTCCATATCTATGACTTACTCCAGAAAGAAATTATTTTAAAACCAAACACATCGAGTGAGAAACAAATCCCACACAGTTGTCCAATGGCCTTTGACCTCTAATGGCTTGATGCCATCTGGCTGCCAGCTGGCTACTTCACTACATGAGGAAATAAGTTTCTCACAGACAACACTCCTTTCCATTTTTAGTCTTACCAAAAAAGAAAAAGCTAACACACCTTTCCTACAGCACCCTTTCATTCCAAAAAGTGGAGAAATGTGACACAGGTGGCTGTTGAACTTTCAACTTCAAGTGGCAAACTACCAACTAGCTACTGCTGGGCTTCACACTCCCACAGCAAAACAAAAACTTGCTCAGGCAAATTATTGTACAAATTTTGCCACCTTAACAGGATTATTCAAAAATGGAGAGAGAATAAGTAAATAAATGAAGAAATCAACAGTAGTGGGAGGTATTGCAGACTTTTTGTACATGTTAAGCCATGAGTAGACATGCATAGTTTTTGGTAAATATGCAAAGAGCTAGCCTTTATATACAGGCTCTGTGCAAAAGTGTTCCTGCTTTGTACAAAAATAGATGGGATGTGAAGATTTTTACTTTGCAGTGGAAATAGTTCACAGCCTGATTCAGCAGACATTTGCCCAGTTCCTGGAAGTAGAGCAAAAATGTGTTGTCAGGAATGGGCACGTAATCTTCCTGACCCTCCCAGCTGTCTACCAAAATCCAGGACCCATGAGATGCATAGGAATGCCTCAGAGAGCTGAAGGAAGGAGACCCTAGTTCTCAGGCAGGTGATTATAGGGGCTTCAGGACTCCAGTGCTGGGCAGGATGAGACTGGGCTAGGCAGGCAGCTGGATTGGAGGAAGATGTGTTGCTGCAGCTCGTTTCCTTCCATAGATGGGTGTTGAAATAATCCAACAGTCCCCACATCAACATGTGCACTCATATGAGATAGGTCTAGCATGGAAAACGCATCTATATTACTCAAGAGCGATTGAACATCTTTATATTAGTTATACAATGATAAGACTTTATATATATTTCACACCCTTCCTTCCTTCCTTCCTTCCTTCCTTCCTTCCTTCCTTCCTTCCTACCTTCCTTCCTCCCTTCCTCCCTTCCTCCCTTCCTCCCTTCCTCCCTTCCTCCCTTCCTCCATCCCTTCCTTCCTTCTTTTTCCTCCAATGGTGCAGAAAAGCAGATTATTTAATCAGAATTAGCTGCTTCAATTCTAATAATTTTTTAACCCCCAGTGACCCTAAAATTTCCCCTTTGTCAAGACTCCATTCCCTTTTCCATTCTGTGGGCTCCATAGCACACGATGTCCACAGTGAGTGTCTTCCCACCCTCTCTGCACTCTGTTTGCCCATGAAAACTCTAAGGGTTGCAGGAGATGTGATTCTCCCAATCTACTTTCTTCATGACAGATTCTCTTTCATCCTGTCATTTCCATTTATAGCCTGACTCCCAGCCTGTTTATAGCCAGAGAACTCTATTCATTGACTTCTGTGGGCTTTGAATCAAGCCTTTATAAACCACACATGTACCCAACAGGTATTTATTAACATGAGCTGGCCATGTACTCTATGCCATGAGTGTGGAAAAAACTAACAATAACTTTACAATTACCCACCTAAGCCCTCTAACAGGTTCCAAAGGCATGTCTCTTTGCCAAGTAAGCATTGAATCAAGTTTGACATTTCTAGGGTAAATCATTTTTGTGTTCTAAAAACCAAAAAAAGGGTTAGGAAAAAGTCCAAAGAGTGAGAACATCCCCATTTTTGGACAATAATATCATGCAAATGTCCTATCCAAATGGCTTCAAATGTTCCAGAAACAAATGTGCATTCTGGGATAAGACCACTGAATGCTAGGTAAAATTACAGGTGATTCTGCTTGAGATTGGCAAGATTAAGCAGGGGTTAAAATGGGATTAAGAGTCCTACTATTTTTTTTTTTAATTACCCACAGAGATATTAGTGTTATTCAGAATCTTTCCAGAATGCTTAGACATCTTTCTGTAGACTTTACATACAGAGATTTCAGTTCTTTCACAGGCTTTGTCTTAATTTATTTTAATTTTGAGTTGTTGGACAAGAAATTAGATGTTATTTTTTAGTCTCTTCTTGAACTGAATGGGTGGAGCCTGAACCGTCAGAGAGGACAACCCAGTGGACTTGGAAAACCCCCAACTCACTGTGTGGGTGAGGTGTCACAAAGGACTTTCCACACTTTATCAGATAATAGCTCTAAGCCAAAAGGTTTGGATCCAGACCTAGATAAAAAGAGCCTCCAAGGACAAGTCTGAGGAGCTCCAGGGTTTCCATCCAGGCCAATTTCTAGCTGTGATGTAAGACAAGGTTATTTCCATTAACGTTTAAGTTTTGCATCACCCATTCTCTCACACTTTAACTTTTTCACTTTCAGCAGCAAATCAATCACGGTAATACTAGCAAAAGTTTGGTTTTGTCTTGCACACGTTATAGCTCAGTGTGGATTGGTCTTGGAGAAATATATATCTCTGAGAAAACGTTTTGGAGACAAATATATGCTAACGAGTAGTTTTGTCTTGTGCACTAAAGCCAAAATTTTTAAAAGTAGATGTCAAATTTGGAGTTTTGTGAGTCCTAAACAAGCTTTTACATAATTGTCTTGCATATTTTAAAATAAGCTCAGTGCCCATCTTCAGCAGTGCCTTTTGGAAGTCATGGCTGAAATCACTCATAGTACTGTCCATAGATTGTGGTCACCTCTCCTTCATTTGCTGTCTCCCTGGAGACATGTACCTTGGTCATCTCTTCTGCTGCTTTAGAAACTCTGTAGCTGCAAGGGTTAAACACAGGATTGTAAGTTCACAGATGTGAAAATACATATTTTTTGGCAGGGCAAATGCACTAGGCAACTTCTGCATGTTTATGCTTTGAGTAAGGAGGCCACCTGCTTCTAATGTTACAGGAATATGTTGGCTAGTGGAAAGGCAGAAACCATTTTTTACTAATTGAATAATTTCTGTATCTTATCCAAATGCCCAGAGATTGCTTCAATCCCATGATTAGCTTGAAGTTTTGATGACACATTTAAAAAAAAAAAAACCACCAAAACCTTCCAAAGTCACTTTCCTGTTTGGCTCAAATCGCTTTATTCATAGTACAGAGTGATGGGAAAATGGATATTGGATAAAAGAAATGGTAAATAGGAAACAATCGTTTGCTTGGATTACCAAGGCAGTGTCTGGGTAAGGTGGTGTTTGGTGGGTAGGCACAGTCAACTCTTTGGCACTGGCGCATGGAACAGCAAACACATGCAGAAGTTAAAATAGAGCTTGCATTAATGATTTCATTGCCTGAACTAAATTTGTAATGTAAATCATTCGGAGGTGCTCTAAGGCATTCCTATTCTTAGAAGAAAAGTCACAAACTGGAAAGTACGTCACCTTTGCAATCAGCACCCCCTTTAGCCTGTAATGTGGAACACATGGTGGTTGAAGAGGTTACAGTGTTACAGAAATGTCATTACAGAATTTCTCTGTGTTAACATGTATCATCTGTCACATAATTGTTTGTTTTACAACCCATACCTATAATGGGCTAAGTGGGGACTATTTATATCAGTTAACAATGAGTGCCTTTAATTAGTATTTCATGCAACTGGAACATGTTAAAGATTCTGACACAAATCTGGCTTGGGTTGCTAAATTCCATATGAATTTCATTATGAAATTGCTAAGACATTACAGTTGCTCAGGTATTGAGGTTTATAAGTGCACTTCATCTGTTACAAACCTAGAGCAAGTAAGTCACACACATGTTAAAGAAAAGTCCTCAGAACAACAGTATGATATCTGACACTGTTGAATGAGAGTTTAAAGCAGGAAAGATGAAAATCTTTTACTATTTGACATGAGCCTGTATTTGCTCTAAGACTGCAAAACTACTAGCATCTACACAGCTGAAGCATATATGGAATGGAAAAAGTTATGACAATGGAGAATCAGATTGTGCACAAAATTGATAATGAAAATGTGTTAGAGATGAATCAGTCAGCAAAGAGTTTCTATCTGTTGCTAGACTATAGAATGCAAAGATGGTGTTTTGCTGATGGTTGATACTGAGTGATTGCTAACGTGTCCTATGCTTTCCGAGTCATCTTAAAGCAAAATATTTAGCCTGAGATCCTCACTCCCAGCCCAGCCTCTTTTTGGTGACTGAGGTGGCCAACGGGACCTGCAGTTTTGGAGCTGCAGTTCACACAGAACGAGACCCTCAGGCCCTGTGGGACTTTCATCCATAGGCCCTCAAGAATTTGCAGAATGCAGAATGTGCCAAGGAGCAGCATAACATGCGGAGAGTGATGCGAGAGGAAACTGTGCCTGAGGTTACCCTTTAAAAATTTGGGTGTTGTCACAGTCCTTTAGACTGATAGAAAGAACATGTTAGAATCAGGTTTATGTCTAAATTAAAACAATACAGGAGATTAGGAGTGGGAGAGCAAAGGATGACAGGAAATCCCATCAGCTTCATGCTTCCACATTATTCTTCGCAGATGTAGAGGCTGGGGCTCCATTCCTCTGTGTGCCTCAGTTCCTGAACCTAACACTGCTTTTTTCCTTCCGTACTTATTATTAGACTTGCAAATTTATGTTGTAATGACACACTAACTCGGCAACCGTCTCTAGAACTTTTTCAAAGCTTTATTAAAGATTTTGAGATGTTGAACTAGAAAAGAAAAGCAGCTTAGGATGTCTCATTTTTCTCCTCTCCCACTTGATTCAGCTACCTGTATCAGTGCCTACAATATTGTTTAAACCATTTCCTGACAGAAAACTACATTGTAATAAAATTATTTTACAGACACTTTAAGCAAAACTTTTTGGTTCATATCTGATCTAATAATTAATACACAGAATACAATATTTTATTAATGGAATGCCATAATCTGGTAGGTTATTTTAAAGAAACGCACTCTAGCTTCTTGTGAAATTACTAATATAGAGTCCAGCAAAAAGCCTTGCACTATAGCTGTTGATTTACCTTCTGTTTTCATAGGCAAAGAAATCTTTTGTCATTTTAGTTCTTCCTCAGAGAACATGTTAACCATCCTGTTCCCATGGAGTGAGCTTGGCAGTAGGAAAGATCTTTATGGTCTGTTACCATTGTCAAAATAAAGGATCTAATTTCTGAAATGTGTTTTCAGTATTCCACATAGCAGTAAAGCAGGTCCTGCAATGCCATCTCTGATCTTTTTATATTAATTATTTTTGTCATTCCTTTAAAATTTTTTTAACAGCAATTTGGTACTGGAATTGCCCTTGGTTTCAACTATGACTTCTAAAATTTGAAAAGCTGCTCTTCATTTACAATCATATTCTCCTCCTCTTTCTATTCATTTGATTATTTTTGAAATGTTTTGAAGATTTCTGTCACTCTTATTACTAACACTTCGGATAGTCAGAAAATATCTTTAACAAGAAACCACAAACAATGCGGGAAAAAAAGAGGATTCCATAATCCTCATGTAATTACCTTTGATACTCACTTTTCTTCTGTTAGATTTAATTAAACTTATATTTTAGTTGAATTTACCCTTTGTTAAACTACATTTTTCATGAAGAACTACAACAAGGCTTCTTATCAAAGTCCTCAGGCATAGGACATCATAAGAAATAATAGCCAGGCTGCGTGTGCCATATAGAGAAGTAGATAGGAATCCGAGGCACGTCAGCTGCAATGAGAGGACATACCAAATTAGCTGAAATCAAAAAGTCTAAATTCTGTGCATGAGAGATTTTTGCTGATTATTTGCAGATATATCCTCTTTATTTCTCTTCTCTGTCCTATCTCCTCTCAAATAATTTTCTCTCAAAAGTTTTTTTTATGATTGATTGTCTCTGTTACTCTGGAAGATAATAAAATCCTTCTAGACTTTTATGAAAGCAAAGTCCCCCTTCAGGAGAAATCTGGAGAACACATCTTGATAAAAAACAAATTTTGGCAAAATGTCAGGGAAAATGACAATATAAAAAATATATAGGAATATACCTCTATATCTGTCCATGACTTGAGTAGTGTTTTTAAAAGCTTAAGGATGAAGATACACAAGCTGATACTGGCTAGCTGATTTTTGGATACTGGAAAAAGATTTCTCATAGAAGGTCAATTTGAATAGAGTACATTGAAGGACTAAGGATCATTAAAAAACCTGGTGAGAAATTATGCAGCTGACTTGGAAGAAAGGGTTGCAGAGCAGCATCAAGGCTTGTTCCTGTATGATCCAATGAAGGCTATGAGTGAGGGGATGCATGTTTGTTCAACAGGAATTTCAGAGGAAACCTTGAAGGGAGTTACACTGGCAAAAAGTAGTTTCTGGACCACTGGGGGCTTTTAAGAATTCCCTGCTGGTCACAGCAAAACATTTGTGTCCCAGAGAAAAACTTCAAGATGTGATTCATCACCACAAGGTACGGTGCTTTCACACCACTCTGTCATCCCTAGGAAGAGCAGTTTTTATCCTGACAAATGAGCTGGAATTGTACAGAGGTGTCTGGCTTTACACTCCCAAGGACTGCTGCCCAGTTTTAGCTGTGCCCTTGTGAATGGTGGTATGTTCGTTTGAAATATTTTTATAACATAAGGCATTCATCTCCTTCCATATTGTCTGCCCTATTTTTTTTCCTCTTTCATGTGTGTGGTTACTTAGATTTTTGTACCTCTGATGTGAACCAACACCCTTACACACATCTCAAAAGCCACTGGAAATAAAATGTGAACAGTAGTTTGTAAATTAAATATGCTTAAGTGGCAGAAAACTGCAGTAACTAAGGGTGATATATGGACTTGGAAGACTAAATCTAACTTTGTGGATTCAATTATAATTACAGCTGTGTTAGCTGGCGCATTGGCAAGATGAACCTGCCAAGACTGGCTTACTAGAGACTGAAGGAAGGCTGACCACATCATCAAAGAATAGCTCTCTGATGACATAGTACCTGCAGCTCTCCAGCTGATGGCCCACAGGTCCAGCTGAAGACATGAGCTGGTTTGTTGGGAGGCATCAAACAGAAAGGATGATGGTTTGCTGCCAGGGCCAAAGGTAAGAGGGATGTTCTCCCTTAGTAAGTTTAAGGAGAAAACCTAAGTCTCTAGAACAAAGGGGAAATTACAAAAATATATTGGATTTTGGAGGTGTCAGAACGAGGTTACAGTTACTTATTAGGGAGGAAAGGTTCAGAAATGCAGTGCTTAACACTCTCTCCAGCTCTGCTAAACTATTTATGAAGAGCTAACTATAATTAGAAATCCAAATTTAAAAAAAAAGTAAACCAAAATTTACTTTAAAAAGTGGGCAGATGGCCAACTCTTTTTACTGAGCAGCACTGGAATGTTAATGCAGAACATATGCAAATCTGTTATGAAAAAAAATACACTTCTTTAATGCTAATATTCAAATAGAATTAATGAAAATTGCATTAGGCACCAATTGGGAGTCAACATAGGTCCCTGAGAACTGGAAATCCACTATATGTTACAGGATAAATTGGTACTGACAGAGCTAGTTAGGGAAAATTTTTTGCAGGAAAAATATCTGAAAGGGAGGAGAAAACATAATTTGTCTTGCAGAATGAATTAAACTCTTTTGTCAATTAGTAGAAACCAGAATAATACTTGTCAAATATTATTTTTTTTAAAATGCCTTTGATCTGAAATGCATATGATGTGTATAACCTCATACCAAATAAAAGAATTTGTGAATAATCTACATAACTGCTTTCCCAACCTAGTTCATTCGTTTGGTTAAAGTTTAAGAAAATAATCGCCTAAATCATTTGCCTGGTTTTATCCCTCAACACATACCCACATGCAATCATAGAGGGAATTTATGATGGGTGGAATTTAATTATCTGACCTAGAATTTACCCAGAACTTGAGGTTAATAATGCAAGACTTTCCAGGCATGTATTTCACTTACTGATCACTACTTCTCTGTGGTGGTCTTGATGATGAGTAAGCCAAAGTCACTAGAGTGAGAATTGATGTAAAATATTTCAAAACCTGAATGCAAAGTGAACTGCCATCCTTTGGCAACAACCACGTCAGAAAGTCTCTATTGAATCAGACTTCTTGGGTAGTGGTTTCTCCTGAGTGAAGGGGATCCCATTACAAAGAGTTCTGGCACAAAGCCCAGAGAGGAAAGCTTTGCTAGATTTGTGCTACTTCTCTCCAGAACCAGCCTGAGCATCTCTGCATCCTGCTTCTAGAAAGGACAAGTAATGTGAACAACTCTGGCTGGAGTCAATCGGGTACAGCCAATACTTTTAGCTCTGTCTCAGTGCTGTTCTTAGAGTGCACCTGGTTATGGAAAAGTGAACCTGGTTATGGAAAGGACAAAGAGGATCTGTGTGCATGGAAGGAAAGGACTACACAGAGGAGACGTACTTCTCAGGTGGGTCAGGAGAACATCAAGCCAAGAGCTGAAGGGAGAGGGGCATGAAACTTCAGTATATTTAAAATGAAATTGTGACACTCAAGATAAAACACTAATATATGTCATGTCACTGAAAAAATGCACAGTGCATTCCCACCTTGAATTTAGATCTGGTCCTGCATCCACCAAAATCCATAGGAAAACTAAGGAAAACACAAAGGAAAGCAACAGAAGTTATCAGAGATATGGAACAGTAATCATGTATTGAAACACAGAAACTAGAAAAAAACTCAACTGAGAGAGGATATAAAATCATGTTCTGTGTGAAATTTAGGTGCATAAAACTATTTGTTCACTAGAAGAGGAATTATTTTCATTTGTATTTCAAAAATAGAAGTATCAGGTGGAAGTGTCAGGTAGGAGATTCATGACAAATGTTTTTTCATACCATTCCCAATACACAGTGGAATTCACTGTCACAGGATGCTAGACATGCCAAAAGACAAGGGGTGTTCAAAAACTGGTAAGGCTCATCCACTGAAGAGTGTTACTGGAAGGTTTATTAAACACAAAGGTATTGCCTCTAATTTGGTAAGTTCCTATTTCTCTAATGGCTGGAACTGAGGGGGCCTTCCTGGGAAAAGAGCACTTTGTTCACTCTATTTTCCCTAGATTTCCTTTACTGAAGCACTCTGCTGGGCTGAACGTATATTTGGTCCAATCAAGTATTGCTTTTTGCCATGTTCTCACCCTGATATTCAGGCTTCTAGGAAAAGATAGATACTTCCTAGAAGTGCTGGACTGACTGTGCTGTTGTAGAGTGATTATGGAGCTGTACGGAATGCTTCCTATAAATAAAGGCACAGGAGCGTAGTCAGCTTGTGGCCTTTTGAGCCCCTAAATTCAAGAGCCAAATGAGGTTTTGTGATAAAATATGGTTACTGTTTAATGAAGGACCCTTCAGGTGCACAACACGCCGAAATACAGGGTGAAAATGTGCTGAAGATGCACACGTGACATAGAGCAAGTGCAGTTTTATAAGTTTAACAAATTAGGATAATTGACAAGAATCTCCAATTAGAAACACAGGCGATGAAGTGATTGACAGGAATCCCCAATTAGAAACACAGGTGATGAGGTGATTCCCCCTCTTGTCTCGACATCCTCCGAAGCCCCGCTTCCTTGATAGTTGTTATGAGAAAGTGTCTTGGGAAGGTACAAGCTGTTTATGGGAAAATACCTCGGGAAGGTGTCTTGTCCTTGGTTCCCATAAGAAGCTAGATTAGGCCTGGCCCTCAGGAATTTGTTTATCTAATAAGAAAAGTACTGAAGTACTGAAGTTAGGAAACTATAACTACATAATAACATACAAATATATATGAAGAATAAAAGCAAAAATCATTTTGACAACAAGTTCCCCATGAACTTAGCTGAGTTGGAGATGTCCAGCTAGTTAGGACTATCAACCACAGGGAAATCCCAGGCAAACATATAAGCCCTGCTTCCCCTTCCAGTCTTCCCAGAAAAAAACTTTCTGGTGGAAGAAGGAAGAAATGTTCAGGAAACGCAGCCATAAGGTAGACCTAAGGGTTGTAACGTTCTTAAAATGGATTAGTGAGCAAAAGTGAAAAGGAGGTGGTGATCTCTACCCACCTGTTTCCATGCCACATAAGAAAATAAAAGTATATGCTACTAAATCCATGCCCTGACAGGAAAATCACAGTGTGTAGTACACAGTCCATATTGTAGACTGAATGATCTATTCCATGCCAGAAAAAGCCCCAAAAGCTGTATTATCCTGGAGAACTTTAATACTTTTACTCCAACCCTCATATTGTCTGTTTAAATAGTTAGAATTTTTGAAAGTAAGATGTAATAATTTTTTAAAAATATTGCAGCCAACAAAAGGGAATTACCTGATTATCACATTGACAGAAACAAAGCAAGTAATTTAAGAGGGGAACTCTAATAATTGCCTTGAAGCAAATGTTCATTCTTTCTTTCATTTAGCATGTGGCTACAGACTAGCATTTCAGGCGAGTTAATTTCTCAAAATTCACAAGAATGAGGAATGCAAATCACCTGCAGAAAAAAAAGTTCAAAAAAGAAGAGATCATCAGGAAGGGTTTAAAAAAGTTTTCTCTTATCCAAGATTCACAAACCTAGAATTATTAGATGTTAATGATGATAAGGTAAAATAATCTACTAGAGAGGAGAAATTGTGGCAAATGTGAAAATTAAAATTCATTTTGAAGGGAGAGAAATAGAGTGAAAATCAGCAGCAAAGTATAGTATTAGACAAGAAACTGTGGCAAAAATTATGAAAGAAGTCAAAGAATGAAAGGAGGCACCCTTTGCCAAACCAGAGAAGTTCAATAGCACCAAGGAAAACCTATGAGTGTCCCTGACATTAAGTAGTTGGAAATATTATTTCAACTGCTACTAATGACACAAAAGAAGGGTATTCAGTGGGTACTCCTGCTTTTTATTCAGGACAGAGCTGGAGGACACATTCTTATCAAAGGGCAGTGCTGAAAACATTTCCAGTTCTAGAGCAAAGCAAGAAGTTGATAAATCACTAGATGAGGATTCCCACATCTGCAAGTGAGAAGAGAGGAAACACATGAGCTGTTTGAAACACTGAAGAAACAGTAGGGGTGTAAAAGAAAGCTACAATTGAGATAACACTGTGAAAGTTTAACCATAAGGATGTCAACTTTGACATTAGTCCCTGGCAGAATAATGTAATACGTCATTTGTAACTTGTTTAATAAAGAATTAAAGAACAACATAATGAATATCAGAGAGAAAAGTTAATGAAAACACACCTTGCTTGGTATTGTTTTTTTTTTCATGTCTGTACTTTTATATCTTTGATGAAATTAAGCATTCAGTGATAATAATATTGATAGGGATCTGGCTTGGCATTGTCTTTGACCAAGAAACATATATGTGGTACATTCAGGGTATTTCTCCATTAAATGAAGCACTGGTTAAGTACCCTTATGGAATTGTGAACAAGAAATCACTTGTGAGACATCTCTGATGAAGTCCTTTAATCTAAACTTTAATTCATGGTCATCTGCTTCTTAATGTTTTTATGAATTAAATGGAAGAAAACAGAGGATTGTTATATATCTTCTTAACTGGAAGGAAACAGAGAATGGTTACATATCTGCTTTGGAGATTACATAGATAGGAAAGAATGCATAATAAAAAAGGCAATCATTTACTTTGAATAATTTTCTTTCTGTGTTCAGGTGCAGGCAATTGAAATGGTTTTCAGTAGAAGCAGACTGTATTTACAGGCTAGGGAAGAAGCACCTCTGCAAATGGCTTGTGATCTGCAAAGAATAAAGAGCTGAGTTCAAATCCCCAGTACAGCACAGTAACGAAAAGGATAGTACAGTTCTAATATATATGAGGAGAGGAATCTGGAGGAGGCTAAAGGATGTTATGTTAGCTCTAGAAGTGTGATGGGAACCACTACAGGGATGCTGTGCTTTGAGCTGAACTTAAGTCCTTAGGAAATTTTGGGCGTAGAAAGAACTTTGAAATAAAATTATAGGATGGTGAAAGACACTTTATAGCTAAGTCTTGGGGACTCTGCTACATCTGTATTATTTGTGAACGAGATTGTTGACAAGAATCAAGTTTGACAGGAGTGGATGAACTGACACTTAGTAGCAAAGCCTCTTCATTTCATCAGAACTGGTGACAGAAACTAAGTGCAATCAAAGTCAACCTTGAAACAAAGTGGAAATTTTAGTATTTTGTGAGTTAATTGATCTCTGAAGTGACTTACAAAGTTTGACTGGTGTTTCCTCTGTCCCTGGAAAGCATTAAATTTTGCTAAGTTTTTTCTAGTTGAAATAAAAGTAATTTGAGGAAGATTTATTGCATATTTGTTGAGTCAATGTAGCTAATTATACCATATCATCTGACACAGTAATGTCTAAAACTAATAGTTTTACTCTATTAATGTTTTTTTCTGAGGTACATTCCCACTTGTTTACCCCACAGTATGGATACATGCCCAGTTTTTAGGTTGGCTATAGTTTTGCATACCTCTTTGGTACAACATTTTACTCCAGAATGTTTGCAGACAATGAAAAGACGGAGTGACAGATGCCTAAATGGACAAAAATCTGAAAAAAAATCTCTCCTGTAATGTATATCTGCCCATGTCTTCCTTGGAGAGATTCAAAACCCGCCTGGACACAATCCTATACACCCTGCTCTAGGTGAACCTGCTTTATAGGGGAGTTGGATGAGGTGGTCTCCAGAGGTCCCTTCCAACCCCAACCATTCTGTGATTCTGTGATTCTTCATTCAGTGAGCACACAGGGTTCTTGTGAGAGGGGCAACAGCAAACTTAGAGTGACCAATATAGATTAGAGCAGAGAGGACATCTGTCACCAAGTTTCCCCCTAGTCCTCAATGGGAACTCTCCATACATCCTCCTAGTGCTGAGGAGGATGACCTGAAATAATGTCTGGAATTGCCTGTGAGATGTAAATGTTACTGCTTGTTATTGGAATGAAGAGTCATATTAGATCAAGCTCTTTGCAACAGTTTATTATTTTTTATGGAAGTCTGAGTTCCTGTAATGACTCTCTGAAATCCATCTTTTTTGAATACCAAAGGGAAGTCAGGGAAGAAGCCCACACTCCCATCTTAATGACGCTTTCAGAGAACAGTCCGTGAGCAGTTTGTAGACCACCTCTTAGGGTTTCCAGGACCTTTCTACACTGTCTTAGTCAGAGGGGGACCCATCAGGGAGAAATCTTTGGGAGGGCCGAGGTTTCTAGCTGTAAGCTGATGCAGACAAGGAAGAAAAGGGGAACAAGGGGACCTTCTGATGTGTTGTGTATGGAAGGTACCAGTATGGGAAAAGAAAGCAGAAGGAAATCAGGTGAACTAGTAGTAGAATGTAATAGAAAGTGTGACCAAACCAGAATTACCAGCCTCCAGGAACAGACAGTATGAAGGAATGTCTTCTTCTGGATGCTTCTAGAAACTACCAGTGCAGATAAAAGGACTGAATTATCCTATGTCTTAGTCTTTCAAAGTTCCTTAGTCTTTCAAATCAAGGCCAGCTTTACCCCAAAGCTTTTTCAGGTTCAATCTAACTACAATTCCTTTAGGCCAAGGTTTTCAACCTAAACCTTCTGGATTGCAGCAGCTTGTCCAGTTTTCTGCTCCTTCTTTGTCCCCAGTACAAATTCCGTTTGTGCCAATGCAAATGTCTTTGTGGCAATGTTCTCATCCAGGGAAAATTATTTCGTTGCAGGGTGGAAGAGAAATAAATACTTTTTTTTCTTTAAAATAGGCTAGTGTAGAGGTGTGCCTGAGAACACAGCCACATAAATATGCTCAGTAGCAAAAGTAGACAGCTGACGAAAAGGAGGAGTGGGGGTGTGTGGAGAAGTGCATGCAGAAAGGAAAGGAGGGAGACGGAAAGGGATCTTTCCCCCTAACTTTGCCATGAAATGCTTCATAATGTGAGTTTCTCTGCACTTCGACTGCCTCTTTATATCTCTCTCTAACAACAAATATGTGTACACAAATACCCTCCTAAAAAACAGCCAGCAAAGCCTTCCTCCAAGATAATTCAAATTCCCTAGTGATCTTGGGTGTGCCTTTGTTTCAGCTGGAATACTGCTATCACATATAAATGAGCCTGTTTCCACTATCTTAAATGAAGAGTGACGGTCACACCCAGCAGTTCCAACCAGATTTAACCCAGCCTATAACAGTATTAATCCTAGATCACAACCATAAGCTTCTGCATGTGTTTCAAATAAGGGAAACCAGCGTAAACCCAGCACAGTTTTACAAGACCTCGTTCTAGTTCATGAGTGGATAAACTGCAGATTCAAAAGCTATTTTAGCCTGAACAGGAAACCAAATTATAATAAAAATGACATGCAAATCCTGTTTTCACTACAATGCTTAAACCAATAAAAGAATAAACCAAGTTTATCAAAGTACCAAGGAGTTAGCCCCCTCGCAATGTGAGCCCCCATCCCCACAAAGAACAGGTACAAAAGTTGAACAGTCCTTCAGTGGTCCTAAAATAGCTTTCTTTCAAAGGAGGAGCTTTCTCAGGTGGAGTGGACCTATAACAGCACCTCTAACAGGTTCCTTGGAGAAATAGTGTTGTCAGCAAACAGAGATCTGGGCATTAGCCACTCTTCATTTCCCCTGTGGCTAAAATCAGTTATTTGGCAGTATCAGTAACTTATTAGGACTTTATGTGATTTTTTAAATCATAACCCTCCTTTTCTGTGTATTTGACTAAAACAGAAGAAGGGTTATATTTTACATGTCTATTTTCTACAGCATGCACTATACGAAACACAGCAGTAAAAACATTAAGTCACAGACATCAGGATACTTAAACTGCATAAGCAGGCAAAATGTATGTTTCCACATTGTGTAGATACTTTAGCAAAGATTCCCTCTGATTTGAGAATGAGGAAGCTTGTTTTTTCTAAGAAGATTTTGAGCAACTGTTTTTATCCCTGAAAACACAGACACAACTTGAAAAAACTGACACAAGTTAAAAAAGTTGCAATAACACAATGTTTGACATGGATTAACTTTATGTTTGAGAGAAATCTACTTATTTTTACTTGTTTAACAAGGATGGACAGAATCCAGTGAAAACTACTGTAAGAAGCTAATGTATACATGAGAATGAGATGAAGTAGAATTTGTAAGGAACTCTCAAAGAGTTGGGCAAGGTAAAGTGAGGACTCCATTTATTTCATGTTTTCACCCTTCTTTGATACTGCCAATCAACTGACTGATTTTTATGATAGTCTAGGGTTTAGTCATCTTGTGCTTCTTTAGCTGAGATCATTTGCTGGACAATTTTAATTTTTCCCACCACTCTAGATCTTTGTTACTTTATCAAGGCACTGATTTCAGCTTTCAGGCAATGGTGAAAAGGTTGAAGAAATGTACCAATGCAGTGTTGATTTGCAGCATAGTCCCTTCAGTGAGAATTTGCTGGAAAACACAAGTGACAGTTAAGATATCTACAATTTTTATCTATTTCATTGCTGGCTCATTTACCAGGAATGGCCTGTTAGTGCTGTAATGCCATACTGCACACCACCATTCTCCTGATCCTAAGTAGCCCACACACATTCTCCCAAACCTCACATTCCCACTTCAGTGATGAACTTGTGCTCTTATGAATTCAAAATAGTAAGCACATTCCACATGGAAATTGTAGGAACAGCATAAAATTGCATTTAGTATCAGAATAAATAGCACAAGGACCATATTACAGGCTACATCATTCATTTTACATTTAGTCATGAAAACTTCCATTATTCAATTTAGGTGAATGTGTCACATAATTTCCAACCTCCTGTTCCAGAGTACTGAAGAATCCAAGCAACTTATTTCAGGACTTAGGTCCAGCTTCCCATCAAGCATTTGGGTCCTGGAGCACACAGAAGACCTTGGGCAGCTTGTTGATTCTGTGGTAGCAGACACAGCCAGCTAAAAAGGGGTTTTTTTTCCTTCCTGCTGTGTTTGGCAAGAAGAGCACAACCTTTCCTGTCACATGTGGTCCCTGCTCAAGTTATCCATACTTTTCTTACCACAAGGTTAGATTACTCTAATGCACTCCGTGTGAGGCTACATCTTGAGGCCATTTGGCAACTGGATCTAGTGTGCACAATTCAACCACCTGTTTATTAAGTGGAGCATCATGCAGAGAGGACATAAAAACCCCCAGTATCCAAAATCTGCAATGGCTGCCAATAAATTTCTGGGCTGAGTTCAAGGTGTTGGTTTTAACCTATAAAGACCTAAGTGTTTTGGGAGTTAGTTACCTGAGAGACTGGCTTTCTTTCCCCATGAAGTAGTGTTTTTAAAGTTGATATGAAGGGAGGAATTTGAGTTGGTATCACTCAGGTGTAATAAGGGTGCTGGCAAGACTTCTATGTGCAAGGCCTTCTGCAGTGTTTCCACATTATTACAGATTTATCTATTGTGAAATATCTCTGATCATGGAAGAATTCAAAACTAACGTGCCAGTCAGGGTCTGAACTAGAGCTAGAAACACTCATGCTGAAGCACATTGCTATGCTCTGATATCTCCCCTTTCTAACTATGGTTGCTACTCATATTAAATGTGACTTGGTAACTTAAACCTGATGTTAACAGCTGCTAACCCAGCTAAGGCTCACACTGTTTAGCATCTCCCTCTGAGGTACCTGTCTCTCCTGACTGACTATAGGGTAGTAAAGTACCTAAAGAACTGTCAGAAGCGAACAACATGCTACAGTAACCCAGACATTTTTCTTGTTGGGGTGTTAGAGTCAAGCTGGATTATTCCTGGCCTTCAGACCTGTGGCTACATCTCTACTAGTAAATAAAATGGTACAATGCTTGTTCTCCAGGCATTTAAGTGCCCTGGCAAAGTTCACATCTCTGAGTCTGGATTCCCAAACTGACTTGTCACATGCATGTTGTTGAGAGCAGTTTCTGGCCGATGAGATCCCTCACCATGTGCTTGGGCACTGTGAGGAAGAGTGCTCATGAGTGTGGGCCCATCCAGGACAGGGATCATGCCAGCAGTTAAGTGGGGTGTAAGCTCATGGGAAAACGCATGTGTTCATGCTCTCATGAGTTTGGTTGACTAGTAGGGAAGTAGCCTGGAAATCTTGAAGTCATTGGTTTAACCCAGCCTTCTTTATAACCAAAGAACCAGGTTCCTAAATAACAAAGAATCTCAAAGGAGATTTTGAGATACTGACACTGCCCTGGCCTGATGAGAAATGGGAAGATTGAGTTTACAGGACGGGGCAGCCTTGTGACTTTACTGGAAATTTGTCAGCAATGGGTCAATCTCCATGAAAATATTTCTCCTTCTTACTCTTCCTGGTGGAAGAGGAATGTACTGCTTTTATTATATTTCTGAGGAAATAAAATACTGTGGAGATAGAGTTATCCAAAGTCATATTGAAAAATAGATGGCTGAAGCAGCAAATAAAATTTTGCCTCCAAAGTTTCAGACTTGGAACTTGATCTATATTGGTCCTCCCAATAAAATACAGGTTACAAAAGAACAAGATGCATCTGTCTTTTCATACGTTAGAAATCAAGTATGATAATGTTTACTGTCCTATGTCAAATGAAGCAAAAAAATTAACTGTCTACACATTTCCTAAACAGAGAAGGTTGTGAAGTTTCCCTTGCTGTAGATCTTAGAGAACACCACAGATGTAGGCAGAGGTATGTGTTAGGTGGCTACCTGAAGTGTCTCTGAGCTGTGTGATTCTATAACTACATTTTGCTGAAGTACAGTTCTGTTATATCAAAATATGACAGAAGACATATTATTGCATCGGAAGTTTTTTGCACACCGGGATGAAGGCTGGTGTTGAACATCAGTCTTCAGGTCCAAGAACAGTAAAGTTATTCTGAAGAGAAGACAGAGTTTTCTTGGGAATTTAACCAGATTGTGGAATTAATGACCTTTGTCAGCACCCTTTGATCCAATTAATTGTTTCTAAAGACAATACCTAATATCAGTCTCTTTAAGAATAGTAGATACTACCAATGAGTTTCACACTTTCTCTGAATAAAGAAACTACAAGTTTCTGAAATCTCTGCTGTTTGTCTTCAAGATCCACCTTCACGAAAATCTCTTTTCATCTGGAATAATATGAAATATCAAAAGCATCCATATTGAGAAGACTGGGAATTTTCCCCATGTTAGTTTTGTTCTGCTGAAAAATGTTGATTTATCAAATTGAAAATTTGTGCCCATATACAAAGCCATTTTCCAGAAAATTTCTTTGAATGTTTTCTCTTGTTAAGGAATTTATTATCCTTAAAAGCATAACTATTTATCTGAAGTAAATAGCTCTCTTATGAAGACCCTGAATGTTATGGGAAAATTCATATAGGAAATTTTAGTCTACTAGAAACTGGAGAAAAATTATCTTAATTACATACAATTGAAGAGTCTGTCTACATACTGGAAAATGCAGCAAAATTTCTGATATGTTAAAATTTTTCCTGTTTGTTAGAAAAATTTCCTTTCCTGTTCTGTGCCAAACTCATCAGCATTTTTGGGTGAAGTATATAGAAAATTCAACCACAGTTTTCCTTTTAATAAACAGTTAATAAAACTTTAATATCAAAGATTGCAAACTCTGAAAGTAACATTTTTATTTGCATTATTCAAGGTCCTTTTCTCATCTGCTTCCATGACTAGATTTTGCTAGTGCTCCTGACTGTATTGTTTAACAAGTCATGAACCACTGCTGTTTCCCACTATGTCCCTTGTGCTGTCTATCATTTGAGCTGGCAAAATGTTGAAATTCCTTTGACTCACAGCTCTTTCCCTTTTGGAAATGATGAGGTCTTGCCCTAAAAGACCTTTCAAGCATCATCGCTTATCTCGTGGTGAGTTCTGTCAGCTATAGCAGAGAGGTTCGTGGTTCATGGAATGAAGATATTTTGACAATAAAGAGGCTTACAGGTTCTGCCAGCTGTACCAACAGAGCAGCAATGCCTCTGAGCCACCCAAACAAGACATTCAAATCCAATTCACTTCAACCATTAATGATTCAAGGGATGTACCAGGCCCACCAGTGCTGCAAACCTGAGCTCTCTGTTAAAAACCTATAATCTTTAATGGCACTCTCCACATTCCATTTCCATGAGACAATGTGAGGCACAGATGGGGCTCTAAACGATCCTCACCATGTTCAACTGGAAACAAGTACAGTAGATTTGACAGGAAGCAGCCTCTGCCTTGCCTTTATAATATGTTTCTTCTTACAATATTGCTACAACTACTTCTATTTTGGTTGTGTGATTGGCTTGCAGATCCTGGCTTAACACTTTTGCTTTTTGCTTTGTGCTGGAAATAGTTGGGATTTAATTAGTTCAGAGTTTAAAAGCTCTGACCAGAGCATGGTACTTAGCTTCAGTCTTGGTCTTTTCATTTACACAACAATTGCATCTTCCTCGCCATGCATCCCTGAGGGTTTCTGAGCAGAGGCAAAGTTCAGCTATGATCAGACAGACAGGCAGTAAGGGAGTAGGACCTGTACTCGCATATCAAGAAGAAGTCTAAGTCAAGTTCAGTAGTGATTAATGGGCAGTTTGAAGTAATTTGCCTATATTTCCTCCTCAGTTTTTTTTTCTGCTGCTAGCATCTGTAGTTGGAACTGAGATTGTGTCAAAAATTCTGTTTCAGGTGCTGTGGCTTATAAATTTTGGTTTTTAATTTGGTCAAAAATTAAAGCTATCATGATTATCTACAGATAATCAATAATTCACCACACTATTCAAAAGAAAAATGCCTTTCTTTTGAAGGCATTTGAAAGGTCTGTTCCAGCACAGCATCGCCAGCCGGGCAAGGGAGGGGATTGTCCCGCTCTGCTCTGCACTGGGGAGGCCTCACCTCGAGTGCTGGGGCAGTTTTGGGTGCCACAATGCACCAAAGGCATTAAACCATTAGAGAGTGCCCAAAGGAGGGCCATGAGGATGGTGAAGGGCCTTGAGGGGAAGCTGTCTGAGGAGAGGCTGAGGGCACTTGATCTGTTCAGCCTGGAGAGGGGAGACCTCACTGCAGTTACAACTTCCTCATGAGGGGAAGAGGTGGGGCAGGCACTGATCTCTGCTCTGTGGTGACCAGTGACAGGACCCAAGGGAATGGCCTGAAGTTGTGTCAGGGGAAGTTTAGGTTGCATATCAAGAAAAGGTTTTTCACCTAGAGAGTGGTTGAGCACTGGAAGAGGCTCCCCAGGGCGGTGGTCACAGCACCAAGCATGACAGCATTCAAGAAGTGTTTGGACAATGCCCTCAGGCAGCCTCAGGACCCTTGGGGTGTCCTGTCTAGGACCAGGAGTTGGATTCAATGACCCTGATGAGTTCCTTCCAGTTCAGCTTATTCTGTGATTCTATAATAGGCCTCCTTTCATTCCTCAAGATTTTCTGTCATGGATTACTGAGGTGTCTGCTTCCCTCATGCCATGTTTTAAGCACTTTTTCCCCCAGACTGCCCAAACCTTGCTGACCAAAGCAAAGTTATTGTCTGGTTCTCTGGGCAGCTGTATGCCCTTTTTCTGTTGTTATGTGTACTTTTGTTTGGTCTGTAAATGAACACACAGTCACCGTAGAGTAGCTTCTTGCATTTTCCTCTCCAATAACCTGAGGTGAATAAATGTAAGACACATCTCCTTGCAGTGCAGACATTTTTCTTTGAGAGAGCTCTTTGCCTCCCCTACTCTTCCTTCACACCTCTGTATAGTTTCCTCTCTCTATTGCTGTACCCTATGTGAATATACCCATTTAGCTATCCATACTGTCAGTAGAGGATTTGCTACTGAGAACTAAAACAGTTTTATCACAAGTGACTGAATTGAGCATTTTTAAAGAACTCAACTAGAGTTCAATATATGGAAGAAACTCCATCGAGTAATTTTCTTTCTCTCAGAACTGAACCTAGGCAGACTTATTTATTCCTTGATAGCAAGTATAGAACACTTATTTTTGTGTCTCTGATGGGAACATTGCGATGACCTGCTAGTCCAGACGGACTGTTTCCATCTTCCTCAAGAGCATGCAGGAGATAAAATTGGTAAAATTTTAATCTGTAGAACAGACATAATTGAACTCGTATTTTTGTGCAACAACTGAGTTCTAATAATGAGCCTTTTCTTTTTTTTTTTTTAATAAGCTAAATAAAGAATTTAGAAATGGCTGTGTACCAGAACAAAGAACATGTGCATTACATGGGGAAAAAATAACAGCATCATATTCAGCAGATAAGGCATTACAGACATTATGGACTCTTAATGTTGCATATCCCTTGTGGAAACATCAGAATAAGGTATTCTTCAAGGTGTGGGAAATCTCAAGAAATATAAGACAGCCCAGAGGATCATATGGGAACCTTCTGGTGCTAATCTTTCTAAATATCAGAGAGAGTGTAATAACTTTGCTCCCGATGTTTAAGGAAAAAATAATTTCTTCCTCTAAATGTGGATGCCGGAGTCAAAGAACTGCAGTGGGCAAGAGTGTGACAGAAAGAATGAAGGTTATTCACTTGAGATAATTAAGTTTTGAGTTGTGTAGAAGTGATTTAAGGTGAAGCATCAAGAATATACAGCAGTAATCTTCAGTCATGCACTGCCCAGTAGTCAACATTCTCTTAGACTCTTACAAGGTTTGCATTTTATGAAAAACATTTAAGTGTTTCTGTTACACATTTTGGTTGCCATGTTAACTTGGCTTCCATCAAACTGCAACAAACCCAAAACACCTCCTTACATACTTGCTTTATGACATTTCATTAGAATGCCAATATAAGAGTTTTATAGTAAATGTAGGATATGGCAGGAGACTAAAATAACACCATATTCTCTGAACACTTTAATCTAGGTTTAATAATTTTAAGGTTTTTAGACATTTGTAACTTAACCTGTGGGCACAATCTAGTAGTAACGGTGCTTGAGAGAAGTTATGAGCACTGTGCTCTGAGATTATAAGTGGCTCGAATAACATAGTGGTTCCAAGGGAAACTAAATCTTTTTAAAACCCCTCAAACATCAGTTTAAACTGTTAACTTTAATTTTATTTTAAATTCATGTTAGAGTAATTGCATCAAGCTGGGATTATGTGTGTTCTCTGATTCTGTCTTGCAGCACTTCTGCCCCTTTTAACCATTTCCTGTATGGGTGATTCTTACTTGTTTCTTATTAATGGAGGTTTCTCCCTCCCAGGGTGTACTCAGTTAAAACAATATCTTACCAACGAGTGCTTTGCTGGAACATTATTGGCAGCATGTGTAATTTATGCATTATGAAAGGAAGCATGTAATGCTTAATGTATGTGAGGATAAACTTTATTTTGCAGAGCATTTGTCAATTTAAAAATAAGTGCTCCATATCAGAAGAATGGAAGATTACCATTATTATGGAAATATACATTTCTCTTTTATATAGGAGACAATTGCTACTTTTTAGTGATTTGGCTGTATCTTATTTTCAAACACCAAACAGGAATGGCAAAAGCAGAGGTTTTTAAAAGTTTTGCATGTCAATGTGTGTCTGTGTTGTGGTGCTTAACATGACACACTTCACAGAAGTCCAAGATGGAGAAATTGTTGGGCAAGCACCTCTGAAAATCACACATCTGTTTTAGCCAAAATATTTGTAGCTTGGGGGAACTAGAATTGTTCTTTGAATTGCTACAGATCTCAAAATAGTCTTAGGGAGAAAGACCTCTAAACTTTATTACCTTTGTTTTACAGCAGAGGAAACTAAGAGACAGAAAGACTAAAGACAAAAATGTTACAGAAGAAGTCAACAGAGAATGTGGCTTCTTGTTTGAACATTTTGAGCAAAACTCCCATTTCAGGGCAGCTGAGGAGCCTGCAGTGAGAAGCAAGAAAGCTGAGAATCTTATTTGTGTTAGCAAAATAGCAGAATCCTAGCACCAGGAATATCTCAGGAGAAGATATCTCTGGAGAAGATAGACAGGGCAAAGACTAAATACCAGTACCATGGCCCATCACTGAGAATGCTGTTTATGTATGATGTACATAGTTAAACATTTTCTATCTTGTCTAAACAGCCTTAATTCAACTTGATCTTATTCTGAGAAGAATTAATATATTAGACATGTCCTTCAAAACAACATTATAAAATACCGCTTAATGAAGAGCTGAGAAAATAAGCAGGTGCCTGGAAGAAACTTTTCAAAAACCAGTCTGGCTTTTAAAGGAACCTGAATGTGATCTGCACTTCCTTCATATCCAAATTCATGTACAATCCATATACTTCTTTACATTTCATTTAGTGTCTTGTACATAGAAGTTTGATGTTTAGATTCCTCAGGCCCTACATCTTCTAAGTGTTTTCCTCAGCTGCTGAGCTAAGATAATAAAGGATATATCATAAAAGCAAATTAATTGTTCTTCCATGAGTCCTGTGTCCCAGTACTGATGAACTTAGGTTTTTGCATATCCTGAGCAGCATTTCTTCTAAGTAATGTTGGATATTAAGCACAGTATCACTTTAACCATAAGCAATTTGTTTTTCTGTGGAACCCTTAGCCTCAGAAAAAAATGTCAAGTGGCTCTACACATAAGTAAGTGACTAAAAAAACACTGTCTTTTGTTTATAACTGCCGGGACCAGTTAAAAGAAAAAACCAAACTAAGAAGACATTAGCTTCTCCTTCTGTCCTTTCAGGAGTTACAGCCTCCCTCCATATCACAACACCAACCTGAGACTTAGCAGAAACTTACTTTGAATAAGAGGTGTCATTTCAAAGACAAGAATGGGCTGCTTTCTTGAGGAAAGGGATAAAGGGAATTGAACACAAAACAGAGGGAAAATAAAAACCCAGTGGCTGGAGTCTACCATAGACAAAGTAGGTAGATTGAACACTGGATTTTTATCACTTTCCAGCTTTTGGCTGCTGTCCTATTCCATCTGTAGTTTAAGTCAACCTCTGGCTTTATAACTCAGTGGACTCCTGAAGTTGTGTGCCTAGCCCAGATTGTTTTTTTCACAAGGGGTATCCCAATAGTCTTATGATCTGAAGGGTAGAGATGAGACAAGTTATTTGGTGTATGAGAGCCCCATATATTCTCCTCTTCCTGATTTATAACAGGAATCTCTATCACAGTGTTTCACTCCAGGAAGGAGACACCTTTGCTCTGTAGGTGAATGAAGGCTGAGTCTCTCTAGCTTGCTTAGTAAAAAGTTCTAGTTTGGGTTGTAGTCTGTGTATTACCTTGAAAAAGCTGGGCTCTAGACCCTCCAAAAATATTTATTAAAGAATGGCTGGGAGTTGTGCATTTGTGCAGAAGACATTTTACTGACATTGCATATACGCAAGAATTGTCATATTTTAGTAGCAAAACCATGGATATCTCCAGGATTCATCCAAGCAGGCACCTTGAAGTTATAGCTGGATTTAGTGTCTTAAGTGTCAGTTAGACATCTAACTGTTTTCTGGATTATTCATCACCTTTTTCTACATAGTTTCTCTTTGAACTTCCCCTCTTACTGGAAAATCAGTATGTTACAAATAAGCATATCCCCAGCAGCTGGAAGTAAGTTAAAGAATACTCACCCTGCAGTATTTCAGGTCTTAATAAAGCCACTGACCCAAGAAAAAGAAACCTATAAACTTTAGTGCTGGCAGGTGAAGAGCTTTTCACTGAACCTGTCTTCTTAGATCATGGTTTTTGGCTATGGTGTGTTTATACACTCTTCAGCCATTATACAATATACGTGTATAGGCCACCCTCTGTTCCAGGTCCTGTACAACCAAGCTACAAGAGAAAAAGATTACAATTTTCCCCCCACCCCTCAGTCCTGGTAGGTATGCTATTTTTGTCAAACAGCCTAAACACCCCAAAAAATCACTTTCTCTCTAGCACATGCAGTTATGTGGGGAGTTACTCCCCTGCAAAATTGAGATAATTCACCTTGTAAACACTTTTACTGTCAAAACTTGGCTTTTGAATCTCTGCACAAACTTGTTAATCACCTTGACTCTGCTCCCACCACAGACAGACCTCCTCAGTATGTCCACATGTCTTCATTTCCTCAGCAGAAACCCTCTGCCAAAGATAGTCCACAGAAGGCAAGTGCTGAGAAACAAAATAGCTGTTGTGAGGTAGTAACCACCTCACTGCAAAAAGAGAAAGTAGGGGAACAAAAACCAAAAGTAACAGAAGTCTGAACAGCCCTAGAATTGAGGAGGGGAAAGCTTTTCCTACTTGTTCCTGCAACAAGTGAAGACTGAGAGTCAGGTGACTGTGTCTGCCTAAACCCCACCTAATAATTCTGGATTCTAGAATGATTCCAGCTTTATTAATTCCAAAAAGCACATAACATAATGTATTGTAAAAGGGAGTGCTTCTGTAGGTAACCAAGACAGATACACAGTATCCTAAATAGGACAACTGAGTATTGAGTCCAGTCTAAGCACGCTTGACTTGTAATGCCTAGAACCTGAAAGGGTTCTCAAAGCTCAATGCACAGTCAATTTTCTTAAAAAAAAAGGTGGGAATTGGCAAACATCTTTTATTATATTGCTGGTACCTGGAACACTAGTTCAGACACCCCCCAGCCTGAAGATGTTTGAACCTTCTGCTTCCACCCTGTGTGCAAGTACCCAAAGTATTAGACTGCCAAAGACAGAAGCTTAAGTGTGCTACGCTGCTGTGCACTCACTCACACACGTGCCAAGTGTACCTCTGTGCCTCCACAAAGGGTGCCTGATCATGAAACCTGGTATTGGAACTGCTCTCTGAGAACTGCGGAAATACCTCCTTTTGGTTCTGTTTTTCCCTAACATTTGTGAGAAATGTTATCCTTTGACCTTCTTAAATGGGACTAGACACATGCCCTAAGTGAATGGCATTGTACCAGGATGGTGACTCATGTGCTGGGAGATATTTACACGGAATGCAGTGCTAGTGAAAGCAGTGTAGCCCAAGGCTCAGCTCCAAACCTCAACCATGGCTACAGTCTATCCATTTAGGCAGTTCTCACCTGCCATGGACACAGCAAGAGGTTCCCCCTCCCTCTGGCACTTTGCTTTTCCTGTGAAGAGCTGGTAGCAAAACTCGTGTTCCCACTGCTTTTTTAATGTGAGAAACACCTATGTCCTACAGCAGGGAATAGGACACAGGGATTGATGTCTCTTACCGAGACAGCCTCTAACTCCACCTCTACAGGAAATCTCTACCTGGTTAGAAGGCAATTGCATAACCAATGAACAGATGGCACATAAAGGAAATTGAACTTGGACATCTTTTCTTCTTGGTTATGAGAGCTGGCAAAGAAAGTTAACAAGAGCTATTTTTCTTCCCATTCCTAACCCATTCCGCTTTCAAGAATGAATTCTACATATTCTGCCCTTATACTGATTAGTTCTGTTTTCATGATGAATGAATGGTGGTGGTGATCCTTGCCAGAAAGAAAACCCCTTCAAATCATTAATCTTTAGTAAAACTTAAAAGGCTCAAGCATGTTAATGTGTTATTTGGAAAAATATGGTTAACAGAAGTTATCAAGTCACAATGTCACCTTCACTTAACTAAATATGAATCACCAGATTTGGTGGGTTCAGGCCAAGTCTTATCAGACAGGACTGTGCATTGCAAAAGCTACACCCTACCACTGATATAACTTGGCGAGGCTTGCTGGAAGCATCAACAGAGGAGTTGTAGATCAAATGAGGAGAGCTCAGAGCTATCCTTTTACCACCTTGTATCCTGAAGACCCAAAGGCCATAGGCAATATGAGAAAGTGATTCTGTGACAAATATAGCAGGACAAATATTTGTGTGCAGCAGATGCTAAAAGATTGGGGTTTAACACAGGTTAGATTAACAGCACTCTGTGATTGCCTGCTTCTTCCCACTGATTCTAAGACAAATTTCTACACTGCAGATTTCTAAAACTGAATAAGACAGTGCTCTTCCCTGTAGCTTTTCACACTCCTCAGAAAACAGAATTATTTCAGTTATAATTACTAGTGACTACCAGTGATCACTCTTGGTAGCTGAAGTTACAAAAAGAAAGAACCTAAATTATATGTGTGTGTGTATATATATATATATATATATATAAACTGCAAAAAAATTATTTTCACTAATTTCTCTGTATAATCTGCTTTTTTAAGTCAGACTAAATCCTATACACATATAAGAGTGTACCTACAGAGTCCACTGTACGTGGAACGTAAGTCCAACGTAATTCATGACTACCCTTATAAAGTCATAGAGACTGAAGGAAATTTCCATTTCAGATGTCTGAGAAGAGAACCTGCAGCCTGACAGCCAAAAACAGGCTGTGCAAATCATGCAAAAATTATATCTGAAAAGAAGCATTCAGCTAAAAATTCTTATTCATTTTTTTGGTCATGATTTTTGATAAGAATGTCTTAGAAAGTGAAATTCTGTTTTCATGGAAATCTGGGAAAAGTAGGGGTCCTATGAAAATGTTTACTGCTTACATGTCCATGCTCTAGCACAATGTATTGAGTCAAAGTAGAACAATAATATATGATCAGAAAGTTAATGGACATGTGAAAACACAAAGCAGTCTCCATTGCAAACAGCTCGAGAGCAATTCACTGCCAGATGAAAAATTTAATGTACCATCCATCAAATAATTTAAAATAAAGCCAGATTAGGAAGAGCTTCCATTCAGAATCCATAAGTAAAATGTTATGAAGTGTGAGATATAAGAGTTTCATCTGATGTGAAAACTTAAGCTTGGTCAATTATTCCCAAGCATCTCCTTTAGCAATACAGTAGCTATGCTAAATCTAAAAATAGTTGACTTAAATACTGACTTCAGAAATCTAAAGTTCTAAGGAAGAACAAAAAAACGTACAGATGCAGTCTTTATTTTTTAAAAAATAAAATATATATGTATTAATAAAGGGAAGATCTTTAACAATGGCAAAAAAGCTGGAAAGGATACTATAATCCTGTAAGATAGGAAGTCAGAATTGTATGGTCACTGGAAGTCAATACTGTTAGTTCCTGTGAGAAGTAGATGGAAAATATCTAAACCCAACCACAACTACAAACATCTGGATGCTCAGCTGCCCTCTTGGATGAGAGGAAGCAGGTGCAGTTGTCCTCTTGGTTTGAATCAGCCCTACACTGTTCATGGCAGACGTTACTGGAAGAGCCTAATGGCCCCCAGATGGAAACATGACCAGTCCCAATGCACTGGACAGGACTCTCTGGGTTTCAATGGAAAAAATGGTGCTTGGGTACCGTCAGCCACAATAAGGATCTCATCTTTGAAAATCAAAACGTTTCCTTACTCTCTTTCCTCAGTAAACACTCTCCCTTGAGCCAAGAGAGAGATGGGAGAGCCTCAAGAAGATGGAAAAGGAAGAGGAAAGACATTCATCTGGCCTGCACACAACAAGGCTGAGAGTACTGAGGTGTGCACTGACAGGATGTATCTGTTCAGAGAGGAGATTTGTAACCAACACTGGTCAGGCCAACTGAATTGAAAAAAACAGCTAGACTGTACAACTGTCTGGTTTGTGAATAGCACAGTCTTACTTCAAAGGGGACTATGTTTCAGATGGCGTATGTTAATCAAGCCTGTTTGTATGGGTGAATGTGGCTGTACATGCAAACATTGCATACCCATATATCTTGGGTATAAAGTACCTTTGGCACTTAAATTGCTGTAGAAGCCACCATTAAGACCACAAATTCAAAATGAAGGAGATGCAGAGGAAGTTAATCAAAAGGAAATTGGACATGAAGCATCCATCTTTCTGAACAGGGTTTGTTTACTTTAGGATACAAAAGCCAAGGAAGAGGAACATCAATGAAGATAAACAGTTTAAATTAGCACAGAACATATGAGCATAATAAACTGCCCATGAGATGTAAGATGTGGGATGTTAGAACCTCTAAAGGCTTTGTAATAGAGATAAAAATATGAATAAAACCCCAAAATAATCCTCAGCAATTTGGCAATTATGCATAAGAAATCCATGAGAAGAAAATTATGCTGGTTTTGACTGGGTTTGAGTTAATTTTCTTCATAGTAGCTAGTATGGGTCTGTGTTTTGGGTTTGTGCTGGAAATGCTGTTGATAATGCAGAGATGTTTTCAGTATTGTAGAGCAGCATTTAAACAGAGCCAAGGCCTTTTCTGGTCCTCACCCCACCAGAGAGGAGGCTGGGGGTGCACAAGGAGCTGAGAGTGGACACAGCTGTGACAGCTGACCCCAACTGACCCAAGGGATGTCTCATACCATATGGCATCATGCTCAGTATATAACATGGAGGGAAGTGAACGGAAGGGAGGGTACATCCAGAGTGATGGCATTTTGTCTCCCCAATCACCACTATTGTGTGATGGATACTGACTTTTCTGGTGATGGCTGGCCACATACTTACCCTTGGGACTTGGGGAATTAATTTCTTACTTTATTTTTCTGGTGCACTTGTTGTTTGTGAAGCTTTTATTTTACCTATTAAACTGCTTTTATCTCAAACCATGAGTTTTCTGACTTTTACCCTTCCAGTTTACTCACCCATTCCACTGACGAGAAGTGACCAAGCTGCTGGAGGTGTCTGAGTTTCTGGCTGGGATTAAATCATGACAAAAATACAAAACTGGATGTCCAGAGAGCAGAGACCAAACAGTCTTGACTCAGGAAAACCATTTGAGTTCAGTTTCTAGCCTTAGTTCATTCCCATAACTATAGGTCTGAGTTGTACTGTTATTTTCCTTCCCTAAGGATTATGCTAAGAATCACGATTCAAAAGGCAGCCTCTGCACCTTTCAAAGAAGATCAAGAAATGTAAGCATAGATCTCTCTCTTAAATAGCTATTCACAGGTGAGAAAAGCAGTATTATGTGGTTCCAGCTTTGCCCTTCTTCTTTGGATGGGGTTGGTAATGACCACAAGGTAGTAACTAGTCAGAAGAAGTCACGATGTCTGTCCAGAGAACAGTTGTTAGGGAAAAGGTAAGGTTCAGTTTTGAGGCTCCACTCCTATCTTAAGTCATACATAATGTCCTCAGCTGGTTGTTTTCCATCAGAGTCAGAAAGTGTACAGCATCTTATTCATCTTATTCTGACAGAATTTATCAAAACCTTTCTTGGCCAAATACAAATGTTGTAGCACCTATGTTACTCTGTATTCTTGGATTTCTTTCTCTAGCATTTGAATGTAGATGGGATGAAGATAGGGTAAGTTACCTTCAGGACATGAGCTTACAGTAGCTGCTGCTTGTGCTGCTTTGTAGCTCTCCTTCAGTGTATTGCTCTCTACGACTCAGATGGGCATTCTGCAAATAAAAGCATGAAAGTCAGATATCAAAGTTAAGTTTTTTCTGTGCAGCAAATTAAAGCACGTAGGCAGTTGCTACTGAGCAACTGTTCAACAGAGAACAAATCAGCTGGTGTCACAGTAACTGATTTCTGTGTCCTATCTTCTCATCCAAATCCTGAAACACTTTAATTCAGGGCTCTGCTGGAGTTTGTTCAAATGTGGAAGGACATTAAAGCCATAGCCAGCTATCAGTGCCAGCCATTCCAGTTCTCATGGGCAGCACTGCCACCTGCTCAAAAGACAGATTACTCTATTCAGCTTGATGTGAAACCTCTGCTTTTTCTCAGTTATTTTCCCTCATTTATTTATGCTTGAAGTTAGAAACCCCTGACTCTTGTCCTGCCCTAAATCTGCCCCCAAAGAGAAGCTAGTGGTTTAGAAGCTTACCACTGCTTTATGTGAGCAAGTTTTTGTGAAAACATTCACGATTTAGGAAGTAATTTTGGCAAGCTGACAGTTCCAAACAAATGCTCCCCAAATTGCTTAAAATTGCATTGTGACTAAACTAGGACAGAATATAACAGTAGCTGAGACAAGGCCAAGTTGAAGAAAACGCAGACTGCCAGCAGCTATTTTCCCCTCTGTGAAATAGGATATCTAGTATTTTTCTTTACATAATCCCTGGCAGTTAGGCAAGTATTTTTACACACCTTTTACAGATTTATGTACCAGAGCAGAGAATTGATCAAGTGCTTTGAACAAAGCTATGGATGAGTTAGGTAGAAGCAGTTGACCTAATCCCACACCTCTTCATTCACAGCTGCTCTTGCCCCTTTTGCCCCTCTCTTGGGTAGAAAAGTGTGGTTCACATTCACCATTTCACCAGTAACTTCCTCTCCTTAGTTTCTTCAGTTGCATTTGTTTGTTCTGCTGCTGTTCTCTGATCATTCTTATTACCACACACTGAGCAGAAATTGTTACTTCAGAGTTGTGAGAAATTGAAATGTTAGTGGTAAATAACTCAAAGCAATTGCCCATTCTTAATTCTTTTGGCTCTTCTAGCCAATATTTCTATTTCACTTTCTCAGTATTATGCTTAAATCTTATGTTATATATATGCTTTATTTCACTATTCCTTCTTCCTACATTTTTTTTTTTAATTTCAGTACCTTTATACTTTTGGTGGTTGAATTGAAATTCAAATGTAATGTAAATCAGAAGTAACAGGGCTTAAGTCTCACCTGTTTCTCTATTGCTCACTTCCATTTTGGAGAGCCAGCCATGTTTTTATTTTCCTTCTCCACTTTGCTGGCTGTATTGATAGATTAATTCCTACACCTCGCTACGTGCCAGAATCGTGCTGACTGCTGTCCCCTTCCATGGGACACTTGGTCACTGAGTCTGGATTAACCCAGCCTTCACTGCCTCCTCCCTTGCTGTGTCCAGAACCTACTGACTGTCAATATTGTAATTTTTTTTTTTTGCTGTGGCTTGCACATTCACAATCCTCATCAAGAAATTGTAAACCCAAAACTAGCTCTGAAGGTGTTTGCATTATGTTTTGAGTTATTGTATAATGGTCTACTCAAATTAGATTGGAATCAATGCGGTCTGTCATTTAGTTTAGCTGACTGTAGGGTAGACAGTAAGGAAAAAAGAGAACCTTATATACCTGACTTACTTATTCAATTGATAAAAAAATCTCTTATCTCTACTAAATAATCTAGTGTTGCTTAATAAAATGTCAGCATTAAAAAAAAGTAAGTCATAAGATGGTGAGCTTTAGCATTGTGAGTTGTTCCCTTTCCCATTACAGGAATGAAAACTGTTTCTAATGAGATGTCAAGATCTCCAGTTACTATTTAGTAACAGTAAATAAAAGTAGTAACAGCAAATAAAAGACTCTGTGGCAACACAAATATCACAAAAGAAACCACAAAGATTCCTGATGTAATCATAAGGGAAAGAAAGAGGACATATACATCTTAAAATAGTATTTAACAAAACTCACTCATACAAAAACATTTAAGCCTCGAGAGATTATTATTCATGTTGAAATAGTTGATTAGTATCATTTTCAAAAATCAGTGCAAAACAGTGTCACACTGAGATTTACTGAAAACTATTTTTTGCTGTAAGGCAGAAGGTCCCAAAATCAAGGCTTTAACTGGAAAGAGTGTGAACTGTGGTTTATTTCAGCTGCTGCGAACTGGTAAATACCGATTTTAGCAAATGCTGGTTGAAGAGGGGCAGCATGAGGAGGTATTCGGCCAGCAGGTGGCGAGTTTTCTTCAGGATTGCACTTCCAAGAAGAGATTTTAGTGGTCCCGTCTGTTCAGTGATGCCCTGACTGTATTATTTCTACAGTTTTATATACAAAAGCCAAACTCAAAATAACCTTAAAGGCCTGACCTCAAACTACGAATAGCAGGAAGCTCTCAGTTAGGGTTGAAACTCTGTCACTGCTTAATCTTCCCCTTGGGCCAGGGTATTGCGACTTATTTTGTATTTAGGATCACCTGATGGCACAAAGCCCCCTGTTAGGTGACCTTTTACTCTAACACTTCAGCATGACTGTGTATGACAGAAAATTGTCTTTTTGACTTGACTCTTAACTTCCTTTGCTATTGTGACTTTTAGTTGGTCCCTCAGCTTTATTTCCATGTAATTTCAAAGGGAATTTATATCCTTTTTGAAAGCTAACACTAAAAAAAGAGTCCTTTTTTTTCTATAGTGCTGTTATATATTTAGAAGCTGCTAAAACCAGAAAAGCCATTGTGACTGATTATACAACTAAAATTCTGATTTCTTATATATTATCCTAAATAAACATCATTTTAGGCCTGTTCTAAATAATAAAATTCTTGCCAGATCAGTATTTCTATGTATTTTAGTCAGACACTAGTTCTGCATTATTAAAAACAACACTTTGTGTTAAAACAACACCTTTCCACTGAGTACAAGCCAAGAAATTGAATCTGCACTGACACAGTACAGCAGGTGTTAGATATCAATGTCACTGAAGCCAATCATTAAAAAATCATATAGTTTTCTTTGGGAAAAAGAATACTGGAACTCCATGGCTGCTTCTATGTCATGCAGTCATGTCAGTGGACATATGGCTGAGGACCAACTGGCCTCTGGCAATCATCATATATAGAAGAGCAGTGCCATAGATGTGGTTAAGAGGACCAAGGACTGATGTAATTGAATTTAAAATGTCCTTCTCCCCCGTGGGGAGTTGGTCATTGTGTCTGCCAGCCGCAGTGGTTGATGAGCTGCAGTGAAGGGAATGGGCAGCAGAGCTGGGACCAGCAGCTGTGGACAACACATTTGCTTGGAGCGGGGAAGGTGACCCCAGTGCGTGAGCCTCTCAGTCCTGTAGTGGATTCCCATCACTTTACAGGACATGAAATAGTTTCAAATATTCACTGAAATAGTGAATGACCCAAACCTGTTTTTAAAGTTGACTCCCACAGGCTACTGGGGGAGGTTCTGCCCTCTCTGGATGGCTTTCCGAGGCTCAGGCCCTGGATATTTAAAACACCACCCACATTTCCGAGCTTCAAGCTGTGACTCCACAGATTTGACCCAGCAGAGGTGTCCCAGGAGCCCATCCAAGACTGTAGAGTGGGTTTGCACAGGCTCTTCCCAATCTTCAGCATCTCTTTTCCTTGTTTTCTGTGCTGGACAGGCATGGCATCTGTTGTATAAAAGGCATGGAAAGTTCAGACTGAAGATTATCAGAGTTCTGTGGTACAAATGATGGTTGAATCTCCTTCCCCATGCTGCTGCACATGGACTGAATGTACCTTTGAGCTCCAGTGTCTAGTCTGTTGGGATGAGGAGCTATCAGTATCGGCAACTGACTGAACTTAGAGCCTTGTTTCATTTCATATCTATGCAGTGGACCAAGCCAAAACAAGATCCTAGATAATTAGGATATAAAACATGAAGTCCTGTCCTGTTTGTACTGCTGTCTCCTCTCCTGCTAATCACAAAGGAGATGCTGAACTGCAGCCATGAAATGTTGATGTAAGTACTAGCAAAAGCTTTTCCAATCACTTCTTCTTGTTGGAGAAAATGCTTCTTTTTTTCATTTGTAACAAGATTCTTGTCACATAAGTGTATGACCTATCAATTACTGCAGGTATGTACTTCATTAACTCCTGAAGATAAAGCCTGATAAAAATGTAGAAATATAAAGGACTTATACCCACCCTCTAATCTTCAGGCTATGATTTGAGATGCCTAAAATAGGGACCACTGGCTCTGTGTATGTGCCAGTGTATGGGCAATCAAAAAAAGGGAAAGGTTTATCTAAAATGTGAATCAGATCTCAACAGGAAGTTCCCTGCTTTCAGGAAGTGCTGGATCCACTGGAGATTACTAGCCCAATGTCACTGTGATTAAATCCCTCCAGGGAAGATAAATCTTGTGGAGTTCTGATTCCAGTCTGTGATTGACAGACCATGACAAGCAAATGTCGTCTTTATTCACTGAAAGTTGTGGAGTCCTCCTTTAACTGTTAGCTACAGTAAATATGAGCCTTATCAAATTACATGTTATTTGAAACATTTCAAAAGATAAAGGTCATTGACATTCCTTGAATCAATATACATGTCCCCCTTCTTACATTGTGCATAGTGTAATGCTGTCTATGTTAATCTATTTCTGTATACACGTATAAATACAAAGATTCTTTCCTTTCCTAATGTACATGTATTTATATGTATACATATGTAACTCTAATTCCTTACATATCTTTTGTTACCACATAGAAGTAGCTCTTTCACATCTGAAAGATATTGCTCTTGGTGACTCTTTTTCCTAGACAAACAGAGCTGGATGAGCTGAAGGATACCCCTCCTGAGTTTCCAGGGTAGCAGAAGTGTATATTTTATAGCAGTAGAGAAAGGATTTCTCTTTAAAACATGTGGCACAGGCATAATGCACAGCAAAATGATGTGATGTCCAGGCTTTGCTGGCATTCTCCTTCAGTGTCCGAATTCACACTGGTCTTTGTCTCATAGGGCCCTTTGGAACTCATGTCACCAAAGCCTTCAGTTCCTGTGGGATCATTAAATCCTTACTCAATTTCCAGCAGATATGGGAATTGTATGTGAGCAAATGTAATGTACACAAATCATTCCAGCCACCCTTGTATTAAATGAACTTTTTTAAGAAGCTGGTTTTGACCTGATGGAATATAATGGTTTCAAGGGAACAATACAGCCATAACAATCCATCATATAAATGAATACTTAGGGACACCTAAATTCAAAGATTATTTGACTGTTATATATACTCTTGCTTAAAGGGGGCTGGAGGATAGACCCCTCAAATCTGCAGTGAAAACATCTGTACTTTAAAGAAATTTTTCTTAAAATTGAGCACATACAGAAACTTTCTCAGATTTCCAAAATGATCAGTTCATTTTAAATCAAAGTGATCCCCAGCATCAAATTACATTTTGGATGTATTGCTAACAAATTAGTAGTTTAGAAAAAGAAAGGATTTCAGAATGATAAAGAGTATTTTATATGACCAGTTCTGATTGTGGACTCTGGTTTCTCTATAACCTGACGGTTTTTCATGTGTTATTAATTACTGTGTACTGTACTCCTTTAACATATATGGCAGATACTGTAAAATTGAGGAAAAGCAAGCAATATAAAATACAAAAATGTTCTGCAAACCATGCTTTCGCTTCCTTTTGTTGCTCTCTTGCAATGTAAAAACAGATAAATGGTTTCCTCTTTCAAATACAACAAAAAGAAATTACTCCTGGGAGGAGCCCTGGGATGCCAAGTTTGAGCCTGGATTGAATTTTTATGACCACTGTAAAAACTCCTGAAAATAGGAAATTATAATGGAAATGCTGACTCTCACTGTACCAGTGTGAGCAGCACCACCACAGCATTATTAGTGATCTAAAGGGGCTGGAAGTTAAGGTGGAATCATTTACACAACCGACTTCACACCAGTTTGCAAACAAGGGGTGTGTGGGGCGGGGGACTGGGGATGAGGGAAGATCTTGCACTTAATTAGTTGCTTGCAAAATCCATTGTGATTCTCGAAGAAGACAAATCCCCTATCGCTCTGCTCCGTGCTCTGGATTTTCTTTCCTACTCCCCAGAAGTTGCTGGCAGAGGGCTGTCCCCGCCGGCTGCGCGGGGCTCAGGGGGACCAACAGGGGCTTACGAGCCCGCGGATCTCTCCCCCGCCGCAGTAATTCTCTAGAGAACGGCGGCAATATAGTAAAGCGCTGGGTCACATCTCAGTATCGCAATCAAGTGAAAATGATTTCCCCTTTGCTAACTAAAGGGACAGGTTCCAAAGTTTGGCTTTTATTTTCAGGGAGCCCTAGCAGTTTGAAAAAAACCCAAAAACCGCAAAAGTTGGCAGAGCAACGTTATATCCATCTCTGCACCGATTTTCTTTTTGGGGGATGGAGGCGGGAGTTGCTATTTGAAGAGCGTTTACTCGCACCGCGGGAGCAGTTTCCATCCGAGTTGTTTGCCACTATTCTTCCCCTTCTTGTCATTAGCAGCTATTAAAATAATAAGGCTACATGGAACCTGGGGTTGGGGCGGGGTGGGGGGGGGGGTGGGACCAGTTTGGGAAAGAGGGTGCGGGAGCGCCCGCATTCCCTCCGGGCCCGGCTCTGCACCCACTGCCACTGGCAGTTCCCTGCCACTCTCCGCACTCGGTCCCCGCGGGCTCATGGCCCTTCCTGCCCCTTTCTGACTCCGTCTTTTCATCTCAGTCCGGACCATTCCTGCGAGGGCACTCTAATCCTTCACCACGGTCATCACCAAAATTGGAGGAGAGGAGAAACCAGGCAAAGCGAAGAAAAGCAGAAAAGATACATATATATCTATGTGTACATATATATATATATTTATATATATATCCCTCAGGTGCCACTGCTAACCGGGGACCTGTCTCGGGGGGTACACCTTGCCCGGGGAGGCGTGAGGACAAGGAGGGGAACGCTGAGTGCACTTGTGCCTGCTCTCCCCTGCGTGTCTGCCGCCGGGGCTGCTCGATCATCCCGGTGAAGCTCCGGGAGCGAAGAAGCTTTGGAACTGCCGCCGAGCGCCGCCGGCTGCTCGGTTCTGCTCCCGGTTCTTTTCCCCGGGAACGTCGGGAGCTGCAAGGCTGCCGAGCGGAGGCAGCTTTGCCCAGCCATCCCCCACCCACCGCCGCTGCGTTCGCCGTACTCCAGGGGCCCCTGGACTCGCCGAGCACACGAACCTCCCCCTGCCCCGCCGGACTCGCTGCTCCCCGCAGTCCCAGCCTGCGGATGATTCTTCGCGAGTGGCATGGTCCTTTCTTCTCAGTGAAAGATTTTTTAAGGGATAAGAGCAGTTCCCCGATGGGGAGAAACCCCCATGGAAGCAAAAGGGAGTTTTATCCTGCCCATGGCTATGGAATGGGGCCGGGAATCGTTTTTCTTGCAAAGGTTAAGTGGGTGTCGAAGGTGAAGCTGAGTACCCTAGCTGCGGGAGGAAAGAGGAACATCAGTCAGGCTCTCCAGCCCTCTCCTAGCACTTGTGTAGGTGCATCCAGGGATGCCCGGCATCCACAGGTGCGTAAACGGGAGGAGGTGCGATCACCGCTGCCCGCGCTGCGCAGAGTTCGCCCTTGAACCCAGAACTCGTTAGACATGAAGCGACAAGCGCAGCAGGCGCCCCACGGGGAGGACGGGGAAACGCCCCCAGATGTTCTCCCCGTGCTCCCTCAGACTGTTCCGCAAGGGTCGCGGAGCCGCTCCCCCCGGTTCCGGCACCAGCACCGGCACCGATGATGGCCCGACGGCCACTCCGGTGCTGCGGTCCTGCAGTCCCGGTGTGGAGGGCGCCGGGTAGTGTCCGGGATGCTGCTCCCCGAAAAAGTGGGGCACAGCCCAGGGGAACTTTGACTTGCAGATACGTGGGGCAGGATAGGGACGGGGATGGCTTTGGGAAGGGGATATAGGTGGGAAATAGGGATAGGGACTCTGCTCTCCCCAGTCACCCCACAGATTTCTCTTGAAACGAATTGGCGTCCGCTGTCATCTCTAAATCCTAAAAATGTGGCTAGCTTTGGGAGCACATGACTTCATTTTTCACAATTCTCTTGAAGTTGTAACATTCCTAATCGTCAGCAGATCTTCGCTGTGGAAAAGCCCAGTATATTCCCTGCGTGTCAGTGCTTATAGTGGTTTTGTATCCCGTTCCCGGTATTAGGTTCCCCACCGCTGCAAGTTGACATAATGCAAATTAGCAAGGGACATCATAAAAATCCATTCGAAAATAAAGGTTTTGGAACAACATACCCTTCATAACTTAAACACCAGTTATTTAAAACAAATGTACTTAACAAGACAGTTAACCTGAAACTTCAGTTCTATGGCCAGTGAGTTGACAAGTCCAAATATTTTTATTTTTTAACAAATACGTAAATATCAGATGACACGTTATCCAGGCAGCTTTCAACTACAGCTTCCAGGAATATTCTGGAATAGAATGATATCTCAGCGACCTACTTTGATTATAAAGTATTTTCGCATGGGAAGGATTTTTTCTGTGTCTCACTCCCCCATAGCAAATGAGATCATTTACTGCCCTTGATTTCAATGTTTAAGTATTTATTTCGAAATGATGGAGTTTGTAACTGGAAGTGCATGGGTTTTATTTTGTTCCCTCAAAGGCAGCACGTGCAGGTATCGTGGCTGGTTTTGTGTTTACCGTCTCAACTAATCTGCTATTTCTCTAAAGAGAATTGAGATTATAGTTTTATTAGTGCACACACTCACCCTCAGCTATAACAAGATTTTTCTTATGGAAAAAGATATGTCTCCAGCTAGAAGATCCTATCTGCAGTCTGTGTCTTGGTCTGGGGACACTTGGAAATCTTACATTCGTGTTCTGACAACTGGTCTTGAAATCTATATTTGAAAATGCAAACTTGTTCGAAGACATCAGCTTAGAGCACCGGGCACAGGACCGCATTCTCTACAGGAATAAAAATGCGAGGTTTAAGGGTTTGGGTTTTGAGGGGGCTTTTTTGCTTGTTTGTTTGGCTTGGTTTGGGGGTTTTTTTTTGTGGGGGGGGGGTTCGGGGGGTTTCTGGGGGTTGTGGGGTGGGTTTTTTGGGTTTGGTTGTTTTTTAGTTTTTTTCTTTGGTTTGGTTTTTTTTTTTTGAGTGTGTGGATAATAAAGAAAGAAAGAAAGAAAATAGCATGAAATGCGAGAGAAGTGAAGAACTGGGAAAGTCTTTGCTTCGCCTTTGTCTCATAAAAATGCCACTCGTTTACAAAAAGAGGGAACGAAAATCTCTTCGCCTGCCTAGAGCAGAGTGCAATGTTGGACCCCAAACTCTTCATAAAGATAGAGCGGATTTGGGGTTGAAATTGCAGTGCTAGGCTTACTTCGCGATGCTACCGTCGTGTTCATGAACACTTACTCTGCAGGATGATAACGTAGTGTTTTCTTGTTGCTGTTTTGTTGATTTTGGTTTTATTTGTTTGCTTGTTTTTCCTTCGAAGATGGTAAAAAAAAAAATCAGTAATAACGGGAGTGACATGAACAACAAAAAAACACATGCGTGTCCCTAAGCATGATACCGCGTTATCCTGACGGATCTGTCTTCACTCGCGTATTATATTACCCTGGCTCCTCCGGACAATGTAATACACCCAAGCAATTTTTCCCCCTTCACGGATCTAAAGGAGTGTGAATGGATAGATGAATAGGAAAACAAATAACCGAGGAGATTACGGCCTCAGGATTAATTATCAAGCACGTTTAACCTTTTTCTTTCGAGGGTTATTTTGCTTTTCCTATGTCGCCCGGGTAGTCGCTCCCGGACCTAAGCAAGGCTCTGCGGCTCCCGATCCGCGGGGATCCCGCGGGGGTTCTCACGCCGTGAAACCCCTCCACGGCGCAGGGAAAGACCGTCCTGGCCCATAGGAGGAGGGACAGAAGGAAGGCACCGAGGTCAGGGAGCTGGGGCGGAAAGTGGGGATCAGGAGGGATGATAGGGCGGGGGGAGGAAGCGGCTCTAAGCCGGGGGTCGACCCCTCACAGGTAAGCGACTCCCGGGATCCTCTCGGAGGATCTCCTCAGAGAGGCAGAACGACTTGCGATCCCAAAATCCATCCAGAGCAGATCCCTCCCTCCATCCTCCCCCCACTCTTTTCATTCTTTCTTTGTCCACCTCCTGCCCTCTGGGCAGGTCCCGGTTAGTCCTGTCCCGCGGCTCGCCTCGGCGGGGAGGGGGCGCAGCGAGGCCGGCCGGGAGCGGTGCGGTTCGGTGCGGTGCGGTGCAGAACGGAGCGCTGCGGAGCGACGGCACCGGGTTGGCGCAGGCAGCGCGGCCGCTCAGCGGCGCCGGGAGAGCGTCCCCTCCACCGTGGAGTTGCGCGGGGAACCCCCCACGCCCCCCGGGAGGACGTTCCGCCGCGGGAGGCCGCGCGTAGCGGGCCCTGGGGAGATGCTCCGGGGGAGGCTGCAGGAGCGGGGCGGGGGGGCGAAATGAGAGGTTTGCGGGCTGTGAGTCCCGGGCTGCTGCGCCTGCGGGAGAAGCGGGTTGAAAAGTTGGTTCTTCCCAGCCAGAAACTTTCTCTCTGCGTGCGCATGCCCGGAGTGCGGTGGGAGGCTGAGGGGGGAGCTGGGAGGGGGGGGTTGAAATAAGGAGGAGGCAGGAGGGAAGGGATCGGTTCAGTCTGAGCGCGACTGCTCCCGGGCGCGTTCGCACTCCAGTGCACGCAGCCGGCTCCGGGAGCAGGAGCAGGGAGAGCACCTCCGGCCCCGCCGGCCGGAGCACCTGGACACCTGACCCCGCTCGGATCTGCCTGTACCCGCTGGAGGAGCAGTGGGGTGGGTGGGGTGAGCTGTGCCCCCCAGGGCCAGCACAGACACTGACCTAGCCCAACCACTTTTTAATTTTTTTTCCCTATTTTTTTTTCCATTATTTTATTTTACCAGCTCCAATTTAGCCCAGGATCTTTTAACTGCTGACAGCGGTGGAGCACAGATCGGGATTAGGTAAATAAAAAGAACAACTAATTCTGTTTGGTTTTTTGTTTTGCCAAGCCTCGGGGGTTGGGGATATGGATCCAGACACTTCCTTTACCTCCTCTCTTTCTTTGCCCCCATCCCCTCCCACCATCCTCTGGATGGTACAGAAGTGTGGAAATTGTGGTTCACGTGAGGAGGACTGTTCTCCTTGGGGCGGGCGGAGGGCTGAGGTAAGCCTTCACATGGGTCTCGGATATTTTGATGCTATTTAAAGATTTGTCCTCCCCTTTAAAAGTTGCGTCTCCCCCCTTGTGGAGGAGCTGTGTTTTTAACCCGAGCTAAAAATGACACAAGAACAAAACAGAAGCCTGCATGTCCCTTATGGACTTGAACTTCCACCTTTTCTCCTTTCTGTTATTGACTTTTATTTCCTTTTCTTTCTCTTCTTTCTTTCTTTCTGAGAGGTTTCTTTCTTTCTTTCTTTCTTTCTTTCTTTCTTTTTTTTTTTTTACTCCAGTGTTTTAAGATCCAAGAAGCCTTCTCTGTTTCCGCCCAAGGCCATAATAGAAATGAACCTGATGTTTATATTTGTCTGAGTGGATCGAAACGAGTCCAGCGCAGAGAGAGACTAAGCTTCTCTCGAGGTCGAGCCCATAAAGTGTCAGTGCAAAGCCGAGGATTAGGGTATGATTGTTATAGTTGGCTTTTGGGAGGGAAACTGTAAAAATCGAGCATTTTGGAGATTATCGTAGCGCCACGGGAATTGTTCGATAAATCGCGAGCCGGACAGGAGGGCGAGGGTCGAGTCCTGGACAGGTGCACAGTAGGTCCAGTTCAGTCCAAAGTCAGCTGAGAAAGAGGCCCGACCCCTAAGGCAGCGTCGGGCTCGGGGCCCTGAGGCTGCAGCTCAGCGGCGGAGCCCGGCTGCCGACGGCCGGGCCCGGGGGTGCGCCACCGTACCCTGCCTGCCCCGGGCTTGTTGCCGCAAAGCTTTGCCCCCTACCCGCGGCTGTGCGTGCTGTGACCGTGGGAAGCGAGGAGTACAGAGGGAAGAAATGCTCTCTGTCTCCAGGAGAGAGGGAGGACAATTTACTCGTGCGCAGGGAAGGCACCGGACATTTCTCTAGGGAGAAGAAGAGGGTGAATCTTGTGCTGGGGTCCTTTCAAGGCCCGAGGGGATTGCAGAAACACATACACAATACCCCCAAACCTACCTAAAGACTTCTGCAGGGAGAAAGTGGCGGAGCTTGTCCCTGCGGCCGTTCCGCGGCACCCACCCGCACCCGCCGTGGGGCTGCGCTCCGCCCGTGGCCTCGTACCCGTTCTCCCTCCAGGGGCCGTACGCGGGGATTTTTGCTGTTTTGGATAAAGGCTGCTCCGGGCAGTGTAGCGATCGCTGGTGTCCTCGGCTCCCGGTTATTATTTATTATTATTATTTGCGAGACTAAAACCCATCTCATTCACCCGCGCTAGCAGTGGTGGTCTGGGGAGACTTGTCAACACCGATTTCCTGATAAAATGTGAATGATGATTTTATAAGGATTGAGCGGAGATATCCAAGGCACATGCTGACTGAGTCCTTCCAGTCCTCATTAATGTTAGCAATTAACTCTTTCACGCTCAATTAGCCCCGAATAAACCTGCTTTAATAGATTCTGCACACTTCATTAATACATTGAATAAGTCTGTGCTGAACAATGCACTTTATTTCTCAAGAGCACCACGCTCGAATAATGCGGAGCGAAAGGGCAGTTTTATTCCCTTTCCACTTAGTTTCCCAAACACAGATAAATTGTAAGCTCCATTTCCTCGCTTTAACTTTAGAAAGGGAAAATTTCGTCCCCTCAAAGGGGACAAAATAAATAGCCGACCTGGTGGCAAAATGCTGCACATCAATGTGTGCAGCCGAAAGGACGGAACGACCAGACTTTAAAAAATTCAGGCAAAACTGAGAGACTTTTTTGACAGATGAACCTGATTGCTGTAGTTCTAGGGTCTCACAAGAATGCATCATTTTATGCTCGCTACTTTAACGTTTGTAAAAATAAGCAACTTTCTCAGGGTAATTTACCTCCTCCATTCTTCCATGTGGAACTAATTAGCAAACCTCACTATTTATGAGTCAGGTATTTAATGTAACAAATATCCCTTTCAAAGGACACATCGGAAATTGATAATTCAATGTAGAAAGGAAAAATACCGACTAGCCACAAGGTTACTTAAAAAGCCATTTAATTTCTCCTCTTGCTATGCTACCAGCAGAAAGACGGGTAGATTTTTTTTTTTTTCTGACGCACAGAGTAGGTAGAATTTAATCTTGACGTTTAAGATTGCAGTGGTCTTAAAACAGTGGCAACTGGGCAATAGCATTACCGTATCTTCACACAGGACAAAGGGTAAGAAAGCTGGAGACAGATGTAGCCTTTCAAGTTTATGATCCTATTTTGCAGGGTAAATTTATCTTGGCACGAGTGGGTTTTGTTTCAGTCAGAACACAAGTGGTTTGTTCTTAATTACTCACCGAGGTACTTTGTGTTAAAAAAGAAAACTCCGCACAGTTTTATTGCAATGGGTGAATTCAAGCAGAGAACTCGCGGGGTCTTCTTCTGTAAAAAGAAAAAAAAAAAGCAAAAAAAAAAAAAAGCAGAAGACCTGATAACGATCTGTTTACATGAAGCAGAATTAAAGGTGGAGGTGACACCGAAATCAAAGAAACATTGATCTCTCTGCAGGCAAGCGGGAGACCAGAGAGTTACTACACTGTGAAACACGTTCGCTTTGATGTCCTGGAGCAAGGGGACTTTATTAAATACCCTGCTCTTCATCTATATTTTTGGCTATCCCGGTCATACAGAGAAAAAGTGTAGCTAAGGTTTCTGGAAAAGTGCCAAGAAACTTGTAGTAACATGAACACTCTGCTCCCACCTCCTCTCTTCCTATTATTTTCTTATCCTCTCTTTTTCCCCCCTTGTTTTCTTTCTTCTGCTTTTTCATCTTTTTAAAAATTTTTAAAAAAATTTTATTTTGACAGAGCTGCTCTAGCAAAAACCAAAAAACTGCGGATGCAGTGGGTTCTATTATGGCCTGACTGTAATTCTCCTTGGTTTGGTCCCTCGTTCTTCCTTTGGGAAATGGAAAGATAATTTTTTAAATGTTATTGGGCCTGAATTTACCCACATTGGCATAGCATATTTTTGCTCATATATTCTATATTAAATGTTTTCCAAGGATAGAAAGAAAGAAAGAGGGATAAACCCAGAACTTTACTTCATTTGTAATAGCCTGTTTCATGCTTGAGAGATCTAGAGCTACCTAGACAGGAAAATAGTCGCGGAGCCATTGTGACGGACAGAAACAGACATTTTCAGGTACCCAAAAAAGAGGACAAGGGTGTTTTCTATGCACTTTGTTCTCAGGATTATCGATTGAGGCATTTGTACTGTGACATGGACACGTTTAGCTTATGGGCAACACTAACTAAATAAAAGTATATCGTCAGCAGATAAACAAAACAGTCTGGTTGGTTCATCAGCCCTAAATAGTTTACTAAAAAAAAAAAAAAAAAAAAAAAAGAAAAAGAAAAAAAATAAGAGGAAAGGGAGGAGAATAGAGAATATAATGTGTGCATTTTTCAATCAGTAACTATCTAGAATGTATCCAACTGAAAAAGGAAAAATGTTATAATCTCTTATTCTGGGTCATTGTGGTGTAATTCCTCTAAGGTTTCAGTCTCTCTTTCTGCTGCTGATTTATGTAAAGCAGAGTGAAAGGTGGGCCTGGAGTAGAGAGCTGTTCAGAGGAAGCTTCTCGCTCTCACACCCTCCCAGCCGCAGCTCCTCTTTCCAGGCAACAGCCCACATATAAATCAGATTTGTTTCCTTGGTCTTTAGACCTCTTCCACCACCAGTTTCCACACCCCCGGACTTCCAGAGCAGAGGGACAATTACTGCTCTGTCGTATTTTCTGCCTCCATTTCTCCAAAGGGGCTTTACTCTTCACAAGGGGATGAACTCTAGTCCGAGTGCTGCAAAGACCCTGACAGAGGATCCCCACAGTGGGGATCTTGTGGGGAACCTGCGGTGACTCAGCAGGAACCCTATAAGGATCTAATGAAAACCCTATGTGGTTCCTGTGGGAACCCTGCTGCAAAGCTGTGGGGATCTTATGAGCACCCTGTGGGGACTCCGTGAGGGGCTGAAGGCAAACCCCAGAGTTCACTGAGGGGAAAGTGAGTATAAGCTGAGGACTGTGGAGTAGGGAGGAGGCTCCCTCGGCTGCAGGGATGTGATGCTTCCAAGAGCCATGGGTGCTCTCTCACACCCTCAAAGAGAGGAAGCTGTGTCCCCACCAAGAACCCTCGGGAGGCACCTCCTGCCAAATGCAGCAGCCAGGGCTGAATTTTCAGGCAGAGACAGATGTGCCTCCATATTGATGTCTAGTAGCATTTTGCCCTCTGCCTTGTGGGGTAGGATGGGTAGAGATCTGGCCCAGAAGACAGGCAGGGACTTGGCGGGACCCTGAAAGACAGACCAAAGTGGTGGCACCCAGCCCAGGGAAGGACTGCAGCCCTGCAGATGTTGGTCTGGGTGTCCCCATGGGGAGGGTCTCTCCAGACCTCTCTTTTTGCCTTTTGAAGGGTTCTAATTAAGCAGTTGCTTAGATTAGGATGTGGGCTTGAAGCCAGGTACTTCTCCCTGGGAAGAACAAATGACATTTCAGATTCATCACCCAGACTCAGCATTTTTCCATTTCTTTTTGCAGTACACAGGAGGGAGGTCTGTTGGCTGGTATCTTCCTCATAATGATTTTTTCCCCCAAAATTATTTTCTTATTTTGAATGAGGAAGAACATGCTGTTCTGAGCACACATGTGCCTCCATCACCCCAGAGGCTTGGCTGAGGCCAGACCACAGGCAGCTGAGCAACCCAGGGGCGGCAAACTCAGCACCTTCCTGCATCACCTCAAGAGTGAGGGCTAGAGGCAGTTTCTGTGGACAGATGTAGTGGGCAGTATCTCACTCACTATTTTCTAAAGGCTGAGGTAACCCAGGAAGGGATTTTACATTACATGGGAGACACCTTAGCTTTGTGGGCCAAAATGGCATCTCTTGGCTGTCCCCATGTAGAGGATCATTGGAGGTCTGCATAGCTGTGGATGCTGCTGGGAAGTGACTGATTGTGGATGGAGTACAATATTGTGTGCAAGAGAGAGATGGGCAGAGAAGGAATCTGGAGATACACTCGCAGCAAAGAGCTCGTCAGGCCTCTCGAAGTCCAAGGGAGCCTCCTCCTATGGCTTTGGAGGAGGACATTAATGAGGGGTGAGGTAAAAAATTCCCTCTGCTTTTGTCTTCATGTAAATCTATCTCTCCCTCTTCCCCACTCCATCTTTGTTTTCCAGATATTTTCCTCCCCTGTTCCCAAGATCCTCCTCCTGAGCGGCCACTATGGGAAGTAAAACCCTGCCGGCCCCGGTGCCTATCCATCCTTCCCTCCAGCTCACCAACTACTCCTTCCTGCAAGCATTCAACGGGCTGCCCGCCGTGCCCTCTGACCACCTTTCCAACCTCTATGGCTTCAGTGCTCTGCACGCCGTGCACCTGCACCAGTGGACTCTGGGCTACCCAGCCATGCATCTGCCCCGCTCCACCTTCTCCAAAGTGCCCAGCGTCTCGAGCCTGGTGGATGCACGGTTCCAACTGCCGACCTTCCCGCTCTTCCCACATGTCATCCAGCCCAAGCAAGAGGCTACCAACGTGACCCTCAAAGCCAAACCCCGCTTTGACTTTGCCAACTTAGCGGTGGCTGCCACGCAAGAGGACCACTCTAAACTGGGACAGGCAGACAGTCAGGGCTCACCTGCAGGGCTGGGGTCTTTGCTTGAGGTGACTAAACTCTCTCCAGAGAAGAAACCCACGCGGGGCAGGTTACCATCCAAAACCAAGAAGGAGTTTGTGTGTAAATTCTGTGGCAGGCACTTCACCAAGTCCTACAACCTTTTGATCCATGAAAGAACCCACACTGATGAACGGCCCTACACATGTGACATTTGTCACAAGGCCTTCAGAAGACAGGATCACCTGAGGGATCACAGGTAACTATTTTTCTTCTCCTGTCCTTTTTCCCTTGTGTATTTGTACTCTCCCAATTACCCATCTAACTCATGAAAACTTTTGTAAGAACAGTCAAATACCTAACCAGCCAACAGTGTTCTCTCTAGTTTTTCCTCTGTCTCTGCTGGTGGAGGAACCCAAGCAACTCACTGTGGAAGACACACCTCACTCACTCCAAAAAAACAACTTTCACAGCTTCCTTCTTAGCTTCCACAGATGTTTTCACCCTCCATCTGCAGCATCTTGTGTCCTCTGCCTCTGTGATCATTCAGAAGTGTCATGAAGACATGCAGCCTGATGAAATCGAAGTAAGAGAGGAGCTCTTTATCCCTAAGAAGGGCACTCTATAAGCCTCTGGCACCCCCCTCTCTTCTTGCACACACACATACAGACAGTTGCCCAAGTGCCGCACTCCAGCACTCTTGGTCTCAGCAGTAGGTGTACAAAAAGTTCCAGCATGTTCTTCCTCAGGTAGCTCACTGCTTAGTTTAGGCCGGTTATTTCTGACATCTCAATTGTTCTTCTCTCTCTAGATATATCCATTCTAAAGAAAAGCCTTTTAAGTGTCAAGAATGCGGGAAAGGATTTTGCCAGTCCAGAACACTAGCGGTCCACAAGACACTGCACACGCAAGTAAAGGAACTGAAACCTGCCAAACTTAAGTGTTGAATCTCCATACTTCTATGAACTTTTCCTCCCCTTCAGACTTTACACCAAAACTAGAGCAGAAACAAAACTTTCAGGATGGAAGTACTGGACTTTGTGCTTTGTTTTCGTTTGTACTTTAAAAGGGCAAAATCCACACCCCTGCAATTCCCCGTCCAAGCAATTAACTTCCTAAGTTGTGGGTGTAAAGATTATTTTGCATTTAAAATATACGTGAATGATACAGAGAGTGCTAGCTGACTTGTGTGGCTTTGATAAACTTTATGCCAAAAGGTGGTGCTCACGTGTTGGGCAGGAATCTCTATAAAACCAAACAAAAACCCACAAGACACCCCCCACCAATTACTACCCTGACCCCCAAAAAAACCCCCAAACCAAAATCGTAACTTCCAAAAGTATTACTTAAGAAAAATTCAAACTCTTATTTTATACTTTTTTTTTTTTGACTGTATAAAGCTTCTTATTTTTACACTTCAGGAAATACAGAGAATTCCAGAAGACGATTAAGAACTGAAACGGTGGTTTTTCATCACAACACCATTAAGACAAGGAGAAGGGCAACTTGCAAATCTTATTTGCTAGTTTGTTGTCAGAAAAGGAGAAGAAAATTAGTGTTTGGAAATGACCTAAGTCTCTCGAGTGCAGAGTCCTATCATGTGTTAGAAAACGCATCCAGATCTTAAACTCACGGGTCCCTGGTGTTTGGGACAGATCAGTGTTCATGGGACATGGAGACCTTTTTTATTACCTTGTGGTCTAGTGTGCTGTGAGGAAGTTTGTAACTTCTGGACTTATTTAAAAAAAACAGAGGAAAGAAGGATGGAAATACGTCAAACCGGCGGTATGCACAACATGGTTTTAGTGGTACTTAAAAGTCTTCGTGTGTCCTGGTGTGAGAGAACAAATCTCAACTTGAGAGCGTATTTTTTTAAATGCTGGCTTTCTGAACAGTGTATTCAAATTAAGAGACATTCCAATAAGTTCTGTTTATTAAAAAAAAAGTTGTATGGCTGTTTGGCACTTTATGCTGATTATTGGTAATTGACATTTATCACTGGATTGTGTGTGGTTTTTAAGTATTAAAATAAATTGTTATTTTACAGGCAAGTCTGCATGAACTACATATGTGTTCATTGGTTCCTGATCTCTTCTCTGGTAAACCCGCTTTGTCAATATTCAGAATTTTTTTTTCTTTTGATTTTTTTTTTTGTTATTTAAGTTGTTGTTTCCTCAGTGCTTGTTTCTAACGGTCTTGGAAAGTCTGGATCTTTTCTTTATGTATTAGTTTTCCCTCTCCTAAATTTCTTTTTCTTCCTCTCTTTTTTTCCTTTTTTTCCCCATTTTTTTCTTTATTTTTCTTTATTTTTCTTTATTTTTTTCTTTTTATTAAGGCTGACAAACAGATCTCAGAGAGCAAAAATTTTGCTGCTAGTGAGGGAAAAAAAGTAATCTTGGGTAACTAAATCCTGGGTATTAGCTGATAAGATTAGGTGTCAGAAGTGTTATAAAACAAATCAGATGAATAATGGGTGAACTGTTGCTGCTCTCAGAGCCTGGAGGCGCTGCAGGGAGAGCCTTTGCACCCTCTTCCCTGAGTTTGTCGGGAGCGGGTATTTTTCAGTCACATCTTCGGCCGTTTCAGCGCTCATTGAAGAGGCCTTTGATTCCCGGCAGCTGTCTTAGATCAGAGATGTTTATTCCAGTGCGAAACCTCTTTGGATCGAGGTGGGGAAGAGAGCTCAGTGCTGGTGGATCCGCTTGAGCCTTTGAAGTGCCTCTTGCCGTCCTTTCTCGTCCCCACGGCAAACCCTAAACCTTCCTCCCGTCACAAGTCAGTGGTCAGTGTCCCCCGCGATAAGAAGAGCCTCCTTCTTTGCAAATTGGCAAATTAGCGATGTGGCAGAGGTGACCCCGGAGCTGCCCAGCGGCTCCTGCGCGGCTCCTCACCGACGCCGGCTGCTCGGTCCAATGCAGTTCCTTTCCCCCTTCCCCCTTGCCGCTTTTAGTAATTACTTCTTTATTTGGTCAAAGAATCCTATCAACGGCAGGGGAAAAGTTGCGGTTGTAGCTCATTTAATGTAAGATGAGGGGGGAGAAACCTCTCTCCCCTTCTTATTTATTGGACACTCATTCGAGCGCACCGTAACCAATGTAAAGGCATTTGCAGGACGGGCTGTGGACCCACCTACAGCGTGGGAAGGCCTTCGGGGAGCTCGGGATGCGAGGTGCCGCCTGTGCTTGCATCCAGGTCCGGAGTCTGGGAGCATGGGCAGGGTTTGAAGCCGGCTTGCTTTGGCTTTGCTTCCCACTCGCCACTCTCTTCCCACACCGCGTGAAGGCTTTTGGTTTTGGCATCTGAAAAAAGGGATCTGAAAAGCAACAAGCGAGGAGTGCGGGGTGAAGTCCGCAGTAACCTGCAGGCAGCCCGGGCTGGCCCTGCGCGGAAGGAGGGCGGGACGAGCGCGGAGCCCTGCGCGCCGCTCCATTGGCGTCTCATGCGCGGAGCCCGGCTGGAGTGAGGAGCATCCATCCCTTCGCGGCGCTGGTCCCGGGCGGCAGAGCCGGGCCGGGATGTGTTTGCTCGGCAGCGTTTCTTGGACCCAGTTTGAAGGTGTCGTCTCCCCCGCCTCTGCCCACTCCTCCTCTGGGGTTTAGCGGGATTACCTTGCACAAACCCCGCAGGAGCAGCCGCCTCCCCTCGTCGTGTGTCGCTGCCCCGGAGCGCTCCGTGGGACGCGCCAGCCGCCCCCGGCGTGCCCCACTGCCGGGCCGGGGGCACTGCATCCCACGCCTCGCCGAGGGGGAGCCAGCAGCCCCGAGCACTGACACGGCGTTAAGGGGCAGTCCGAGGACTGCGTGGTTCATCCTTCCCCGTACACTTCTAAAGGGAGATTCAGAGAGAAAATCCCCGATGAGCTTCCCCGTCCTTCTTGTGTCGCTCCTGGCACCAAGTGAAGGATCAGGGATGCACCTGGGATCCTGTTGTGGCGGGAGAAAATAAAGGGCACTATCGCTTGGAACCAGTAGGTTTTCAGGGGTCGTAACTATGAGGCAGAAATCCGAGTCGGGTCCACAGGGAGGGAGGAAGGGACTCAGGTCACTCCACCGAGGCTTTCCCACGGTCACTTCACCACCTCATTAACACCGGGAAACTGAAACACCCGTGGCGAGGTAAGAAATCGTGTCAGTTCCTGGTTCCTGGGAACCATTATAGATGCGGGGTCGCGAAGGTGGACAAACCACTCCTCCCAGCTGGGCATGAGAAGCGTTTCATTTGTAAGGCTGAAGCTTGGTGATCAAACTGCCAAGAACTTCTTCGGACCTGGATTTTTACGTGCAATTAAAAAGAAAAAAGTCTCCAGAATTTCCATAATTAGAAATACAGATGTATTAAAGCTACGTGGGCACACTGAGCACAGGTTGCATACACAACCTCTTAATGTCACTTGTAGTACACTTATACAAGTGTGTGTCTGTGTATTTCCTCCTCCCAGAAGGCCTCTTTCGCCCTCGTGCAAACAAGGGCTGCCTATCTGGTCATGCCCTCAGCTGCATTGGGGAACAGTCCGCCTGTTCCCTCCAGTGTTTTGAAATTTGCTAGGCAGTATCAGTTCAGTGATTCCAAGGAAAGCAAAGTAGAGATGAAATCATGACAGTCAGAAGAGATAAGTTGTACTAAACCCCAAAATAAATGAGAGGAATTAGACAGGAAATGTGCCTTTTGAATCAGGATCACAAATAATTTAAATGATTAATTGACTTCTCTTTCTTTCTTTTTCTCTTCTATCTTTGCATGTGTTTTAATCTGACATTCATGCAGTGAATAAAACTTACTTAGGCCTCTGTCTGCCAATAGCTGATTCTGTTTTCACAGTTGCTTTAAATTTTACATTTTCATCATAAAAACATCACTGTATGGGAGTTTGCAAGAGTAAAAAAACAGGCACCTGACTCTAGTTGCCTCTTCCTGTAAGATTAATGAGCAAAACACAGACTTTTTAAAAAAATTCTTTTTTTTAACCATTTCCAGTTACAGAAGGAAAATGTAAAGATGTGTTGGCACATCTCTCTCTCTCTCTTTCCCCCCCTTTGCATTCCAGTCATTCTTTTTCTGCCCGTAAACTGTTAGTACTCTGCAAGAGCCTGATTCTGCACAGCCTACTAAGCCTGTTTTTTTGTTGGGTGCAGGAAGAAATCCTGTCAGATGGGGTCTTCTGTGTATGTTCATGAAACAGAGCAAAAGCCTCTCTCAGAATGTGCACTGGAACAGCAAAGCGTTACTTTTCAGCTGTGGATTGCATGTGCCTCTGAAAAGGAGACCACAAATCATTGGGTTTTTAAAGGTTCCGCATGAGTTGTATATTAATCCCAGTTTCCCTAGGGATGGATTAATCCCAGCTTCCCAGTTGTGTGGCTACAGACAATGTGAATGGGATTGGGGGCAGGGGAGAAGGGAGATGGGGAAAGGAGAGGGAAATTAAAAAGATATATCACAGGAATACATGGTCTAAGTGCCGAGGAACCATAAGTACTTAAGTTTCAATACCTTTTCTACCTCTGTCACCACATGTGAGCCGAAGCAAATCACTTCAGCTCCCTGTTTCAGTTTCTTCATCTGTAAATTGGGAGCAATGCTGCTGATTTTGCTCTCAAGAGACTTGGCACATTCACATAGAAACTCCTGCTCAACCCTCAGTAGTGAAAGGGGAAACTTCAATTCGTACCTGGGCAGCTGAAAGCAGGGACTGATCTGGATGATCTAATGGAGTGTGTTAGACAAATTTATACTCATGTGTAATTCTTTTCCAGCACTGGCAGTTTTGTTGAGAGATGGAGTCCTAGAGCCCAGTATACTTTTCTTCTCTACATTCCTATGCAGTGACTATGCAGGAGAAATGGCATGGGCCAAATGCATCCCTGGTGGGACTCCAATGACATCAGTCATCTTTATAGGAGTTTTTTGAATGAAGTCAATTGGGTTTTATGAGGGCCAAGTTTGGCCACATGCATATTTAGCTGCTCAGAGAGCTGCAGCAGTGAAGGAAGCTTCCCTTGCCTTTGGAAGAATCACTTCTCAGTCTGGGAGACACAAGCAAAGCCATTGACTTGTTTTACACAGTCAAGTTTACCTCATTTAAACTCAAGGTGCAGCTGAAGTGAGATCAGTATCCACCAGAACTTTGAAAAACCAGCAACCTGGCTGCCCCCAAGTGTTCCCAGCTTTCGATGGAGCTCTGTATTTGCCTGCAGGGCTCAGTGCAGCGCCATGCCATAGATTCCCAGTGGAATTGTTTCCATGACACAGGGCAGCACCCTGTGGGAACACTGGCAGCAGGCCTGGGGGCGGAACAGAGGTTTCAGCACGGGGCTGTGTTGGGGCTATTCCCACTGCCCTTTATCAGACCTGGCTGTTCCAGGGTCTCTGTCATGCTCATACATCTCTGCCACTTCCAGTTCACATCCCCCTCTACCTTGTTCTCTGGGGCTGTAATTCCACTACAAATTACACCTAATGATAACAAGGTAGGTCATTAAACACACGGTAGGTCCCCCTACACCTTATTCCTGTGCTTTACTGGAGTCTGACATTGCACCAAACAGATAAAAAAGTTTATACTGGCATTATAGTTCATGACTCAGTAGCTATTGGGCTATTGGGAAATAAAAATAAATCAAAAACTTGATCAGTGTCAGTGATTAACAAAAGTTTGTCTACAGAGTTTATCTCCACTAATTGGTTAAATTATTTGCAAGGTCTATTAATTCTGTCTTCTTATTCTGTCTTCTAAAGTACAACTCAACTTGAACACCTAGAGAACTGTATTGCTAAGTCTGAGTAGCATAATATGTGTTCTGGTGGTATGAGGCATCTCAATTGTTTCTCAAGGGATAAATGTCATGCCTATTTTCCTGATTTCTAAGAGTCTTCTCTCTTCACTAGATCTTTGTGTGATGGAACTTACATTTAATTTTCAATATTTTTGCATTTTATGTGTGGAATAATGACATCCGAGTTTATGGGATTATTCATCTCTTTCAAAGCAGATTGATTTGACTGAATCAAATGGACTTTTTCCAGTTTTACAGCAGAAGTTTTGAATTAGGCATAGTGATGGTTTTTGCTACAGCCACAAAATCCATACTGAGACCCACAGCCACTTTTACGTCTACTTTTAATTTTCCTAAATTTTAATTTACCACTTTGTCTTCTGTCCCTATTAGTCTGTATTTCATACAGGAGAGAGAAAGAAACCTGTTATGGGATTTTCAACAGGATATATCAACTTGTACTAGAGACTTTATACTTTTCTTTGTTTCCTTCTTCAATTTTTATTTCTCAGGTAATATTGCTTCTTCTTTTTTTATTTTTTAATTCACATTTGTTAATACTTCTTTCCCTCATCTTTTTCTTCCTCAGTGTTGGAATTCTTGCCCTGCCATCTCAATTTGTGTTTCTGCATCTTATTCAGCTCCATTTTACTTTGCCTACATGCTGCTGAAACTGTGTTTTTATTTGCCACCTCACTGGACCTGATGACTATTACAATCTGGCCTCTTTTTTTGCTACCCTTTGGCCTTCTTCATCAAGCTCAGGTTACTGTCTTCCAGAATGAAACTCACCAAAAATCTTTCTTTTTCCTAGTCTCTGAAGTAATTAATCTCTTCATCTTCTTGGTTTCTTCACTTGTTTCAAACAACCATATAATGTCCACCCTTCTCTCATCACGACACCTTTTTCTTTCTGGCCTTTTGGTTTCAAACTGGAGCTGCTCAAATCACATGTTATGGGTGAATGATTAATCTATTTAACAAGTTTTTTTCCTTTCAAGAATTGTCCAGACACCACATGGCTTACTTCCAATATATGTGAAGATATTTCAGTTTATATATGTCTTGTAAATTCTTTTGAGGCTTGCTTTTTATCTATTCATTCTCCAGGAGTTCAGTACAGGCTAAAAAAAAGTCCCAGGTACATCCCTGCTCAGACAGCTGAGCAGAAAACTTCCCAGTAAGGAAATACAAAAGTAGGTAAAAGCAGATCTCATCTAAAGTTATATTAGGTAGGAGGGATCTGTGTGCTAAATGCTGCCCTTTGGGAATAACTCCATACTGATGAGTGTGTTCATGATCCTGCTGTCCTTCCTCATCTGCCATAGTCCTTGAGGCTGGTCAGACACATGTCCAGAGGAAGGACCATACTGCATGTCAGAGAACAAAGAAAGATGTCAGCAGCACACAACCATAAGTACTGTGGGACTATTCCTCTGCATAGGAAAAGTTTATTTCAGGCTCTTCCATCAGTCTCTCACATGTCCCTTCTTAGTAAAACTCTCAAATCTCAGGAATAATAACTCCCCATATTTCTTCCCAAATTTACACAGGGTGCTGAGACCACTTCAGTGTTCCAGGCATAGCTACCTTTGTTCTGCAGGTTTTCCTCTTTCCTGGTTGTCTCTGCTGTGTGCAGAGAGCACCTGCAGACTCCTGCTGGTGCCTCTTCTGGTCTGACATTCATTGATCTCACTGGGATGTGCTGAAGGGTTAATGCAGCTGGCCATACGGTCATGAGGCCTTAAGGATGTTTGGGTTTTTTTTCTTGTGGGATGCATTTCATTTTAACTGAGTACAGTGACAGGACAGCTAATTACACACTCTCATTTTTGTTTTGGAATTGTTTAATCTGAACTTTATCAAAATTCCTTATTATACCTAAGATGATTTTTTTTCCACTACAGATGGAAAATTTTGTGTAATGAGTGAAACACTATTGGCTATGGTCTTGCAGGTTCTTCTCTCTATCTATTTCTTTGCACATGTGAAACTTGCTTTATGTAAGTGTTCTTGAAAGGGAAATGAGAAATATCATCTGTGGCAGAAGGAGAAATCACAGACCATCAAGAATGTGCCACTTTTCACCACATCCCTTTGGTCAGTCAATTCTTTTGGAGCTTATTGTGTACTTCTTTTTGTGTTCTTCCTTAAAATGCACTTCTCTTGGAAAATGACTTCTCTAACACTTTACAAACATCTCTGGCTTTCACCACCCCTCAAGTGCATTGCCTGATGTCTACTGAACATCCAGTGAGTTGCTGGATACTGCTAGTATGCCAGATTTAGACTGTGTGGTGAAGGCTGCCCTGAATAGCTCTGAGCATAGTGTTAGCTTCTGGTCTTAGCAACCAATAAATAATTAAAAAGCTGGATATTTGATGATCCTTAAAGAAGAATGACTCACTAAGCCGTCTACTGTTGATTTCTTCATTAGCACAGACATAGAGCCAGGCCAAGAACTGGTTTTCCCTTATGCTTTTATTTGGTGACCACTTGGATATAGCTTAGGAAACAGTTAGTATCTCTCCAGCCGTGGGGAAACATTTATTTGCAGCTGTTTATTTCCCTCAGTGGATTAATAAGTCTATTTCAAAGTGCTGCAAAAAATAAAACCTAGATTTTCAAAATGGAGAAGGAAGAACATTCACAGTGACGTAGTGTTTTCATCAAACTCCCTCTTTCCTGCGCCTCAAAGAAAATGTTTAAATGAATGGCTCTGTTTCCTTAACTTTCCAATATGTACCTAATCAAATATATAAACTATATGAAAGATAATAAAAGCAATTCCCTCTTCTGGGGAAAATGGAAGGGGAAATCAGATGAATTGTTAATATTCTGGAACACAACTTTTCCACTGAACTGGTATCAGCTTGATTATCACATTATGGAAACAATGCTAAGTTCCTGCAAAGATTTCACTCAGTATCAAAAAGTCACTGTGGACTCAGTGGTTGGTGCCATTTACTCAGAACCTCTGTGATCCACAGTCTCCTGCTCTTTTCCTCTGGCATAGAGTGTAAGTCTTAAACACAGTTTAAAACTTTTAGTCTTGTTTACTGAGGTCTTGTATTACTTACCAGGTGGGGATTTTGTGTCTTCAGAGTTTGGGATAAATATCTATTATACTGTAATCATGATTTTAATAAGACAGGCATTTCATCCCTGGGTGGATGGGACATACTCTGCTGTTCTGGGATGCAGTAGGCAAGTGCCCTTCACTAGTGATCTTGCAAAAGTAGAATAAACATGGATAAAGTTGATCATAAGGACAAAGCTCTGATTACTGCTGGCAGTCCTGTGAGAGCAATGAGGTGCATCAAAGGGATTGAACAGTGAGCAAGAGAACAAGCCCCTCGGCTGGGCATGCCAGTGTGTGTGCAATCCCATGGCCAAGCAAAGAAGCAGAAATGCTGGATACCAATCTGCCCGGGCCAGGTGTATTCCTCCATTCCTGCCACTGTGGGGAATATGAAAGACAAAAGATCAAGAGAGGCTTGGCTAAACCTGGAGATGTGCACAGGGATTTGAAAGTCCGAATTCCAAAGACAAACTTCTAAAATTTACATGTAAGCACCAAATTCATGGTGTCCCAATTTTCAGAGATACAAAATGCCAGGAAGTCCTAACTGAAGTCTTTGTTGGCTGCGAGTGTTTAGCACTAAGAGCATTGAATTTGACAATTGCACGATTGTTAGTTGACTTCGGTAGGGTACCCAGTTTATAAATCACTCCTTGCATTTGACCCAGTGTTTGTAGATCTCCAGATGGGGAAGAGTGTGACCTAAAGGTGGATTTGGAAACTCCAATATGTACATCTGTAGGGAACATGCATCTGATTTCCTTACAACTTCATTGTTTCAGTAGATGGTGTATTCAGTGCAATGTTATATCTGCTACTGAAATAGCTGAATGCAAATACTAGGAACCTCTGGGAAATTTTAGTTAATAGGAAAATAATCTAGAACAAATTCGTTCAGTTATACAGCCAGGAGAAAAGAAATGAAAATAAAAGGCATTACCGATCCAACCAAGTAGGCACAGAAATGAAACCTCTCTAGGATTTTCTTTTTAGTTTCCCCAGCTTCCATTAATTTAATGAGCAAACTAGGTCAGCAGCAGTCTTATTATGAATAAACAAATGCCATAGATCCACTAATGTTAAAGTGTCCAGGCATTCAGCATCATTTGCTGCTTTGCAGAGGGAGCTGTGGCACAGCAACTTTTTATTTGGCTCCAATCCTAATTCAGATATTCAGCTGTATGAGTCAATGTAACAACTGCTGTAACGAAAATCCAACTATAGAGAAAACAAGCTGCAGTATTACAAAAAGTCAAATAGCCCCACTCTTAAGCCAGGGTAAAAGAAGTCACTCAAACTGCATTTTAAATTCATACATTTGGATTTTATGCTGATAAAAGACTGGGAGATCAGCCTGAGATGTGGAAAGTTTTGTATCGTGCTGTCATTGTAATACTGATGTATTTGCTTGTACTTTTCAATAACCTCAATAGTGAAATATTGTAGAATCCAAAGAAAGCTCTGATATGGTGTTTTCTCCATGTGCTCTCTCCTTTTTTGAGGAAGGAAAGTTTATTAACTGTTAAACTCGTTATCAAAAATCCCAGTGGACCAAAAACTGATAGTAGTGCTTCACAGAAATAATATTTTATTTTCACATGATGGATGGAGATCACCATGGGGAATTCACTCTCCTATCTTTTTGGATTTTTGGTGTCAAGATACAAAAAAAGAAAAAATTGCAAATAAACACATTTGACTTAATATAGCCATAAATACCTAGAGTTTAGTCCTAACAAGGGCTGTTTTCCTGACCCAGATTCAGACCCATTGCAGAATAACTTCTTGGAACACAGGTAAGAAATTTTACATGACAAATTGAAAGTCAACAGTTTACAAAAAGTTCAAATATTGAAACATCTTTGCAAGAAACACTTGCATATTTATATAAATAAAAATACATCAGATAAATGAAGAAATATGCAGAAATATAACTAATATATTTAGGGCAAAATTTTTCACTTTATGGGGATATTTGAACAGTATTTAAAATACTGCAGTGTTTCTTCTGGCTAGTGTTGTATGCATAAAAAGAACTTTTAAAACAATTAATCCTGAATTTATAGTCTGTCTCTGTACTTTTGATTAAAAAAGTAACTATTGGGCACTGAAAGGTGGTTAGGACACGATAAATATGGCTCTCAATTTTCAAAATACTGTGTATCCATCTTTGGGGGTTGTTTTTGTGTTGCTGCCGTCAGAAGCAAAACCCACCAAAACCTGTTGAGAATATGTGCCGCTCTTGAAATTTGCATGGCTGAGGGCAGTAATTCCTGCCTGAACACGCACGTATGAATGGATCCTTGGCTGCTTTCATGCACAGTTTTGTGACCTGTGGGGAACTTCTTGTCTAGGTGGTAGAGCTTACAGTTTTTCTCAACTATATTTCAGTGAGAGTTTCATGACTTTTTGGATATTGGGAGGGATTAATCCCTCAAAATACTGTCAAACTAATTGAGGGAAGTAATTTGAGGTTTAACTCTTCCACCTCTTCTGCAGATGTGAAGTGAGGATTGATTTGCTGAAAGGAACTTTGCTGCAAAATGGGAATTGACTTTAAAACAGTGAGTTGGTCGTACTGAAGACTTGTCTGATCACTTTATAGTATATACTACTTCATAATATTTCAAATTGAGAACCTTTTTTTTGTTTTCTTTTATTTTTAATCCCTTTGCCATGAAAGTTCACAGTGACAACAGTCACATATTCAGCCACTTGAAGTCAATGTTTTAGATAGAGTGTCTTGAAGAGACACTGAAATCAACAGCACTTGTGATTAAGGATCAATAAGAAAATGAATCAAAATCTCTTAATGAAACCAGCCACAGTTTTTACTTAGCATTGATGTTTCTATATGCACAACATATCAAGCCACACATTATGTGGCTTTGTATTTAAGTCTGTAACATAGATACACCAATCTGTAACAGAAGTTTGGCAAAAGTTGAGAAAATAAAAATATATTCAGACTGTTTATTTAAAGCATAGTACAAAATTAGTCAAATTAATGAACAAATATTTGCTATATGAGAGTGTTTTAGTGTTTATGTTGTCCAAATGATCTTTGCTATGTAAATTGTTTGTGGACAGCCAATATTTTCTTTTCAAACTGTGACTGGTTGAACTGGCTGCCTGGCAATATTCCTTTTTCCTGATTAGAAGTGTGAGTAATATTTCCAATTAATATTTTTGCAATTCTGGGTTACACAAGTACTGACACATGTGTCCTATAAATCTGGTGTCTGAATCCATTTGCCAACAAAATTCATGGAAACTGTGGCTCGAAGATATTAATTAATGAAAACAGCAAAAAGATATTTCTATACAAAATGAATTGGAGTGTTTTCCCCAGACTAACACCCAGACACCAGTTCTCTGGTAATAGACAATGCAGATACTTATAAAGAAGTAAATATACACAAATAAAACAATTGAATTTTATTTCCTGCTTGCAAACTGTGTGTGGGTGGCAGTTTATTCTCTTCTCTTATTCCAACTGGGTCAGATTCAAGTTGGACTTGAACATAGTTTGCATCTTGCCCTTTTTCTTGTGAAACTTGGGAACTTGCAGAAAGGGGTCATTTGGCAGAAGAAAGTGTAGTGTTTAGTTAGACTTTGCAACAGAGGTGAAGCTTAACTTATTGTATTCATATGGTGGCTGGATGGTGCTGGGTTGCTCCTCTCATGTCAGCAAATCAGAAGCCAGATGTCTTACTTTTTTTTTCTTTCATTCCAGACACAGAGTAGTGAGTGTCTTGCAAGGGTCAAACAAATATCCATGTATTCAGAAGCAAAAATCATGATCATGCTGAAGGGTTTACAGTCAAGCTGGAATGTTTCAGAATTTATTTTTGAGTCAATGTCCACATCCAGGCTTTTGTTGCAAAAATCAGTTTGAAAAAAGGGATAAAATACTTTAAAATTAATGGCATTTTCAATATAACTCTTTACTTAAATATATAGATATTTTCAAATGTTCATCTACCTTATATGCAAATAGAAAATTGCTCTACTTAATTTTTTATTGGTATTCTGTAGACACAATGTCTGCATAGGCTGGGTAGAGCGTGAGTTACATGTTGCACATACAAATTTATTGTTTTTCCCTATTGCAAAGGTCAAACAGTAGGTTTGAGCTCTGGAAAGCCCAGCTTCAATGTCTTGTATTGGCCTAAGGGTAACATCTGAACTGCTCAAGACTGTTAGCTCTTTAGATATCCTGCTTCTGAAGCGACCTCTGTGCCAGCACATGAAGTGGGTCAGGGACTGGTCAACTGACCAATAGAACTTATGAATACACAGTTAAAATGAACGAATAAGGTGTTTGTTTACAAAATAAAAACATTGTATCTCACATGCTGTTAAAAACTCAGCACTCTAAGAAATGCAATTATTTCAACCTTGTGTGATATCTGTAGGACACTGTTCAAAATTGGGAAGTATGGGTGTTGTATCATGAATATATTCCTTAGAAAGATAAGCATCCTGACTTTTACACCCTCTTGCTGAAAGCAAGTCAGGTGGAAGTTTCGTTTGGAGTCCTATCTGTGATGGTTTGGCATGGTTGTGGAGCCAGACTGATGCAGTGTGCTGGAGTGGAGGCTTCCAGAAGTGATGGGATAGAGGAAAACAGGCAAAGTCTTTTTAGAGTAGAGAACATAAAACAAGCAATAAGTATGATATTTGCTCAATGAACAAAATACCTAGAAGTTAGATAATCACTACAGCTTCTCTGGAAAAGGATTTGCCTCACTCTGCTTCTTTTCACTGCTCCCAAGGGCTAGAAGATCTGGATTAGAAAAACACCACCTCCTCCTCCTTCCCAGGCAAATGTGCTGTCAGAAGCTGTCCTGCATCTAATTATAGATTGACTTGGACACTAATCTCAGCTACCTGTCTCTTCTGTATTTTTATCTACCAAGGAGCTACTTAGCATCAATCTGAGTCTGAACACTTGTTGGGAGCTCATTTTGGGATTTTCCAGTTTCCTCCTAAGTGTGGTCCTAGGGTGCTAAAAAATGAAGTTTGAAGTTCCTTGCTCAATGGAAACTGTGTAACCACATCAACACCGAAGTCCATCTGAAACCTGGAGCTTTTGCTCGGTTCCCTGGGAGTTTGAGTGCACTACTGCTAAGAGACTGGCTAAGAAAGCAGAGGGAGAGGAATTTCTTGTTTCTAGGGAATCAGAAATAATCTTTGAATGATATTACCCTGCTCATGTGGACTGTTAAAACATGACAGAGTCCAGATTTAAAAACTTTTGCAAAATTTATCCTTAGTATGTTCACCCAGTGGGAGAGAGAAAGACCTCCTTCCTAGAAAGACATAATACACCACTGTAATTGGCAACATGTGCATTAGGCACACAACCTAAAATTAAATTGACATGTCTCAGGGATTCCATCTGCTGTCAGATCTAACCTACCACAAAGTGAGCAGCAGAGCCAGACTCACTCAGAGACTCTGTCTCTCTACTAAAGCTTCTATGATATGATAAAGTAGTAGTCAAGGCACAACATTTGTCACCTTCATTCTGTTAAGTATTCTGAACAAAGATATGCTCATCAAGGTGAGTAACAATGGTCAAAACTCTAGAAGTCCACTCTGTCCTGTGTGATGACTTCTTACCATTTCTTACACCTTCTTCTGATTTGTCTCCTGCCATTCATTGCTGACAGAGGTTATTGGATGACTGATTCAACAGTTAACATGATTTTCCATGCAAATTGTTTCTAGAAAAGGACTTGACAACAAAATCAAATAAAATGGATTATTAAAGAGAATTAAAAGGATGGCCGGCATCTACAGGAATGGACAAATCTGTAAGCCAACAGAATGACTTCTAAAACAAATATGACAAAACTGAGTTGATCCTGTCTGTTAAACACAGGGATTACAAACCAAAGAAGCCTCATTGGCCTCAATCATTCCTTCCTTATAGCTAAAATGACTCATGGTAGCGGGCACTGTGTTGCCCACTAGATCTTCATTTTGCTGTATGTTGTCAAAAAGGTGAAGTCCACATGCATAGAGACTGCAATATTGATTTTAAAGCGAACAGGAGTGGGCATTTGCAGTTCATCTGTTATTAACAGAGAGAAAACATTTTCTTGACTTAGAAGATACTTATATTTAAAATATTTTTAGCTGTAATACTAATCCCTAACTATTTAAAAAAAACCCCCAAACTAATTGGAAAGAAATGTTTATCACAGCCGAGCATTCCCAGAAGGGGAATCAATTTATATAAACATGCTAAAACTGACCTATTTATGAAATGTTATGGAGAGCTGAGAAGAGAACCACAACAGATCTTTATCTTATGTTCACTGTTTTAAAAGACCAACAGTTGGGTGAAGGCTGAGGCTGGTTATTGCATGTGTTTTAGATGTGAATGTCAAGGTCATCTAAAATCTGTTGCCAAAGTTACAGTGATTGCCAGCAAAACGTAAACTAATGTTCCAGGGCTCTCATTATATGCTTAATATGAATATGTTTCCCTTTGCATATAAATCACTATGAATGCAGCAATCAGCTGTTCCTGCAAAAGTCACTAAATACAAATGTAGATGAAAGAAACCATCATAAGTAGTAGACGTAGTCCCTAAGAAAAAAAAACCACAAGAAGGATATATTTGTAATTTAATATATGGTAATACCCTATTTATAAAGTAACATTAATATGTATAAAGGCAGATTTATTTTTAATGCAGTTTTATCTAGTAAATTAGCATGCATGTCAGAAAAATATCTGAAAAGACCAAATATGGTCTGCAAGTTCTATTTTATCCATAAAATGTCTGTCACCTTCAGAGAACTTTCCACAGACTTAATTTATCTTAACCAAATGAGGTTTTTCCTTATGAGGAAAATCCCCATAGAGTTGAGATCAATTACAAAATTACCACAGAAATCAGCAAAGCAGCAGTTTATCCCAGCTTTAATTTTACCAGGCAAGGATTCTGCAGCACGAGGACTGCAGTATTTCTCTTTCACTAGGTGAGAGTTCATTATGCATGGTCACGCACACTTAAAGAAAGACTGGGAAAATGTAAAACAGCCTCCTTCAGTCAGGACTTTTGTGTTTGGCAATGTTCAGTCACATCCTTGCTCCTCTCTGTTATACCCAGAGGCCTGGAGATGCAAGAGCTGCGTTCAGAGCTCCTCGGGAGGTTGGGCACATACTGCAGAATGCTCCATGTTAGGAGTGGAGCTGCCTCAAGTATCATTCAGCAGCTCGTGGGCTGTCTGCAATGATGTCCCTGATGTTGATACAGATGTTTCTTCTGAGCACCTAGTTACCACAGAAAGTTTTAGATCATGCAAAAGTATTTTATCATTGCTGCAGATTGCAGCGCTCAGCCTCAAATTCTAAAGTTTCCCTAAAATCTGTGCAAAAGTGAGGCAAAGACTTAAGCAGCATTATTCCAAACCTACAAAATTAGAACAGTTGGAAACATTGACAAGGAGTAAAGCAATTTTCCAAATGAGAGAAACACATACAAGTTTAGGAAAGAGCGAGATATGGATTGTCTAACAGTGCCCTGTAAGAGTGTTTTATTTACAAGGTTGCCCAGTAGCACTGCTCTAAGCTAAGACAATCACCATATAAACATGGATATTTCTACGAGTGTTAGCTTTAGTTGCTGAGGAATTGGGTGAGAGATAGAGGGAAGGCAGACATAGCAAGGAGGAAGGGAGGGGAAAAGGCTGACAGAAAAAACAAGGAGAGTGCCAAAGAAAGGAAGATAGTGTTTGTGTTTAAAAGAAGAATTTGAAGCTGTGCCAAATCAGAACTTTCTTTAGGAACTTGAGAACTGAAAACTTCATGAGCGTGCTCAGATCATGGGCAGAGGGAGACACTGCAAATTCACTGCAATGTGCTTTTACGAGGCTGGGGAGAGAAAATGAAGAGAAAGAAATGGCCTTTGGCCACCACTGTAATGAACCGAAGAACATGAGCCATTCTTTCAGTAAGCCTGGCTAAACCAGATGGTGTTTAACAAAACCTAGTAGCAGGCAGGGGATTTCATACCACTTCTATTCTAGGACTGATAAATAAATCAATGATACATATATATAAATAAATACATAAACAGATGAGATTCAGCTGGTGGATTTGGTTTAACTCTGAATTTGCAAGGAGATGTTGCTGAAAGCTGAAACTCTGAAGCTCAGGCTTATAAATAGCTGAATGAACATGGGCTTGAAGAAACTCTCTGCAAGTTCATAAGTTTTTGGAATGGCACAAATGCATTTTGATGGGAATTATAGTGGAGTTCATTAAGCCCAGGGGGTTAACAGCTTTTAGTTTTGGTGCACTGAGATCACACTTAAACGAGACACTCTTGTTGGGAAAATACAGTTCATGTGGAAGGTGATTTTTAAATTTTATTTCCAGATCAGCACAGGTCTGATAGTTTGTGTGTGGACTGTAACTGTATCAATAAAATTGCAAGAAAGGATCTGCTTTCATTGCCATAAGGTACTAAAAGTGTAATCTTTTTTAATACAGGCCTTAAAATATGACATCTCATCTATGGGATTTGTAAGATGTGTAAGATTTTTAAAGTAGGGAGTCATCTTCCATAGCATATTGTGAATTCTAGACTTTCCTTTAGAAGATGAACTGTTGAATCCGGACAGAATTTAAGGCTACTCTCCCCATGCAAGGAAATACTGAGATCCAGGGCTGCAGGGTCTCAGTGTAAAAGGTTTCAAACATTTAATAAAGTATGTTAACTCACTACAGTTAATGGTCTTATTGTCATTGAAAATGCTCAATCACTACAAAAAAAGAATGAAATAAACAAGTCATCATTTCTCCCCTGTCCATCTTCCTCAAAATATATTTCTGCAGGGGCAGTATGGTGCACTAGAGTGAAAGAAAGTAAATATATTGGAAAGAAACTAAATGGACTGGTAAAACCTTGTGAGGCAAGGAAAAAGGTAATGAGGAATGATGGTTCACTGAGCTCTTTCTGTTCTACTACGGGCATCTTCCTACTGATCACTAGGAGTCCATATACTGGACCAGCTGGGTGTTTTGTTGGCTTGGTGATGTGGTTTTTCTCATGTAGAAATCATCACTATTCAAAATGCTGGATGACAGTGCTCTGCCCTCACACTTTCTGGGAACTGAGGAAAAAAAAAAAAAGATCTTGGCCAAAACACTGTTGTTTTCTTTAATGAGGAAAATGGTAATGACATTTCCTTCAATATGCAGCTGGACAAACTTTACAGACACCATTCTGATGGAAAATCAGAGCAACCCATTCGTTCCTCCAAGCACTAGCACATGAAGTGCTTACAGAGTCACAGAGCTGGGAATGATCTCAAGAAATCATCTGCATTTCTCCTGCCTTAAAGTGCTGTATTTCTGTAATTTCTGACAGAAGTAGTTCTAATCTATTTTAGAAACCTACAATAATGAAGAGTTTACAACTTCCCCAGATATTTTACTTCTGTTTGAATGTGATTACCTAAGGCCCAACATGACTCTTCCATGTTACAGTTTCATTATACTAATTTTTTTGTCTGTTCAGCCTCAGTAGAAAATGTATTATTCCCATTTTTTTGGCTGCAGTGTTTTAGGTATTATTATGCCCTTCTTCGAGGGCTTTAATTTGTAGACTGAGTCCTAGTTCACATTTGGGTTCAGACCTCACTCTGGCTACTCCATTCCATCTTTAGTGAAAGAAAACATTTGTCATATAAGTGATGAAAAAAATCCGTATTAAAAGTAATAACAACAACAACAACAACAGAAATGTGTATGTGGGCAGCACTTTATCCATGCAGACCACTGCCTTGTATTGGATTCCAGGACTCTGTGAAACCACAGAGCCTGTGTTCAGGGGCCTGTGAGAGAGCACAGGGGCAGGAGTAGTCTTTACTATTCAACATTTTATTTAAATACTTTATCAAATATTTGGAAATGTCATACTCACTTGGAAGTCACTGATACTAGAGCTAACCTTCTGCATTCATGTTGCACCAAAATAGAGTAATAAAGTAATAGATAAATAGTTCCTACTATTAAAGTCTACAGCCATTTTTTTTCTGCAGAGATGATATTAACCTCCATGAGAAACTGAATCTGTGTATTTCAGGCCTGATTAACTAAATGAAGAATTTGTATTAAAAAGGACAGATTTTTCTTAGGTTTTTTCTTTTTTTGAGTATACAAATTTTAATACAATTACTTAGATCTTTTCAGTGCTGTGATAAACTTGATCTGTGCAAGTGACTTTCATGCTCTCAAAATAATTCAGAGTTAAAGGTCTCTCTAACTTGCTTCACTGGATATCTGTTTATTCTTAGGAATACTGAAGATTTTAAACAGTATGACTCTGTCCCTTGTCCCTGATTAGTAATTCAGTAGAAGTGTCATAAAAAAAAAAAATCAAAGAAATGAAAATAAGTGGCATGACACAGGAGACCCCATCCGAGCAATGTTGCAGCTCATGCTGGAAATGGAATCTCCAGTTTCATTTGTTTTGATGTACTGTATAAATATTTAAAGAATGCAAGCTACAATTTTATCCAGCCTTTGCTGAATTTCAGTGTCATGCCTTGGTGGGGGTTTTAATGCTCATATTAATTACTTTCAGAATTGCTGGTTCAGCAGACCAATGGGGGATGTATGTAAGACCATTTCTGCTCAGAAAAACAACACAGAATAAGTTTGATTTGAAATAATGGTTCAAGTCTCATTGAAAAACCACACAAGATGGTGACACCTGTATGTATGTTATGGAATTCAATGCATGCATGATGAATCTAATCTAATTCTACTCTGCATAGTGCCTTTACTAAATTTCAGGTCTTTTTGGTGTACAAAATATACTTTTGTATGCAATTAAGTAATTTACAAAACGAATAATTAAAAATAGCCAAATAACTTCACGTAACTGTGTCATTAAATAATGTTTTGTGATACTTTTATTTAGAACATTCATATGAAAATCTCATAACCTGCTTATTGAGATATCCACCACTAGCAGTGGTGTAAGACCAGCAGTTGAAGATTAATACACTAATGTAACAGCTGTGATGCTGGCTGATGCACTGGGGATTATACTGAGGAACTACAGTGCTAAAACTATGAAGTGAAGACCCCAGAATTTCTATCATGAGTTAATAACAGAATCACATCCACCAATAAAATATGTATGAGGGATACATGTAGCCTACCTTGGAGAATGAAAACCTGCCATCTAAAAATCTACCACTCTAAAATCTGTGAGACCCACAGGGTAATTACTCTGTGAGTAATGGAAACTTTTGGGAAATCATAAAATACCATCAGTCATTTGGCTCTCAATTAACCTTCTTTCCAACTGTGTGTTTGCTGAAGAGTTTTCATGGCATCTGAACAGAAGAACAAATGATATGGAAGGATACTCCTGTGGGATCAATAATCTAACCACTGTGACATCCATACTCTTCAATAAAATAAGCCAGGGCTCCTTGTTTGGCCCTGAAGATAAGTGGCAGTGGATGATTCCTGTCCATAAGTCCCCTTGAAGAGGGTGTCTCTGTTCGGGCTGCTGGCTGGGAAAGTTACTTGTTTTGTGCTGTTCCCAAGCTGTGTTTTTGCACTCTGAGTCATTGCATCCAGAGCTGTACCTTGAAGCACCTTAGGAATTCAGTATCAGGGAAAATCACAGGACAGGGCTTGCTTCTACACCTAGCCCTATTTCATCAGGAATACAGTTGAAGTTCATGGATAAGAACTTTAATCTATCCAGGTGATACTAGTAAAGGAAAGGGAGTGTGTGACCAGCTGCTGGATGACTTATCAGCTCAGAGGAAAGGTCCAAAAGTTGAGAAAGACTTGGTTAGTTTTGAACTTCAACAGCCTGATGGTTCATAAAAAAATCTCTCAGACTAATACTTTCAAGCCTTTAGTCACTAAATGTAGTCCTGTAAGAGAAAGCATTGGCTTTCCCTATAAAATGATGGATTTTTGTTTAAATGGTAGCCCAGGAAAGAGAGAAAGATATTGTTAAATTTTGCCGAGGTGTTTCTGGGAGTATAAAGACTTTACTCTTCCCTAGGAGATAGATTATTCATGAAGGCATCATTTAAAACCTCAAAGATTACCGTACTTCAACATATCAGCTCACTGAGCAGAGGAAGTAGGGGCAGTACCAAAAAATGTAGCCTGTTTTTGTATCCTGAGGAGCTGAAAAGCAGGTGGCATCAGAACTGCAGGTTTTTGAGGTTGCCAAAATCATTTCAGAAGCAGTGTTTTCTAAAATTTTGTTCTGTTTCTGGAGTTCAAGAAGTATTTGGTCAACTTTATCAGGCACATGGTGTGATTCTTGGGGTTGTTCTATGCAGGACCAGGAGTTGAACTCTGATGATTCTTGTGGGTCCCTTTCAACTCAGGATATTCTATGGTTCTACGATTCTCCTTGATTTCCTTGAAAAAATACATGAAAAATTTTTGTTTTCATTAACTTATCCAAGAGAAATCATCTCTCCAAAATATTTTCCTGTTCATTTCAGAGAGAACATATCTTGTATGATCTATTCCCCGAGAAAGCAGTCCCATGTTTAAACATGCCTGTACAAAAATATGGGGAGTGTACTTATTTCAACTGCTTTATATATGGATAAATGTAACACTGACCTGAAGTTGTTAATCTCATTTCAAAGCAAAGCTGTCTTTTCTCCACATGACAGAACTGTCCTTTCTGGAGATTGCAAAAAATACTGGTTTATGCTTTGGGTCTGTCTGTCTTTAAGGCAAGGGAACACATTAAATTACAGTCTTCTCATTCTGCTCCATGAGATTTAGATAATTCACAGTGCTGTGTAAATAGCTTTTGAAATTTGCCCCTATGAGAGACATGCAATTCTAACAGTCTTCTGCATTTTTTACCTCTGAACAGTAATTTATTTTCTTCTGTTTTCAAAGACAGGCCTCCATTTTTGTTTTGGTGCAATGAAATCTTGCAAAGAAGGTGAAAATGTTCTCTCTTGCAGCCTTTGCTGTTGCTTTTTTCTTATTTTGCAATGTCTTGCTAAATTTTTCCATGCCTCGGAATTCTGATAAGAACACCAGGAGTAACCAAGTTCAAAGTGAACAAGAGGAGAAGAAGCTTCCTGATTAGCAAGAAAAATATATATTAAATGGCCAATATTATGACAGGACTGCAATGCATGTCCAGCTAAAAAAGAACAGTTGGAAAAATGTATACAAAGGTATAACAGATCCGTAATTCCATTTGCCCTAAACCAGTGTTTATAAGCCTATTCATAGAAGATATCTTATGAACCTTCTCTGGGATTCTTCTGGTTGGAAGACAGTATATAAATATAAAATCATTCTTATGCAACTATGGCTGCATTATGTACTGTATATTGGATGATTGGAGAAATTAAAAAATGACACACTGTAGAGTGTGCCGTGAAATAGAAATTAATGAGCAAATGTGCTAATAAGTAAATGACATATTAAATACAATATGAGGCTTAATTTGTAGTAGAAAACAAATGATTGCTTGAGACCAGGTCTCCTACTTTGAAAGCAGAATCTCAAAGTAAAGCAAGTGCAGAATAATTCCTTTCTTTGTACCTAAGTCAATTAATTTTTTCTTTCCACAGTGTTGAGGGAGGAACCCAAGATTAGTTTTCAGAGTGTTACATGAATAAGTAAAATTAATGTGATATCTCTATCTGGAGAGTGCATTTTTACATGTGAGGATAAATTACTTTTGTGTCACTTTCAAACCTAAATAGCCTCTGTCAAGAGAATAAAATATCCATTAAAAAGATATTTTTAATGCTTATCAGAGGTCTTTCTGTGCCAAATACACACTATCCTGTGAAGTACAGAATAGTGTGCTGGTTACTCCTTTGATCTCAGTATCCTTCATTCTGGTCTGCTGCCAAGGATCACTCACTCTGCACACATCAGCTGGGGCAGGAAAAAATGAATGCAACTGAATTCACATCTCACTTCCCCTATTTCTCTGTCTGACTGGCTCTGATGTCTTCGGGGAAGCTATTCCTCCCTAATCTGGTATGAGCAACACCACCTACAACTGTACCTCCAGCACAGACAGATGGCATCTTCCTTGCTTGGTCAAATAACAAAGTGCCCCTCTTTAAAGCTTGGAGCTGGCCATGTTATGATGACTTTTCTTAGGAAGGACAGCCTGTGGCACAAATACATTACAAAGTATAATGCGGAGCTACTGAGCTGACTATGCCCTCATCAGGATGTGATCACCTCAGCATGGCACTGTTAGTTCAGGTGCCAGCACTATTAGTTCAGGTGCAGCAATGTGCTAACACGGCTCTGATACTTCCAACTCCCACATAATATTCCCTGCAAAGTCTTGCCATGCCTTGCTCAGCTCTTCTGTGTGGTGGTACAAGGACTTATATAAATGCCCTGTCTACATGATCTTTCCTCTTAGATACTCATATCTGAATTTATATCAACCTCTTTATTGGATTTAACCAAAATAAATAAATTTCCATTTATTTGGAAATATTCATGTCCACATTATTATGAATGGAGATGAAGATGTGTGTCACATTCAGAGACAGAGGAGGACAAAGGCTTACTCCCTGACATGCCAACATCAGGGAACCTGCCCTGACCACTGGCCCATTCTCCTTCCTTACTTCAGTGTTTGGGGTTTTGTTTCCTTCTTATGATGAGGTGACCATACAAGGGATTTCACTGTGGATGCAAACATGAATTTGGTCTTAATGACTTACTGATATCACCTCTCAAACACAGTTGCTTCTCAAACACTGCACTTCTCTTGTCAGTCTGAAAAAGAAAACGTTACCCAATTTTATCCTTCCAGCACCTGAAGGGAACCTACAAGAAATTTGGAGAGAGACTCTTCTTGGAGTGACAGGACAAGGGACAATGGCTCTAGACTGAAAGAGAGTAGGTTTAGATTAGACACAAGGAAGAAATTCTTTACTATGAGAGTGGTTGACACTGGAACAAGTTGCCCTGAGAAGTTGTGGATGCCCAATTCCTGGAAGTGTTCAAGGCCAGGCAGGATGAGGCTTTGGGCAACTTGGTCTAGGGAAAGGTCTCCCTATCCATATTAGGGGAGTTAAAACTGGATGATCTTTAAGGTCCCTTCCAACCTAAGCCATTCTATGATTCTGTGATTCTATTCTATGAGCTTAGATGGCAAATTGACATCCAGTAAAAGTTACTGCCTTGAATAGTTAACCATCCTAATAGACCAGGAGGAACAGGGGTTTGCTTAAAGCAGCAGATTAATGTGTGGCATTTGAATTTGCACTGTTCCAGCTCCCCCGTGCCTCTGGATGCTGCCTGTGAGAGGTTTCCTGTGCAGGGTGTGCACACAAAGGGAAGCCAGGACACATCTGTTGTGTTCTATGCCCACTTGGTGCCCACTGAACTACACACATCTAAAGGTGATGGGGGGGATGGGGTGTTGGTCTGTGGCTCTGTGGCCAAGTGCCACAGCTCACAGTGGCCAAGTGCCACAGCTCACAGCCACCAAGACAAGTTCTCGGCCAGCACAGCCTCCAGCTGTGTCCGTACTGCAGACCTGGCCACTGCAAAGGGCAGTGCAGGCTGGCAAGGAAACAGGTGACCAGCACAATTCTTGCATGTTTCCACTGTGGCAAGTACAAGGGGTGCAAAATTTTATAGCACCTTAGGAAAGAAATAACTTAGGGTTCACCTGAAAACACAATTCAGAGATGCCTGAAATCACATGCTTGAACCTTCAGAGAAGAGTTCCCTCATGACAATGCTGTGGTATCACTTATCATAAAGCCTCAGAGTATCTTAAAATAAATACATGATATTTCCTTAGATTAGGTTAATTTTTCTGTGTAATTTCCCCCTCTTTGTTCTGATTTCTACCATACTTTTTAAGGTGGTCTTAAAACGTCTTTACTGTATCATGAGTTTGATTCTGGCTGTATATTGCTTTCATTGATTTATTATTTTTCTGACATGTTATAGAATAGAATAGAATATTTCAATTGGAAGGGACCTACAATGATAATCTAGTCCAACTGCCTGACAGCTACAGGGCTGACCAAAGGTTAAAACGTTGTTAAACACATTGTCCAAAGGGCTCCTAAACACTAGCAGACTTGGGGCATTGACCACCTCTCTCAGAAGTATATTCCTATTTCTATATTGAATTTGATATGGTGAAGCTGTGATTCCGTACTTTGTCCTGAAGTGTTGCCATCAAAGAAATAATAGTAGTGAGTCCAATGCAGTCAGTGCTTTACACACATAACTCTTGGCAGACTAAACTATCATTTTTGCACTAAAACAGCATAAATATCCCTTAGAGAGGGATTGATTAGGATTACTGGATTACTTATACCCATTTTAAGGAATTTTTGTGCTGCAAGGGTGGTGGAAGGGCCCTAATAGTGAATTAAAATAAGGCCTTTTCAGTCAAAATTGCCTTGAATTGCTGTAATCATTTAATAACGGTACTATGCTCTCTTGATCCACTGCAAGTGTTCCATGCCTGCAACACCTAAGACACAGCTTGCAGTGGTAACCCTTGCAGAGCCAGGTATAGTCATGAATGCCAGAAATTCTTTCCGTAGTTTTTCAAAGGGTAAGTGCTTTTCTGCATATGTGTCTATGTCTGTTGGCCTTTGGTACAGAAACAGACCTCATGGCACATGATGTCCACACAGGTGGCTCCTATTCCTGTCTGTGAATAGTCAAAGCATCACCTCCTCTCGCAGTAACAGAGATTGCACAGGGTTACAGCCAGGTAGTAGCTGCAGCTGTTCTGGAGCAACGTGCTTGTCCAAGATATCCACTGCAGACAGCAGATGGGAATGATACATTACCTGCTTCTAGAAAATCCTTATGTGTTGGATTTTTTTTTAGTTTCCTTTTGAATCATTTGAACTTAGTCCAAATTTCCTGTCTGTTTTGAATTTCTTTCATGATCTTTCTCATTCTAATGCAAGATGAATAAATTTTGAATACCTTTTCATTTACATATTAATATTTGATCAGGGGCAGAATTTCTGGTGCAATAAACCTTAAGAAAATAGTACAAGACAAATATTCAGCTTCTGCACAAAATGACTTGAGTTTTTCAGGCTCTTGCACCTCAAGTTGTTGACCAGGCAAGTACGAAGCAAGTGCAAATGTATACCACTAAGGTAGGTTATAGATGAGAGAGAGAGGACTTTAAAATGCTATTATACTACCTTGTCTGTTAGAATGATGCTAAAAATATATAATTTCAAGTCTGGACATTGCCATACAATAAATAAGAGTGAAACCCCTGAGTTTTGAACTCATATGGCACAGGTGCAAGTGAGTACTCCAGAGTTATGTGAGCAGCGGCAGCACATGCAGACATTTGGGCGCGAGAGGCTTGACATTTGCACATGCATCTTCTGTGGGTGCAGCCCAAGAGCAGCAACAGATTTTCCACTTTCCATATCTGCAAGCCAGAACTTGATGAGACAAGGATGCTCAGGAGAGGCAGTGCGAATCAGATGATAAAGTGGATTAGGCAACGATAACTAAAAGGCTTCAGAAGCCCATGAAAAAGGAAAGGATCTCAATTATATTTATCTTTCATTTTTAAAAGAACACAAGCTACAAAGTTTTGGCTTGTGCATGCACTTAAGGCATTTGAAATGTGAAGTAAGATGTATTCATTCAAATCTCTTTCACTGTAAAGATCATGCATTTTATGTGACACTCACCATTGGAGTTTAAAGAATCCAGTCATGGCCATGTTTTGGCTGATGGACCACACCAGGCCATGAAATTGTCTTCCATTAACAGTGACCTGCATTCTTAGGGATAATTTTAAATTTTGGTTAAAAAGGAATGAGTGAAAGCAGAACAAAAGTAAAAAACAAAGCCCAACTGACTGAAAACTCCTGGAATAGACCAAGTGAAAACTGATTCCTACATATGTGCTGTTTCATGACACATCTAAGCAAAATGCAATGGAACAAAACCTCTTTGAAGCTCTTTAAGTGTTCAGTGTTTGCTGAGGTGTGTTGCCTTGCACCTGCATTTCTGAAATAAGATGTATTTTGAAGGGGGGCAGGGTTGATTTTGGAAGGTGATATGGCTCACTTTGTTGTGCAAGTCAAGTGCAATGGCAGCACACCACAGATGTCTGCCACATGTTGCACACATTTTAATATTCAGTAGCAAATGTTCTTATTATATGAGAGCAAGAAGAATAAGGTTCATTTCATGAAAGCAGGTGAAGTAAACCGCATTGAGATGTGTGTCATACGGAATGCATAATGGATGATGGTCCAGATGCATCCAAAAAAAAGAAAAACGTGCTTTGCGTGCAGGGAAGATAGGGAAGCTTGTGGTAAATTCTGCCCTTTGTCTATGAGGCTTTGGCTCCGGACAGGGATTCTTGTCATGTGTTTCTGCCAAATATGTTAGTATTTAACTCATATGTTTTACCATATATGGGTATCTACTTCAGCACTTTTGTGTTTACCATTTGTGTAAATTTTTTTTCCTTCTTGTTCTTGCAGAACTGCTTAGTTAAAAATTCAGTGGACTTAAAGATTATTGATTTTTCATTAACTCAAGAGAAAACACACACTTTTACTTTGGAATAAGTAGAATACAAGGAAGAAAACAAAACAAAAAACCCCAATCAAACAAAAAAAATCTAAAAAAAAAAAAAGAAACAAATTGAAATTCTCAGCAAGAGAACATTACAAGCAAATTCTGCCCTCAGAAATGTATTCACTTACCAGACCCTCTATGGGGGAAGTTGCATGGGTAACTGCAGGAGCTGGATTTTAATCTGGTGGGAGGTATGGTTCCATTTTACAATGGCCATTCAGAAGATGAAAGACCTAAATAAAATGTTGTCTGTTTGTCCAAGTCTAATGTTCCCTGGGTTCTTATTCCAGTCTAATTGTCATAATGGTGGTTATAGCAGTTAGTACACAGGTCCCTCCTCTGAGATAGAGTTTGAATTCTTAATAAGTCTGACTGAATTCAGATGACAGGGGTCAGGAAATAAAACATAGGCTTTTACCAGAATGCTAATGTGTCAAATCAGGCTGCTTATTTAGGTGCCTAAATATGGATTTACTGCCTGGTGTTTGTGTTTTACATTAGATTTGCATGAGTAACATCTGAAACCTTACATTCTTGGCCTGAACAAATGAGTAATGTTTCTTTAAGGAAAAAATAAATAAAGCCAAAAAGCTAAAAACCCCAGAGCCTTCATTAGTTTTTGTGCTAACCAACATTCTTATGTTTTATACTCAAACCAACATATTAACATGAAACAATCATTCCAGATGGAAGAAAATATCACTTCTAGGGTCAGGAAAGGGGTACATAAAATTCTGGCAAATTAGAAGGAAAAATCTAGAGGGGCTAAAAAGCTCATTAATATATGCTTTAATCCCCTTGTGGATCGTTGTGGTTTGGACCTGCAAAAACCGAAATGAGAAAATGCTACCATAAGCTGACCAGCTTTAGTGCTGAAAGGCAATATCCAAAATGTTCCTTGGGCTTCCAGGGAATGAAAGGCCTTGAATGGATATTTCTATATTGTTCTTCTGAACAGCTGACTGAGTAGACGCCTACCCTAAATTAACATGTCTCAGGTTATGGTGTGAACTTCAATAGAAAGCAAATACCTAGCCAAAAGTCAGCATAATTTAGAACGTGTAACTCTTTATAAGCAAGTTATTTTTAAAGTTCTTTTTTTGTTGAGGAAAACAACAACAACAAAAAAACCCCAATCATTGAACATTTTTGTTTTGCCTTGGGGATAGAATTTCAAGAAAGTACGGTTTAGGCCATGCTTTGGCTAATCTACCTAAATACAGCATCTGTAACTCCTTTATGTGGTATTTAGTATTTTGACAAGAAAATTTTACTGGTTTTCTGTCACAAAACATTACCAGACTATGCTAGTACATGCTTTAGATTTGAGTTTTAAAAGTAGAATCAGATGCTTCTTCCTTTTACATATTTCACCTGATAATACCAGCAAACAAGTCACATCTCCTCTTACTGTCTTTTCTTCCAAGTATGGGTCTGGTTCTTTGCAGCTGCAGGAGACACATCGAGGGGCACCAACTCATAGAATGAAAGGCAACATTTTAAAATCATATTCAGCTACAACACCTGACTCTTGGCACCTTTTGATGTGACACAGATATTAATTGCCTCCAGGTTGAGAAGAGAAACTTGTTTTACATGAGGGCTGATTGAATGTGACCAAAAAGCAAGAGCTGAAGTCCCAGAAAAAACTTGCAAGGTCAAGCACATGACAGTAGTACTGAATGAATTTCACCAACTGGCTGTGTACTAGAAAACTCAATGTGTCTGGCCAAGATCTACAGGCATCCAAGGGTGCCATTTGAAATGCAGCCCATCTATTTCATACCTTCTGAAGCAAAATGTGATTTATAACTGGCTCAGGAAGGGCCTCTTGCATCCAAATCTCTTACTGGAGGAAGTATATACACATAAACAGCTTTTTCTGCTTTATTTCCATTCCTTCTGTATCTGTCTTACCTACATACACAACATTTGCATGTGTATTATTGTATATTATATATAAGTGATGATTACTTCAAGATTTTGGATCAACAGAAGCTCTGCAAAAAGTGAGGCAATTCTTTCAGCCAGGAACCTGAAACATTTCTGAAATATTTTCTGAAACACTAACAGGAACCAGGAGGTATTTTGATGGTCTTATAAATTTAAACTCATTTATAACAAATACTGAATTTATTGGTTTATTATGCAAGCAGGAATTGCATATTGTATTATAAAATCAAAGGCCAACATAGTTCAGATATCTTTAGCTATAATTAAGACTTCCATGTATTTTACAAGATTTGAGAGAGAGGAATACTATAAAATCTATAGACCTTGTTCATTAAGAAAGCTGCTTATGTAATCAATTCACATTTTTCAGTGTGTTTTATGGCATCCTGGAATATCTGCATTCAATATATATTGGATGATTTCATCTATACTTATAATGCTTATGGGTATGGATCTATAGATGAGATATGGCTGTTAAAAGTTAGTCTGTTTTTATGCATATTATTATTTATTATGTATATCACAGTAGCACCCAAAGTATATGCACATGTTTAATGTCACTCATGTCAATCCCCATTCTGGCAGCAAGATCTCTTCTTGATTTGTAGCTGAGCATCCACAGGATTGGTGCTCTGGTTTGCTTACAGTGGTGGGAGGAAGTCTGTGAAATAAGCCAGGATTTTCTTAAACTGAGTTTGTTTCAGCACTTCCCTCAGAACCAGCATAACAGCTACTGGTCTCCTGACTTCTGACCTCCATGTCTTCTTTACAGTCCCCAAAGGACTCCAATCCTATGTCCCTCACCTGGCTGGTCTTTTTGTCAAGCCCATTTAAGACCCTAGCCCACATCTATTCCCTTGTTTAGCTCTATGCAGCTAACCTGACAAACCACCCCAGGATCCTGACATCCTTCTGGTGTGCAGGCCAGTGCTGCTGTCCCTGTCCCATGCACTTGCCTTGTCCTGCTGCACAGGTGTGCTAGTGCTGGTCTGAAAAGAGCAGTTCTTGCAGGCTGTAAAGTGGTGCGTCAGTGGCAGCAGCCTCAGAGAGTCAGCAGCAGTTTTATTTATACGCCAAGGCTGTGCCAGCCACAGCTCCTTGCTCTGGCAGGGCAATACTTTCTCACAGGATCAGTGAGGCACTTATATAAGGTATTACACATGGGGAGAACCGCATGCTAACATTGGCAAAAAAAGTTTGGAAGATCCACATATCACGACTGATGAACCACTTTATGAATAATTTAGTTATGATTAGCATCATTACTGCTATTGAAGTAATGGTTTCTGAGTTGCTGATTAAGATTCTAATTTTGCAAGATTTCCATGCCACTATCATCACAAAATTGTCTGATACTCCACTAAGATGGGTATCCATATATTTAGTAAAAGACCTGGAGTAGAAGGTGGGTAAGGAAGTATGCACAGAAAGCCTCTACTTCATAACCAGGCAAGCTGAGAGATATTCTAACCCGTTGTACCACTTAGTGGCTTTCTTTCTTTAAACTGAGCAGTGTCATCGTCACAGTTTAAAGGGATCTGCTCAGCTGAGAGGGTGGCAGCAGCCTCCAGTCATGCCTGGGAAGTGCCTGTAGATTTGCAGCCTGTATCTGTTATTAATTTGGGTCTTAATACAAACTTGTAGGCATTCCCACAGGAACTTGAAGTTGAAAATATATGAAGGATTGGCAGGATCAGATTCATAATGATGCATTGTTCACATTTATGATCAGTTTTTTAATGCTGAATACTGCACTGTACTGTGTATCAGTTTCTACTGATTTTTTTTCTCTAACAATCAGCCTTACTGCTAAACATCTAAAGCAGGATGATGTAAAGAACAAACCACTGCACAGTTCACTACAATAGGGGAAGATTTATTTATCCAGGGAGATTTCAAGTGGTCATTTAGATACTGCCACACTGGCAGATGAATTAGCATGGGAAAGTGCTGATTCTACTTTCCAATAGATCTAGCATGTTACCAGAACACTATGGGCTGGAAAAAAATATAATCTACAAATGGAAAATTGAAATATACTGGAATCTAACCAGGGAGTCAGAGGAACATGTCTCCTGGAATGGCTCCTGTGTTGGCAGAAGTGACTGGGCAGTGATCCCAGACTGTATTAATCTCCAGTCAAGAAGCTAACACAGGAAGGTCATTTAGTTATTAGGAAAATAAAACAGGTTTTATAAACTGAAGTGTGGTGATCAAGAAAGGATTACTCTCCTACCATTTTTGCTCAGGACTGTCCACTGGCTATGTTTAGGGCAGCAGAACTGCCTGTTACAAGGCTAGAGATTGTCTCCAACCTGGGACAGCATGGCTTGCAATCACACGGTTTGGCTTTCTGTCTTTGCCCAAACAAGGTAGTCCCCAAACGTTGCCAAGATTTATGTCTGAGAGGGGCATCTGGCAGGAGCTACAGCCATGACAGAGATGGTGTTAACAGCTAAAGGGCACAGGCAGTTGCTGTTCTAGCTGGCAGTTGCTGTTCTAGCTAGCACCCTCTCCTCATTTTATTTGTTAATACCAGTATTACCCAAGTATCTTATAGCAGATCTCTGCACAAGGTATCCTCTGAGTGTCCCTTGGCCTCCAGGAGCATCCCAGGACATTATAGCTGGATAGGAAAGTTTGAATCTCAGCAGGCTACAAGACTGGGATACTTCCCACCAAATTTAAGGGATTTATATGTAGTTGATTAAATAACTTAAGTTATATTCATGAATTGAAACAAGGACTTTCACAGGCAAACCACCTCATCTCTAGCTAGGGATTTACATTAGGTCATAAGACCTTTAGAGCTGCTTCACTAAGAGGAGACCCTGCAATGAAACAGGCTCATCACATCCAAATTTCAGATTATGGAATAATTCAGCTCAATGTATCATAATGTGGTCTCTAGTCCAATCTCACAGTAAGATATGACATCAGACAAGGCTGCTCAGGCAGTCTTTATCCAGTCAGGTGCGGTCAATACACTGGAGGGAAGGGATGCCATCCAGAGGGACCCTGACAGAATATCGAGAGGTGGGTCTGTGCTAACCTCATGGAATTCAACAAGACCAAGTGCAAGGTCCTTCCCCTGGGTCAGGGCAGTTCCAAGCACAAATGCAGGCTGGGTGGAATATGTGAGAGCAGGTTGTGAGAGCAGCTCTGTGGAAAAAGCCTTGGGGGTGTTGGTTGACCAGAAGTTCAACATGACCTGGCAATGTGTGTTCACTCTACCCTGGGCTGCATCAAAAGAAGTGTGAGACCAGTAGGTTGGGAAAGGTGATTCTTTGTGAAACCCCGCCTGCAGTACTGAGTTCAGCATAAGAAGGACATGGACCTGTTGGAGCAAATGCAGAGGCCATGAAGATGATCAGAGGGATGGAGCACCTCTGCTGTGCAGACGGGCTGAGAAAGTTGGTATTTTTCAGCCTGGAAAAGAGAAAGCACCAGGAAGACCTTATATCACCTTCCAGTACCCACAGGGGACTTACTGAAAAGCTCGAGAGGGAGGGACTTTTTACAAGGACATGTAATTATTTGACAAAGGATAATGACTGACAGAGGGCAGGTTTAGTTTAGATATTAGGAAGTAATTCTTTCCTGTGAATGTGGTGTGGCACTGGAACATGTTTCCCAGAGATGCTATGGATGCCCCATCCCTCAGAGGGTTCAAGGCCAAGTTGAGTGGGGTTCTGAGCAACCTGGTCTAGTGGAAGGGGGTTGGAATGAGATGATCTTTAAGGTCCCTTCTAATACAACCCATTTTATATTCTGTAATAGGACTGAAAACCTCAAAGAATGGAGACTGCACAGGTTGTCTGGACAATCTGTTTCAAAACCTAGCTGACCTAAGCCTTTTGGCACATGCTAATTTGTGAATTGTCCCTGGACATATGACAGCAGCCCTACTGCACCGAAGTCCACTCACTGGCCTTCTTTACCTATCAGCACAGCCACAAGCCCTCAGATTGCCAAGCAGGACCCCAGAAAGCTGGGTGGGACCATTATTGAACCAAGGAATGCTGACTCTCCCCCCTATCCTGACCTTAGACTCACACATCAGAGAGAGATTTGAAAAGAGATCAGAAAGAAAAAAAAAATGTTTTCACTAGATCTATGTTTTCATTTTCTTCATATTTTAGGAGCCATCAGACAAAAGGGCAAGAAAGGAAGCTACAAATCCTTTTAGAAAGGCAGAGAAAAGAAATGAGCAGCAGCAACAACAAGAAAAAAAAGGCAAAAGGTAATTTTGAAATAAATCCTTAACTTCTAAGCTGTAGAGCCAGGCCTTGGATATTGTTAATGAACCATTAGCCCTGCCCTAATCACAACATCTCTTTCTTTTGTTCTCACACCCCACTGCTTCTTCGCAGCCGGACACACTTGGATTTTCAGAAGTGACAGTGCTCCTCATGAGCATGGTTCATGCTGGTTATAATGGACACATCTGTGCTTGCAATGTTTGTCCGTCGTATCCACTGTTTGCTTTTAGCAGCACGATGAGGAGAGTGTGGCAGCCTGTGTGTGTGTGCATGTGTGGGAGCAGCAGTGAGAATGCAGAGACTACTTAAAACCCTGCTAAGCTGCTCTGTTTCTCAATACTGTATTTATTGCAACTCACTTTGTAGTCAGATGAATGGAGTATTTTTTTAAAGGAATTTTACTCCCAATTGTTTTTACTACAACATAAATTTGCTGACTCTTTATTAGACAGTAAGAACTCGGGCAACCCTTTGTGAGACTTGATCTTCTATTGAAATGTGTTCAGCTTTGCCCTGGAAGTTGGCCTTTCAGCTGAATAACAAAAACTCACAGGCAAAATTCCCCATGCAGTCACAGCATTGGTTTTCTCTGTGCAAACCTTCCTCCAACACTCCTCCTCAAATGAGTTCCCTGTGGCAGTGTCGGTTCACTGGTGAGTGAAGCATGGCCAGGGCGTGCTGTTAAATTGTGAACATGGTTTTGGGCACTGTTTTGGGCATGGTTTTGGCCCTGGCTGCCGAACAGCTCCAGCACAGTGCCTGGCAAGGTCTGGGGAGCTGCCTGAGTGATCCTGGCTTTAGCAATGCTGATGTGGTGAGAGTGTGAGTCATGCCACGTCCTTTTGGCCCCTTGCCACAGACTGGGTCCTGGCCTCCAGTATTTACTCGAAGAGATGCAATCACACTATCTGCCTTATTTTTTTCCTTGCTTTTCCCCCCGCCTTTCTATTTTCTTCTTCTTTTTTTCCCCTTATTTTTCCTTTTTTCAATAGTTTCTTTTTTTCTTCCTTTTTTACCCCTTCTCCATTCCCCCTCAACCCCCAGCAGCAACTTAGATTACCATTGTTTTGAGCTCTGATTCTGCACTGAAGGTTGCATGAGAGATTCTTCCTGCAGCTTTGAATTCTTTCTCATCTGCTTGAGACACCTGCAGCAATTCCACTGACCACGTGCTTACACTGAGGAAGGTGAGGGAAAACCCTACAATGTTCTACCGAAGTTTGACTGCTTGTTGTCCTTGAAACTACAGAAAGAAAACCAACCATACTCTCATTTAGGGAAAGGATAAAAAAACCTGTTCTTTTTGCTCTCTTTGGTAATTATTTTCTGCTTCTCTATTCCTTAAACCTGTTTTTCTTTTCTTATACTTTGTCTAGAATTTGCATTTCACATAATCATAGAATCAGATATTGGTTTAGTTTGGTTTGGTTTGGAAGGGACCTTAAAGTCCATCTAGTTCCAATCCTGCTGCCATGAGCAGGCAATATGAGGATGTGCATTTCATGCTGGTTTTTTTCCTCAAGCTAATCCTATAACTTAGAATGTAAGATACAGGGTGATGAAAAGTTAGCCCTAAAGCACAGTTAGATTTCATTTGTCCTTTTGTGCATCTTCCTACCATCATTCATTAATCTGCTATTATGCCCCCTTTGGTATATTGTATCCTAAAAATCCCTTTAGAGCATTTCCAGAATGCTTATTAATCAAAATGGATATTGTGACTCTAATAATGCTAAATATCAAATTAATTTCCATATTGGCTCGATATTCTTGGATTAATAATATGCTGGTTTGAAATAACCAATATTTTAAACACAAACTGATTCTACTTTATTTATCTTTTATATAATTGAGCCAAAAAAGAATAATGTGAAGCAATATACAAATTCATGTTAAAAAGATTCATAATTTACTTTTTCTTAGTGATGCTGATAGCTGGGAGAGCAATGGCAAACATAATTAAAGTTGCATAACTCTTCCATTCTATCCTCATTTTAATTTGCCCATAGTTTTCTTAATTGATCACTATCCATTCCCAACATTTGTATTCATAGTTTCTGTCTGTAAGTGATTTTTTTTGGTGGAATTATATGTAAAAAATGTTCCAGCAATTCTTGAGAATAACAAAACTAGAAAATTCAAAACTCAAAACAATCCCACAAAGCCATTATTTTTCTCATAAAAAGAATAACTAAAAAAGTCTGTCTTTTAAGAACAGCCTTCATTAAGATAGCTTGAGGAGGAGGATGAAGAGCCAAATACTTTGTTGTTATAAATGGGGAAATCTCGATAGGGAAAATGGGACTTGTGGTTATTTTCATGTGCAGAAAATCTGGCACATAACTTGCTATGGAAATGGCCTCTTTTGAGATGAAGTGATTTGGTAAACATTGGCTACATTTTGACCAGAGTGGGAATCTTTGGCAACTCAGCTCTGTTCGCATGGAGTATATTTCTTGTATGGAACTATGAGCTGTTGCTTGGTGAACTAACTGCACAATGAGTGAGAAACAGTTTGGAAATTTGGGTTAAACAGAAGTTTTGCCTTCCTCAAGCTTTTAAGGTAAACAAGGCTTTGACACACAGAGTATCCAACATCACTAAAATACTTGTCTGAAAAGACTGGATGGCTGTATCTTGGTGGGTCACATTTAACTATTTCACAGTTTAATTACTGCATGTATTTTGCACATGCTGTAACCTAAAAATAGAAATTTGGCTTAAATCTTGATTTAATGATCAATGATCACGACGTCTGCTACCTTTTTCTTCTTTGCTCTGTATTTGGGCATTTATTGACATCGGGATTCAATTTGACTGAATATGTACTTGTAAATACAGTGCAAATAATCAGATCCCCTTTTTGAGAGGAATGTTAAGCAAGCAAGACAAATAGTTTGATTTTGCCCCAGATGCATTCTTAGCATCACTTATTTTAGAAAAACACATTTTAGAAAAACTTTTCCTGTCTACATGCATTTATTATTGAGCAAAATTTTACTGGTTTCTGTAGAAGGAAAAGATCAGGGTTAATCCTAAGAGTAGATTGTGGGCTTTACTAACCACCTGTCAGCTAAGGACTAGCACAGTAAAAAAGAGATTTGGAAGAGAAGATGAACAATGTCTCAAAGAAACTTTTCACTGCTCTAAATTCTGACCCATCAACATTATTGACAGTGGAATCATTTAAACCTGATTTTAGCCATTCAAATGTTAGTCATTTAGTTTAAATTGGTTACTAAACTGCATTCTGTAGGCAGTGGAGAAATAGATACTAGTCTTTTTGGATGGTGATGACTCCCAGCTTTCAGACAATGGTGGTGACACAGGATAGACTGTCCTCTGAAGGCACCTTTCTGATTCCATGGGGTTTGGGGAGATGTTCATGCATTGCTGCAGGAACCTAACTCTTAAACTGCTAAAGTCAGTGAGACAAATCCCAGAGCAGGCTCTCTAATATCAGCAGCAGTTAGACACAATCTATTGTTCGAATTCAGCAGTTTATTAAATGATCCTTTTCAATTACAATAATAGCAGGACTTGGCCATGTTGCTTAACAGAAATGTCCATGAGATGGGAGAGGTGACTAGTGAGGAAGCTGTATATGATTCACAAACTTAGGAGCAACTTCTGTGAATACTGTCTCAGAGATACTTCTTGTTTCTGTCACATTCCAGGTGGAAATTGCTGCAGTCCTGTTAGTGCTATTTATTGTATACCTAAAAGTACCCTAGTTGGCACAGAGGTCACTTTCTGATTTTTTATAACATAAGGAATATTATCTTTAAAATGTGGTTAGTTTTTATCTTTGTTCCCACATTCACTCCCTTAACCAATACTAGACCAGTTTTGAACTATGTTTTTGCTTCTAACCCTGGAATTAGTATTTTCAGCTAGTGAAAATGTGTTTAATCCTGTACAAGATCTTTCCCTTGCATAGGTACTTTTTAAACCCAATTGTTACTTACCTTTAAGTATACATAATACTATATATGAAAACAGAAAGTAATCTGAATTGGTAAGTACACACGTAACAGGAAGGTGTGAAAAAGTACCCCTTTAATGGCTCGGAAACCAGTGATCACAATGTGTCACATAGGACCACCCCACAGCAAGTAAGAAATTAGAAATGTTGGGGGCTGTTGAACAGAAAATTTTCACAGCAGATTGGCACAAAGTTGTTTAGCACAGATGTTTCTGTAATTGTGATACACTGGGAAAATTCTCAGTGTTCCAACTTCAATGGCTCCCAGACTCACATTCCACCTGCGTGTTGTGGTGGTCCACTCCTAACACACTGGCCTGTAATGTGAACCATGTGCTAACATGTATCTGGCTCAGAAACCTGATAAAACCCCTCCCTTCCCTCCATGTTCTCCTGATATCTTTAGGCTTGTTTTCTCATTTCTGTTATTATGCTTAAAGCATTTACAAAATGGAGAAAACAAAGATTTGAGGAAGCTTATGGGACTGGAGGTGTGGGAGGGAGTTAGGTCAGGTACTTCCAGTTTGGCAGAGATCTGAATTTCCTCACTGCTCTGTGCAGGGCATGCAAGGGCCTGTGGGAAGAAATGTGGTGGTGCTTTTTGCAGTTGAATGACCTATTTGTGGGGGAAAATATTGATGCATTTATTCTTTTCTTCAGGTTAAGGTATTTAAAAAAAAAGTAGGCAAGCAAATACATTTCAAGCCATTTATTTTTTCTTGTAAGATATTTATTTTAACCAACATTGTTATGATTCCTACTATCCCTCACATAAAACTTTGCTAAGTAGTTCTCAGTCTGCTTTCAGTTCTCACTATATACTTGCTGTTAGAGGGCCACTACTGAACTCACAATTGTGCATGTGTTTGTGTGAATAGAGGAGTCTCAACCTCATAATGCAGGAAATGTGGACAAATATTTTGATAACACTTTTATAAACAAGTAGCAGCCTGTGGGTTCCAGAAATGCATCAATAATTTTTATTAAAAAAAGATGTATGCACAAATATTAGTAGATAACAGATAATGTACATGAATTCAGAAAATATTCTCTAGAAGAAAAAAAAAAGAGCAAAAGACTCATTTTCTCTCAAAATCCTGGTTAAAGCAAGACAAGAAAATTGTATATTACTTATGTTTATATGTATATACTCACATACTGCTTGCTAGTTTGTACAGGTACCATAAAATTGATAATACCTACATATTTTTGGAAAATTTCCCTCAGAATGTGTTTGCACTGGTGAATTGCTGATTTACCAAAACCAGCTTCTACAGAGGCAAACACTTTCTAGTGAAATTGTTTTTAAAGGAAAAATACAAAACTATTTTGATAAGATCAAGACTATTTACTTTGTTCTTTTTCAAATGAATAATTACTTTTTTATTTAATATTATTTATTTAAAAATATATTTTTAACTATAAAGTCTTGCTAAAATTATTCTTTGGAAGGTGTACTTAATTGGACTAGAAAATAATTTCACAGGGAATTTAATTACATAGGAAGCTAATTTTAAGGTCCTTCCTTCCCTCCTTCCTCCCTCCCTTTCTTCCTCCTTCTCTCTTTCCTCCCTCCCTCCTTCCCTCCCTCCCTTTGTATCCCTTTATATTGAACTTTCTTTCTTTTCAACCTATTTAAAAATACTCGTACTGAAAAATTTGTTATAAGGACTTTTGCATGGTAAAACTGTGTCTAACCTAGAAAGGCTGGTTTTACTGCCTTAAATTGGTACAATTGGGGCTTGTACATCAGTTAGAAATGGGGTGACATCTAAAACCATCACTGCATCACCTACAAAACCCTTTGAGCAGGCAGAAGTGAAGCCCCCAAAATCTTAAACAACCCTCTTTTCCTTGCTGTTGGCGATTAAAATAACACTGAGGCAAAGATGGAAAACGTGCTCTCTTTCTTGCTGGGAAGCAGGGCTGCCTCTCTGGGTGCTTCCCACACCCCACAGAACACGGCTGAGCTCTTGGCAGCCCTCCTGGTCCCCACTGACCTTGGGCTAACGCTTCACTGCGAGGTCACTGGACAACAGATTGATCACCCTGAAAGTGCCAGTTTCTCAAGGGTTACACAAACAACCTCCAGTCACTAAAAGTAACTATAAAAAAAGTCCATACTCCTTTTTTTAAAGTGTTTGAGTCACAGTTTGAGAATGGAAAAGTGGACATATCCACTGAATAAACTCATCTTAATAAATAATGTGTTGAATTCTAGTTAGTAGGCCTTGTAGATGACAACATAAGTGGAGATGGATGTGAATATTATCTGTTTATAGCTATTACAATGACTATTTTTTCCACATTCAAACTAGAGCTGCCTCAAATTAACACTATAGAAAAAAGAAAAGTGATTTTCTTCTACAAATTATGTACTGAGCTTGTTTTATTCTAATGTTGATACATGAGTCATAGCTGAAGAACCTCACCTGTAGTAAGAAAAAGAATTAAATGCTTTCTAGCTCAAGAACGAGAAGATTTAAACTGACTGAAAGAGAAGTGATTTATATGACATTTTTTGGAAAAAAAAATCCCTTTATATTGAAATTCAATTTTTAATTGACCAGAATATCAGAACTTTGACTAACTTTGCAAGTATTCAGACAGAAGTAGATGTCACCTTTTAGAGACACAGAATTTCTATCAACATGAACTTTCTAGAAAAATTGGTCTGAAATATTTTAGTTTAGAAAAAAATTAAAATAAAAATAATTCCTATTTTTCATTGAAATTTACTATGTTGACAAAAACCCAAAAACCACCAAAAAATTCAAACTAAAACCAACCTGTCAAGAATTTAAATGTTGTGGATTGTAGTGTACATCTTTAATTCACCTAAAATCATAATATTGAAAAGTAGAAATAATTCTTACTTATTTTTTTGAGCATTGCATGAAAAAAATAGTAAGACCTTATCCTTTGTTTTTTTCCTTTCTTTCTTTTCATAATGTGAAATCTAAGGTAGTTGTAAGTAGCTTTTAGAAGACTGCTCTTGTGTAGTTGACATGCCTAGTGTAATAAACTTTTCACCTGAGCTTCCAGGATCCTGGTCTTTTGTGTTCTATTAAGTAGAGAGATGTGAAGCCTCTGTAATGCTAGATATAATTATGGGGGACAATGATGGTTTTTAAACCTTCTGGAATGTTCATTCACCTGTTCTTAAAAATTACTATGATGGTATAAAATGTTACCTCTTTGCAGCTGGTAATTCTGTTCTGCTGAAAGTTTAATACAAGGAATGCAATAATAAAATAAAATTAATTAATCATTAATGTAATTAAAGAGATTTCAGAGTTCTATCTTAAGTGCTCCAGGGACCTACAAAAGAAGTTACATAATTTAAAAGAATTTATATAACTTAAAAGAAGCTTATGTTTATGTCAAGTATTGGAACGTTTCAGTGTCAACATGAGGGGTAAGTAAAAGGGTGACCCAGTTTCTGCAGTAATGCATCACATTTTCTTGAGGTTACTCACTCTCTGGTATCTTGAAAAGAAGATAAATTCATTCAGTTTGTCACAGTTACAGATATGCCTCCTTTTTAGTTACTTTTTCTCTGTAAATGACCTTTTTCACTGCAAGGTATGAAGATGCAACATATGTACAATAATAAATAAGCTCTTAAGCGTTTTGGACATGATTCACTACGGCTTCATATACCACAGGCAAACACCAGATTTAAGTTTCTAGATGACTTTTAATAAGTGTTGTGTTCTTTTTAAAGGCAAAATAAACTCTCCAATATCTGTGGAACAACATTTCTTACAAGAAGCAATGGGCCTATTGCAGCACTTGAATGCTTAAGTTAGAATTAATATATTTCGTCTTTGAAATTTAGATTCTCTGCCACGTCTTGTAAAGGACTCTTGGGAGCTTGAATAAACAGTTTTGAAGAAAATGCTTTGCTTTAATGATGTTTGTATTTTCTTTGTAAACTGCAATGGAACCTGGTAACCCATGGAAGACATTTGCAGCTCCAAAGTTTTCAGCTATAGCTGAGAAAGAGGAGGTTACACTGAATTCAACACATAAAGCTTGCAATTGATGCTTTCATATGCAATTTGAAATCATAAAAAGCATAAATGGACCTTCCTTCCTTCACCGTAAATTGCAGCAGATCTGGTGATTGAAACTATTTCCTAAATAATTATCTAAAGAGAAATACAAATGCTTCAGCAATCTTTGCTGGAGAAGAGCTGAGTTATCCTGTCCTTGGAGCTTGAGGAGAACAATTAGAAACTTAATACATTAGGACTGAGGGGAAATAACATCAAATCTTTTTTCTGAGGAGACCTTTTATATCAGTTTATGTTTAGCTGAAAAATAGAAAAGGAACAAGCAGAGCTGGGTAGACAGCTGAGTTAACAGTAGGCAAGCATTTGCAGCCTGGTGACATTTGTGAAAATAACAATATTTTTCATTTGTAGACTCCTCATTTAGGCAGCCAAGCTTTACAAGCAAGTGAGATCCCTGTAGAGTGAGATCCTTTCAAACAGTAAACTAATGTGTCTTCATACCAGATGCCCTTTTCTGTGCTCATTTATGTCACTTTCTTGCTACTCTGTGTACTTTTTTGAGCTTTTCTAAGGTATTTTTTATAAAAATGACTGACAGATGTTGTGGATTGCATGTCTAAAGCACCAGTTTATAAGCAAGTTCTGCAGGGGAAAAAAAAGAAGATGAAGAATAAAAAGCTGGGTCCAAACCCTTGGCTTTATGCTTTTTGCTTACTCCAGCTCCTGCAATTTGACTTAATTTCACTGTCTCCTTCAATCCGTATAAAAGCAGTGCTCACCTCAGACCTGACCTGCAGCAGCTCTTCCTGCTGCCAACTTGCAGTAAAATTTATTGCCTTGTTTTATCAGATGACATGAAACAATGCCAGCAATTTCTCCAGCGTTATCTATATGTGATCAAACAGCACTGGTTACCCACAGTGAGCAAAGATAGGTTGTTTTCTCTTGAATATTTTTAACCTATAAAGTCTATTGGAAGCATACTTGTTTGACAACAGGACTTTTAGTCGGAAGCTTGTCAAAAAGAATACTCGACAAGCCAGCATTCAAAAGTGCTGGGAAAAGCAATCTAATTTTATACTGCAGAACTTTGCAGTATCATTTGCTTTAGAGGTCAGCCAGCCAAAGTTATTTATTGTTCAAAAGGTGTTTTTAATCAATTTTAAAAAGTATGGCTTCTCTCCAACTATGCCTCCCTTCTCCACAAGCACCTCTAATCAGGATTAAAGGAGTTTAAAAAACAACAAACCAAACTTTGTATTTGTGTCTTGTGTCAACTCTAATAACTTGAGGAAAAGGAAAGTTGATTTTTCTTTTGTTACAATGCACTTAAAATAGTTGAAAAAAATTGTCTTGCAGTACTTAAAAGTACCCCCAAATTTCTCCAAGCCCTCTGTTTCACAGTGCTTTACACGTAGATCACTCATTCCTTAAACCTAAGGGCATGCCAACAGTTGCAGTGGAGTGAGGCATATATACCTGTGCTCATGGAAGTGGAAGTCAGTAAAGTTTCTGTGTGTATCAGCACCCTGCAGATACAACGACACGAATCCTGAAAGAGGACAGTCATGTTCATGCCTCGCTGTGACCATGACTCTTTGAAGTTGCTTGAGGCCTTTTTCTCTCAATACAGTTCTGCATAAATGCAGTGATGTGCTCTGCAAACCAGTGGGGCCGTCACTGCACTCTGCACATCTCCATCAATATGAGTGGAACTCTTGCATCTACAGTAAATTATCATGTATTGTACTTTTATGGTCTTTATTACTAGTGTTTCTGAAAACCTCACACATTTTGCTGCATTTACATTAACCCAACTTCCCCTTTAGGCAGAGAATATTATTAGTATTTACAAATGAGGAATTGAGGCACAGAAAGGTTAAGTGATGTGCCTGTGGTCACAAAGAAAGTCCAGAGCAAGTGTAGTCACCTTATGTACCTTGAAGCATCAAGCTCCATCTAACTCATACCCCTTGAGTTGTCCATTTCCTTACTCTGATGTACTGAACAGCAGTGCCAAAACAATTTAATTAGTATCCCAGGCTGAATAAAATGCTTTAAATACCTTGTCCCATCTTCAGATTAGCACTCCCTTTCTTTACTTCTGCCAGGTTATAAAGACGTGTCAGCATAGAGATCAAATTCTGTACTTGTTCAAAACATGAGTAAACCTTGAAGTTGCCCGGTTGCAGTTCCTGGCAGGAAATTGTTTAAACTCAGTGAATACTGGTCAGCTGTCGGATCTTCATGTGTTGCACACTGTTTTGATACATGTTGTCTAAGATGCCATCCAACATACAAGCTAAGTTTTGATAACAACAAACATTATGAAAGAAAAAACTCTGAAAGACAAAAGGGAATAAATTTCTGATGGCAAAAGGTCTAATTTCTGTACTCCTGGTCAGTGGGACTTTGCAAGTATAGAGAAAACTCCAGCACTGCTTCAGTCAAAGGAATTTTTCCTTTGTCTTCAGAGGAGCCAGATTTTCATCTGCAGACTTTCTATGTGACATGTTCTCATCTTAAAAGTCTGCATTACTTATTTTATTTGCTTTTTTTTTTAATAACTTGATCGTAGAAAGTAGGTTCAAAAACTAATTGCAAATCACAGTGCAGTGAGTTAGATTTATTACCCTGCATTTTCATAACTTGGTCTGTGATGTTTATTTTTAGTTAAGTTCATTCTTCCTTTCTTCCCTTTTTTCTTTTCCACAGTGGCTTTAGTGACTTCTGCAGAGTTTTGTAAACTTACCTTCTTTTAGTAAACTGTTTGGAAATGACCATACTTTTATAATTAAAATTTTGCTTGCTCCTTTCCCATAAACATGTTGTCAGCTAAGTAAAAGCTAACCTATCAAGTAGTATTTATTTAATTATGATTTCATGTAGTTATTTAGGAGGGTTTATTAGGTTAGGTTACTTAAAGCTTGCTGTGTTTAACAAAATATGCACTGTGCAGAATTACATCAAAATTGTATAGCCCATAATACTAGACTATATCAGCAATTTTGTTCTGTATTAATATTTCAGAGAATTTTTTTATGGTGGAGATGAAGACATCTTCATGGAGAAACCCCAATAACATTAACAATACTCTACCTGGAGAAGGCCTGTCTAATTGAATAAAGCAGCCAAATGCAATGTGACTCAATACTATGCCCTTAATATTGTTAGAGCATTGTTCATCTGTCTTCAGTCCTTCTAAATTCAAAAATACGCTAGGAGCAAAAATGTCCTTATGAACTCAGAGTGGGTTTGGAATTCAGTTTGTGCCCAACTAAGGCAGCAAGGGCTTGGAAATTCTGTCTTGCACATCTCTGAGCTGGTTGTGCTGGGGAGAGCACCTTCTGTGGTGTTAAGCCTGATTTACATAAGTGGGACTGCTCTGAGCTTCGCATCTGATTCCCATGCTGCCCCAGCCAGCAGAACTGAGCTGGCACATGGGAGTGGAAATAACCTGTGCCAGGTACAGAACTCCTGTGGATCAGTGCAGAGGAGCAGGGGCTGCCTTACAGCTGAGTCAGCAACTGCTTGTGCTTATGGTAAGGCCATGGTTGACTCCTAAGAAAGCTGGTGGCGCTCACTGCAGTTTTACAGGATATTCCATGTGACCTGCCCCCGTTGACCTGGAAGAAAAGGAAACAAAGGGAACTTGTGCTTCACAGATTAGGTAGCTGAAACTTTTTGGTATGGGGAGCAATGAAAAACTGCTGGCTGTGGATGTAGAAACCACCACTACTTGAATATGAAAATTATTCTAATTAATGAAAATAGAAGGCGATTTAATTTACTTTAACAGAATTTTGTTGAAGAGCTCTTTAAAAAAAAGGAGGGGGGAATTGAAGAAAAGGTGTGGGAAGGACAGAGGAATTTTAATGTTTTTCTATCCTGACTTTTTATAGGAATAGTGCTATTAATGGCTTAGTGAATGCTTGTTTGTGTCCATGTAAAAGAAGATGGATGTGTGAAGAGTCACCCAAGTTCCAGAGAGAAACTTAGCAAGACAGATTAGTCCCACCTCAGCCTGACACCTGGGGCACATCCTTATCTGGGGGGGTAAATGGATCAGAATGTTACCGCCCGTTTATTTATTCTCCTTCTGTTTGGAGACTTTCCCTGATTAATTACTCTCTAGTAATTGCTGCTGTTAACTAATGTCAAACCTAATTAACCTGGAGTCCCTTCATCCACTACCTTCACCATCCCTTTGCAAAGATGAGAAGGTCATCAGCAAGGAGTTTCTGAGGATGGCCACACTTTACCCATTCGTTTATTTGCTTTGGGCCTTGTTTGCTATTCCTGCTGCAATGCCTGGCGACAGCTTTCTAGAATTCCCATCAAGTCTAATTGGCCTGCTGAAGCAGCAGTGAACACAAGATTTAAGAAATGTTTTCTTTAAAAACTTCTGGTCCTACAGACACTTTGAGATCAAGTTTCACTCTGCTGAAATCACACACGATTCCCTGTGATTTTCATGAGAAATACTGCAAGAAAGTATTAAAAGAGAAACATGTCTCTGTGGTTTGGAGGGACTGATGGCCGGGGGGTTGAAGAGTGGGTGGTGGTAACATAGCAAGGCATCTACAGAATCTTTAAAGGTTGCCAAAATTAACACATACAAGGTATTCAGTATCAAAGTTTTCAATATTTGGCTCCATAAACACAATACCGGTTGCAAAAACAAAGCTAAGGATTTCATGCTGATTACTTAAATAAAAACTGTTTAATTATGAACATTTGGGAAATGAAGTTATGAAGGACTGACCAATATTACTATGGCTTCCTAGTGTTCATAGCAGACTGTGAACACTGTGCCAGCATCTCACTGTGCAGTGCATTGTAGATCCATCTGTGGTAAACAGTCCTACAGCTCAGTGTGGCTCGGGCAGATGGCTCCATGCAAAAAGAGGTCTCCCATCACAAAGACCTACAGCTTTTAGCTTCACTATGGTGTGGACTTTCCAGTCCAATAAAAGCTCCCAGCGTTGTCTGTGGAGAGGCTGATCAGGCATGTCAAGATTTTATCTGCTTTCAGGTATTTTCATAGAGAAACACTAGAAGATTTATTTCAGGAATAGGAGTAAGTCAAGTCATGTTAGCATTCAGGAAATACTGGATGACACCTCAGATTGGTCACAAAGATCTGGTTTGTTTGTCTGATTTTCTAAGATTACTACTGAAAATATGCATCTCTTGAAAATGTCAGTCCTGGGTTACTCCTGTGTTTCTGACTTTCCAACGTCTCCTGTCCACCCCTCTGATTGGATGCAAACAATTTTTCTGTCTGAATTGCTTTATCTCACTGTTTGAAAGTCTCATAGACACAGTTTCCATTTGAAGCTTTGGAAACATTAGTGAAAGTTATAGAATCATTATGGTATTAGAGTAATGAGTTCTATGTTCTCGAAAACACAGTTTAGGGTCACATGATTTACACTAGAGTGTGCAGTAGAGTGTATTCCCAGTCAGTCACCACCTATCAACTGGTGAGCACTTGGTATGACTACCATGTACCACCGGTTAAGGCTTTTCACCCACCAGTGGGGATAGTAGAAAATCTCATAAAGCTAACATGTTGAACGCTCTCTCCTGCCCTGTTATATGAGAGATAGAATTGTTTAGGATGAAAATCTTGCACTGTTCCAGTTTAGAGTCCAGCATTACAAGGTAAACTAACTTTAATTTGCTGTAAAGATTTAGATTACAGCAGTTGTTGTTTTACAAGAAACTTAATATTTGTACTGAGGAGAAAAAGGTAGGGACAACACGCATTTAGAGCCTGAAGCCTTTTTAAGCATCATGTATAACTTATTCCCAACCAGGAATCCAGGATGTGATTTTAATCATCAGATTAAACCAGTGTATTGTAATTACTTGCTGGGTCGAAGGCTGGTATGTTTTATCACAATACTTCTTCTGTTTCCAGGACTAACACCTTACTGACATCTTTGAACTTCTCTCCTTTTTGTCATTGTAACACTTCTGTTATGAAAATTCTAAAACATGTTACTCTTATTGGCTATGTCTCACTATGAAATTACACAATGACAGATAATATTTTCAGCACAGAAATTTACTCACCTATCATATTTGATTGCTAGTGTGGTGCCTGATGTATTTGGCCTAAGTCATTTCATATTTCCCTAAATCATTCCTGGGCACACTTTTGGAGTTTGACAATATCAGAGACTACTCACAGTAACTGGTTTGGGCACAGCCATCCCACTTCAAAAGTTTGGAGTTCTCAGAAATAGGCAAGTTGTCTTTTCCCATCACACTGAGCTTCCATGGCTAGAGATTGTCTTGGACAGGTCACTTTGAATTCCTTGTTTATTTTCTCAGAAGCCAGATAAAAGTAATTCAGAATTACATAATATTATTCAATGTTAATTTTTAAAGAGCTTAGGATTGTGTTCTGCTTTGATTCTTCTATGAAGGTAGAGTCAGTGGAAGATACAAAACTGAAGAAAAAAGGTATTCCTAACATTCCTAAGTGAAATACACCACCACCACCTGCAGAACATCAAACCATCCTGGTGTAAGGACTGAACTTTCTAGATTTCCTATGAACAATAAGAAAGACGATATTTCTACTACCATCTAAAGCAAGGCAGGAACACTCGTTCCAGCAATACTCATACATGTATATTTGACAAAAAAGTATTCTGTTATTATTAATTTTAGCCAATTATAAAAAATATTGTTAGATTGTTAACAAAAATATAGGTGCAAATATCTGGTTTTCATTTATATGATCCTAAGGCCTTAAGAATACTTACTGCCTTGAAGAAAAGCAGTCTTTTGTCCTATTATTCTCTTGCCTTCCCTGTGCAAGCACTAATATGAACAGGTGGAAAATGGCAGAATTCCTTCAGCTCTGATGTCCACAGAGTAATGATGTCAGAGTGAATAAATTTTAAAAAAAAGCTTCTTCCCCTTCCTGTCCCTCCTTTCCCCTCCCCTCCCTTCCCTGTCCTCCCCTCCCCTCCCCTCCCAGTGCTACAGAACACACTGTGCTAGAAAAGGAAATATGGCAGGAGGTGTAGCCAGATACCATCTGGCTGAAGATCTCAACTTCTGGAGCTCTGAAACTGCTTCTATAATGGCAAGCTAAAGACCACCTGGAAGCATTCCCAGACACTGAAACTCTGCACAGTTGTTAGCACAGACCCTGGAATGGCTTTGACCCACTTCAGCTAACCCCTTCCCAAGCATTCCTAGATAATATGCTGGAGTTAGTATTGCTGGGGGATCACTACCAGAAGGCAGTCTAGGTGGGGCTACAATTTAAACTAAAAGACCTCAGTTTCACAGATGGGGCCAAACTGTGCCACTTGGCCAGCCCAGGGGTCTTGGCACTGTTTAGTTTACTGGTACAGATGTTACCTGAAACTTCCAAGATCTGTCCACACACACAGTTGGTCCTGCTACAGATTAGACACTGTTTTTCTGGAAAGATTTCTGGCTGGTCTATTGCAAGTGCTCATGAGATTGCTATTCTGAAGGTATTTTATTATATATTTACCATTTTTGGTATATTTGAGTGCTTCACAGATACCTCTAGCCTATATGACTATAGAAGACGCATAAACAGAGCAGGGTTATGAACATATTCTGAAAGTCATACATAGTTCTGCAATGACAAGACATCTTCAAGACCACCACCCCTGCTGCCACACACACGCACTCAAAACTCTTTCTAGTTTTGACTCTATGATTTTTTTTTCTTCCCAAAATATGGCAATTAAGGTCCATGTCCAAATCCTATGCAGTCACACTGAGTCTACAATTTAAGAGGCCAAAAACTTTTTAAGGGGAAATTATGGTAAAGAGCATTTTCTAGTTCTATTTTACCTCTTTCATAACACTGTGAAAGGGAAATGGCTTATTTCTGTAATTCCTGCATAAAGATACCTCTTGCCAGATCTACAGCATCTCTGAAAACGTGACCCAGCTGCAGTACTAAGTGCTCAGATTTTACACTGATGTAGCTGAGAACAGAAATGTTCTCTTATTAGTCATCCTTCTGCTTTTATGAGCAGGTCTTGCCTATACATAAAAGTGACAACAGTCAGATACAGGTATACGTATAGGTATATATTTGTTTGTTAGTTTGTTTGTTGGCTTTTCAGCTGCAGTTATATTGACACACTTGTTTTTTTGTTTATGAGCTTAGGCTAACAAGAAAAAAATGTGTTAAGATGTTAAAAAACACCTTAATTATAAAAAGACTTGCTAGTATGATTACACCAATGCTATATGATCTATACCAAAAAACCTCTTTATGTACAAACAAGTGCTAATGTACTTACATACTGAGTAAAGAGAAAACCTTCTTGTTAAAGGTCATTAACTTATCAGGCTCAGTCTCAAAATACGTGTGAGGAGATTTGTCAGAGTAGTCTAACATAAAAAATTTTGAACAATGCATTTTATTGTAATGAGGACAGAGTATAGGCAAAGCCTTATTAAGAGCCTTTGTATTTTGCCTTAGTAAGTTGCCTTTGTGCAAAGCAAGTTACAGGCGGGTTATCCATTGTACACAATGTTGTTTTTTTTTTTCTAGAAGGTGCATGTAATTCTACTTGATGTGATTCATCTCCGTATCTGCTGGCAGTTTAGGTGTTCAGAAGATCTTTCATCACCAAAGAGAAAGACATGTTAGTACTTGTAGATTTGCCATAGGATTCTATTTTTGAATAGTAAAGCTCAACTGATTGCATTAATTTGGCTACTGTATTTAGAGATACTCCAGTATAGTATTGGAAGTACTGTATAAAAAATGGCATATTTCTGTCACACTTCAGATGTAATTGACTCACTTAGGATAATTAGCTGCCTATGAGACAAACCTTTCCAGTGACATGCAAATACACTCCAGGTGAAGGCAGTTTTATGAAAGAACAAAAAAGAGACAGGAAGAGGAGAAACAAAACAATGGATAGATTTATCAACTGAGATTCAGCTATAAAAATCTTGGGAACTCACAGACTAGCAGAATTGTGACTTTCATCCTTGGGTGTTTCTCTGACCTGTGATAGTTATGAAGTCAAGGAAAACTGTGGGCACATATTGAGTGTTTAATTCTTGTACATTGTTTGTGCTTTCTTCTTCTTTCAGGTAACAAACCTAGCAAAAAGTCTTTCTATGCACATATGAAAAGCTCCAGTCCCCCAAATTTTCAATTTTCATGTCGTACAAAAAGCTGAATGGAATTCCTTTCTACGTTGTTTTTAACTCATCCAAATTAGGAACTTAGTTTAGGGTAAAAATTAAGACACTAGGCAAAATTTCTGAGGGGATTGGTTGCAAAAAAAGGGTTATTTCATTTTAATAGGGCTCACAGAACTCTGTTGAGTTGATTAATAATACTAATATTTCCAGAAAGTCTGAAAAATAGCAACAGTAAAATTTAAAGTAGAAGAAACTAGTTTTCAGTTATAACTAGTTTGTGATCAGAAACTATTTTATTACAGGGAGAATTTGTGCATGATTTGGGAAAAAAGACACTACGAATAAATATTAATTAAAATCTGAAAAAATCAATGAATCAATAAATAAATTAGCAATCATATTGTGGCTTAAGTTAAATTCTTGTTAAGCAAAACAATGTGTTGAGAATTTTACTGAGTATAAAAGCTAACATCCATATCTGGAGCTGATAACATGCTGTGTCTCATGGCACTATTTAAGCAATGGTTTCATTCCTAATTCTCTATGTAGAGAATTGTGCCTCCAGTCCTACAGCCAAATGAAGCCATACATGAGGTGCAAGGGACTTAACACTGAAGGTAGTTAATAATTTGAAAAAAAAATTGCAATTAAAAATAATCAGTTCTGCATTAATATCAATCTTTCCATCAGAACTTGTGTCTACAAGAGAGAGACTAACACAAACAGCAGTTATCAAAAGGTAGTGTTGAGTAAAAACTCCCTGCAGCCTTAAAAATCCTGAATCTTTCCGGTATTCATCCACACGCGCTTCATTAGTCAAGAGAAATTTGGCAGTGGAATAGAGAAACCGAAATTACCAATTTTTCTTTGCATTTCCATGGATTAATTTGACTCTTAAAGGACTGCAGAACAGATATATGAAGTGAATACTTAAACTATGCAGTTGAATTTGGTTGATTTCTGTCAACCAATGTAATGAAATAATCTACACTTGTCAGGGTTAGGCAAAAACCCAGAAAGTCAGTAACAGTTTACAATATTTCTTAAGAAAACAAGCAACCAATTCTTAAAATATTTGTCAGCACAGAACAGCATATGTTATGAGCTGTCTGGTACTGTGTGACTTGATCAGAATTTCCGTCTTCTTTGGACTGTTATTTACACTTGCTCACATTTATTAAGACATATGGTCAACTGTTTAAAGCACAATTTGGATATTTCTGCTCTCAGAAAAGGTAACCTCAATTGGATTCTCTTTCCTTCCTTTGCTATGAATACATTCTTTTGCCTTTCTCCATACCTATATTTTTTATATTTCTTTGAAGAGTCCACAATATATTTATGATGCTTCTAGTGTTTCTTTGGTGAGAAATTTCATCAGCTTCTGCAGTATCTCTGAGCTGCTGGTCCGAGGACACACTAAAAAAGATCTATTTTAGTAAAATCCCTTGTGCCGTTCAAGACAAGAAAAAAACTGGATGAATTTTTGGTCACATTCTTGTCAGGAGTAATTTTGCCTTTTTTTTCCAAAGATTTATTAATAATTTGATCTATAGTCCACCCAGTTTGGGAAGGAGATGCTACCTGCATTTGTCAGAGCCTGTAAATTTGAGAGACAATCCATTTTTAGGCAACTGTGAGACATTTCTTAACATTTTAGCAGTATGTCCCAGCTGGAAGCAAATAAGCCAAATCAGTTATTCTTAACATATGCAGAGTTGTTTCTATTTGTCCTTGACAGATTTTTTTCCCAGGGATGTCAATTTCCTTCCCTATTAGTTTACTAGTAAAATCTAAGTATCTTTATCCAGTGGCTCCAGCCAACTGCAAGCAGAGCCTGAGATATCTGAATAAAACTTCACTATTTTTACTGACATCTCAGCCAGTATCTCCTCTTGCTCAGCCTTCTCCTGCCTGCTACAAAAGGGAAACAATTCCAAAATGCAACAAGTTTCCAACCCTATTCTTAGCAGGAACTGGTATTTTCTAGATTACTCAGAAGCCAAAGTTAGTTATCACAGAATGGCCTTAGATGTAATGTTCTCTGAGCTATACAATCAACCTGTAAAAAACAGCTCTGATGTAGTTTATTTATTGGCTCCAGTTTTTGGTAAAGAAAAGTTTCACAGTTAAATACACTTGCAATCTGCACAGGACAGTAAATCAGATCCCATTGTTAAAAATGTATCCTGCAAACATCCCTTTAAATACCTTTGATATCATCGTTTTAAAACCTAACTTCTTTTTGGTATGTGCAGATTCCTTCTCCTATGGCATTTCTAAATGTCCCTGCTGGTTTTCTCTTTCTTACAGATCTAACGAAGAAATAATGTTAGACATTGACTGGGCTCAAGAGATGGTTTAAAATTTAGCATCTCCTTCCCTAAATGACAGTGTTTAGGGATTCTTACTGCTTCATCCATCTTTCTCTTCCCCCCGGGTGGCTGGGAAGGACCATCCCATCTTGGCTCTGACCCTCCACTCCTGCTACTGTTGTTGATACTGCTGCTGACTCTCTGTTGTCATGATTGATGTCTTGCTGACAGGCACATAAATCATGCCTGTTCATAATGGTTAATGTTGGTATTTGCATGTATTAAGCATGTTTTAGTTCTGAGACACTTAGCTCCATGTGTGCTGCATTCATTCTGTTACCTCAGGGCCTTGGAGGGAGAGGAAGGGAGTTTTCCATTTATAGATATTTTTGTTTGGGCAGTGGGGAGAGCAGAGACCATTGTTAAAAACCCATCCAGATGAACAGGAATGAACTTTGCAGCTGCAGCACAATTCACTCAGACTACAAGACCCTACAGGATATATTGTCTGGCCGACAGCGTATCAGCAGCTGCAAACAAAGATGTATCTGCAATATCACTGGATCTTGAACCGTGTGCTGGGGTACGAGTACAAAAGAAAGATGTTTCTTAAACCCAGAGGCTTTTAATGTTTCACACAAACATTTGTGAATGCCTGGCCTTTTACAGATGATTTTTGAAGAAGGTGTAATTCTAATTTCATAGATTTTATCACTGTAATTTCTTTTCTCCCCGTTGGCCCGAAACAACCAAGAAACAATTCTTATTATTTCATAATATAATTATCAGTCATGGATCCTGTGTTTCTGTTGTCTCCAAAAGTTCTCTGAAGGGAACAATTTGTCCCAGAATTTGGCAGCCTGGACAGCCTGCAGTTTTCATGAATCCTCCTGATGGGAATGAAGTTTTGGCAGCTGATGGATCGCAGAGGTATGTGAAAGTCAAGACTGAAGAAAATCCAGGCTCAAACCTCCAAATCTGCAGAGAGATTGTCCCTTTGGGGATCTCCAGTTCTTCGATAGCCCAGGTCATGGAGGCGGCCTGTGACCCTCCCAACGCAGTTGTAGAAAAGAGCACTAATGGCATGAACCACTTCCTCCTTTGTAGACAAGGCTGTTTTCTTTGCAAAACTATAATTGAAGAGCAGATCTCTTACCTGGCATTATCCATTTGTGATGATAAGCATTAGTTTTGCTTTTTATTCTTAAATTGTTAGCAAAGTTGCTGGTATAGTTTTGGGCTTTGGGCTTTGCACTATTTCAAAAGATACTCTGCATAACTTGCAGCTTACTACAGGTCAGATATCATTTTCACATGATCACTTTTTCATTATGTAGTTTCTAGCTTCTCTTTAGATAATATTAAGGAACCTGCTTATGTTTTTACTCTTCTAGAAGCCACCTTAGTACTAAAAGTAAAAAAAAGTATAATGCAGCAAAACATTTCAGAATGAACCCTGGTTTAAATGGGCATCTTTCAAACAAACTTTACAGCAGGAGCTGTAATACAAGTCCAGAAGAGACACATGCTTTAAAAAAAAAAAAAAGAAGAAGTTTTGTGGACATTTACATTCTATAGGGAGAATTTTATTTTCAGAGGGTTACATTTTTCTAAGTCATTTTGTAAACAAACTCATCTCTCTATAGTAATTTTTCCATTAAGTACTGGGCTACATGACAGAGACTAGTAGTCATAAGAAGTCCTTATGATGATATAGGTCCATATCCTCTGCTCCCAGGAATTGAACCCAGGCCCTTTGGCATAGCACAGAGCAGTGATTCTTGTAAATGCCAGTGCTGATTAATTAGGGGCCTGCCCTGAACATACCTATTGAAGTAAAGCTGTCATTTATTTTAGAGAGGATTTTGCTCAATCAAAATGAAATGCTCAAATATCATGTAGCTAAAACTAACACTGAATTTAGAAAGTATGAGCTTCTGAGATAATGAAGGGCCATCCTTCAAGGCAATTTTTCCCAGGACAAAATGGCACATGAGCCATACTCCAGAGGTGGCGTCTACGAAATTTTTGTCAGGCTCATTTAGAATGAATGTGTTGCTCTTCCGCAGAGTTCTTCAGGTGTGGGACACCAACCCAAAGACTGAGATCTAAGATCTTTTGGTTTGCAAAAGCAACACGTTCAGCTGCAAGAGGGGTATTGTTTTGTTACCTTCTTCTGTTGATTTCCAGGGTGCTTCCAGGCTATTAACAGTGTTTTTCTAGGGAGTATGACACTTTTGATATAGAGTAGCAACTAAGAAATGAGAGAGAATCTTGGTCATGTGAGATGAAGAAGTGGGAAACCTACAGTGTGAATTATGAGGCAACAAAGAAATTATTTGGCATGAAATTGTCGCTTTGCGCCTTTTTAGGTCAGGAACAGAGTGGGGGGGTACGAGGTCGAGGTGGAAGGCAGCCTTCTGAGAAGCGTCCCTCATGGAGCCACTCTCAGGGGGTTCAATCACCTCGGCACACGCACCAGGCACTCCCTGCTCGGCAGGGGCAGGCACGCACGCACACACTCACAGGCCAAGCCAGCCCACGGAGACACAGAGGCGGGAGGGGCTCGCTGTACAGCGTTCCGAGGTTTAATACAGACCCATGCTCGAAACAATCCAGTGACAACAAATCCCCCGCATAACTCGTGCAGGTGGTTTTATATGGAGGGTTGAAAGGTGTGGAGAGAGCATCAGGGTGCAATGAGGTGAGGGTCCAGGGGTGGAGATAAGGTGGAGTGACAGGGTTACATCCAATAGGGGAAGGAGTGGGGAGGAGAAAGGGAGCCAGAGCCAATGGGGAACTGAACAAGGGAGAACTTTCCAGAACTGGGGTAAGGGTTTACAAATGATTGACAGAGGGATTAACATAATGGGGTGTACACCAACCGGGAGACAAACCATTATATTAACTTAGGGGGAGAACCATGAGACAAAACTATAGGATACACCAAAGAGGGGGAAAGCCTTTAAACAGTGTCAGTTTCAACCACTGCAACATGAAATCCCAAGGTTGTTTTGAAAAAAGGGAGATAGAGAAAGGGAGTACTAAAATGAAGACATATTATTAAATTTCCAGTTATATATACATGTAAATATACACATTTTAAAAATTATGCAGTTGCTGTGATTACAATAATAAAATGAGAAGGTGCCTGTCCTTTTTTTCTCTATGATCTCTGACTTCTTCTTGACTTACAATTTTATAAAGACCATATGGATTAGCTTTCGTGTATTCTTGTGATAAACTTAGCATGGTAAAGTTTAGACACTGGTTCTCCATCAGGATGAGAATTGCTGGCACATCTATAATGATTACTAGGAAATTTTGCAGATAATACAGAATTGGGAGTTGCTGAGAGGTCCTGAAGAGAGAACTCAACAAATTAGGGGACTGGTAATCATCAATCATACGAAGTTCAACAAGAAAAGTGCTGAAATCTTCACCTGGGACAGGGCAACCCTGGATGTGTGGACAGATGGGGAATGAGATGCTGGAAAGCAGTGCCACAGAAAGGGCCCTGAGGGACCGGCTCAGCACAAGTTGAACACGAGTCAGCAGTGCCCTGGCAGCCAGGAGGGCCAACCCTGTCCTGGGGGCATCAGGCCCAGCATCGCCAGTGGGCAAGGTGGGGGATTGTCCCGCTCTGCTCTGCACTGGGGAGGCCTCACCTCGAGGGCTGGGGCAGTTTTGGGTGCCACAATATAAGAAAGACATTAAACTGTTAGAGAGTGTCCAAAGGAGGGCCATGAGCATGGTGAAGGGCCTTGAGGGGAAGCCACAGGAGGAGTGACTGAGGTCACTTGGTCTGTTCGGCCTGGAGAAGAGGAGCCTGAGTGCACGAGGAGACCTCACTGCAGTTACAGCTTCCTGGTGAGGGGAAGAGGAGGGGCAGGCACTGATCGCTGCTCTGTGGTGACCAGTGACGGGACCCAAGGGAATGGCCTGAAGTTGTGTCAGGGGAGGTTTAGGTTAGATATCAGGAAAAGGTTTTCCAGCCAGAGGGTGGTTGGTCACTGGGACAGGCTCCCCAGGGCAGTGGTCACAGCACCAAGCCTGGCAGAGTTTAAGAAATGTTTGGACAATGCTCTGAGGCACATGGTGTGTCTCTTGGGGACGGTCCTGTGCTTGATGATCCCTGGGGGTCCCTTCCAACTCAGCATATTTTGTGATTCTGTGATCTTTTCTTTATATCTGGGGATTTAAAAAAAAAATCTTTTATTTATTAATATTTTAATCTGATTTCTCTCTCCTTGAAAGCATTTGTATACTTGTCCTTACATAAAACATTTCTGCAGAGGTGTGGAATATTTTAAGACACCTCAGAAACATTCTTCCCTGGATTTGCCAATAGCAGAAGGATTCAGCAGATGGCAGGATGTGGCCACTTCAAGACAGCCAAGAATCTGGGCTCCCACCCTCCTTTCTGAGCATGTGTAACCAAGCTGTCTGTCTGTCAGACAGTGGGAGAGAGACCAGTGTGGGAACTGCATGTACTATTGGAAAGTTTTTAATGAATATCACTGTCATAATTAAGAAATTGTCTTTATGCATTTAAACAGAGGCCCCACTTATGTGCTGTATGAAAGTCTTACTTTGCATCTCTGGAAATCATAGAATATTTCTTTGCATTGGCTAGGAACCCACAGCTTAGCACATGCATTATGGCAAGTATGAAAGGATTTTTTTTATGATCCATTAAGATTAAGAAGTACATGCACCCATTGCCAACAAGCACACCATCTAATCAATCTTGCATTCCATTATTCTGTTTCATACTATTTTTGATGGGAAAATTCCACTGGGTGGGCTGTCATGCCTTTTATAAATTAAGGAATAAAATAAACAAACAAATAACCCACTCACAACCCAGACTCATTCTAAGACTCAGAATGTTCTCATATATTAATTAACTGCATCCCAAAGTAACATCTATTTTGCATTTGAGTTCAAGCGATTTCAATGAAAATTAATGGTAGTTGTGCACATTTGGGAAAGTAAGGATAGACCCTGAAATACAACACTATTGCCCATTTTTGATGGATTTGGAAAGCTTGCAACTCAGCTTTCTATCAGGGGAGAAATCAGTGATACAGAATATCTTAGAATCATTTATTTATACTGGGTACAACCGTCACTAAACATAAGTGGCCATAGACTACATGCAGACAAAACCTTATTTAGAAGTCTTAACCCAAAAGCCACTTTCAGGTTCTCAGGAAATAATTCTCACCAAGAACTAAATCTAATCAAAGAGCACGAGATGGGTTGAACTCTCTGGTTGTTTACAAAAGCTCCCCCATAAACCTGATTCACCAAAAACTAACAGTACAACATTCCTTGAAAGTGCATGTATTCCTCATAGGCTAAGAAAAGGAATGTGTAAGATTATATTTAACATGACCACCTGGTGACTCTGCTCCTACCATAACAAAAGAAAGTTAATATTTTAAAAGGTGCTTGAGACTCTCTGACTTTAGTGTAAGTAAGTTTTATGTTCCATAAAGGATTAAACACCCAAGTCCATTTGTAAATAGTGTCCAAATGTGGCCAGCATGTAGCCCCCAGGTGCACTGCTTTTGACATGAATATTCTTTAGGCATGGCTGGGGGGTTCATGTGTTCAAATTGTAGTCTGCACTGCAGGGATCTGTATTTGAGCTCATTGCCAACACCCCCTTTTTCGCCCATGAAGTGAAGCTGTTGCTTCTAAGGTGACAGTCATATCCTGAAGCAAATGCCTGAACTAGGTCTGATAAGACTTCACTGACAGAAAAAATGTAGCAAAGGGAATTGCTGAGGCATAGTTTTCTATTTTGCAGTGGTCTGCATTTGCATGAGATGAATCCTTCTGCTTTTGCTTGGGCAGTTTCCACATAGAGAATTAGCCCAGTTTTGACGTTAATGAGCAGCTCATCACCTAGCTTGTGCTTAGACTCAAGTAAGCTGTAAAAGGAAGGTGTCTCTAAATCCTTAGGGAGTTACAATGCTGGAAACCTCTCAGGGAGTACCAATATGCTCCAACAAAAGAAGAATCCTGACAAAATATTGCTATGGTGTCTTTCTTTCAAACCCCTAGGCAAGAGCTCCCACTGTGTATGCAACTGTGACCATATCTCCCTGGCAAAGGGAGGGCTAAGTTCCCCTTTACCCGGAGAGATTCCAGAATGGCATCTCCCACCTTCTCCAAGAGCACTGTAACCCTGTTAACAGGGCTCTGACCTTCTTGCTGGAGATTTCTGTTGGGCCAAAAGATTAAAACATTTGTTGAGCCAGAAAGAGAGAGCAGATGTGACTCTAATACTTGATAGGTAGTGATTAAAGACTTAAGGGCATAGGCAAAGGGAGAATTGGGTGAACTGTGTTACAGGCAGTTCTGTGAGAACTGTTTCACTGTTTGGCGTGAGATAAATCTTGAATAAAGTGTATGAAATGCAAAAACATGAAAAAATGTCTCACAGGAGGAAAAGTATTTCATTTGAGTAAAGGAAATCAGAAGTAATATTGTAGTTTCGCAGCCCATGTCATTTTTAATAAAATCTGCAGGTGGCTTGTTTCTTGTGTAGCCTAATGTTACAGAAAGCAGTGAAAGTGTAAAATTGGAGTAAAACTACAGCAAATAAGCCCAAAGTGTAGGCATTTAACTGACTATACATTCATACAGCATGGATGAGATTGCTGTGAGCACAGCCTACATAGTTGGGAATTCTTTGCATGTGTCCTTTGAAATTCAAAAGAAAGTAGGAGTCAAGTTTATTAAAGTTGATAAGGGAGGTGGAAGATTTTGTAGGAGTGTGTTTGAGCATGTTGACCTCTCCCAGACTTCCTTCAGTTAACTTTCTCGTGCATCTTCAAATCCCAGAGGCTTTGCAGCTCAATTCTTAGACTGTAGTAAAGTGTTTAAGCAAATATTTTAATAGCTTTTCAACTCTTGTTCAAACACATGCATTGCTCAGCAGCAGTTCAAGGGTTAATAAAAACATACAAACATAATTTATTATAAGTTTATCCTTAATATGCAGGGTGAAGACATTTTCAGTAACACTTTAGCCATTTTGCAGCCCATACAACATAAAAAGGAGCAGTTTAGGTTGCATATCAATTATGAAAAAACTGGATTTTTCTTGCTGCTTTCCACTGGAGGATCTCAGTTCACTTTCTGCCAGGAAGAACAACATTCTCGAAGGTGTCCCTTCATGTTAGGGTTGATTTTACTGGATTTTCATGGTAAAGGAGACTTTTATAATCTCCTTGGATATTTAGCTCTTTCTCAGGAAAAATGAGTAAACGATAGCATTCAAAATCTATGGTAAATATATATTCCTATTAGGTTAGTTAGTAATCAGATCAGTAAAACCCTCATGACTGTTGCATCAGTTTCAGCAAGCACTGAAATGCTGCTTGGTGGTTTCTGGAAGGAATGTAAAAGTCTGCAGGATGGGAACGCAACTGCTTGGAGAATGAGGCACAGTGTTCTGAACCAAGTTTGAATTTGTTCTGGACAGAAGGGTAAGTATTGAAAAATTCCCTTAGGGGACTTTAATTTGTTCCATAAACCTTCATAAGGTGGTCACTACTAGTCACTAGGACGTCAGGTAGTCCACTACTGGTCACTTCAATAAGATCCACGACACATGGCAAGTGAAGTAAATGGAAAGAATCTACAAAAGGAGGTGAATCTCAAAAGCACTCCGAAAGCTCATGTGGGTCATTTAAATACCTTTGCTGTCTGCTGGGGTCTTGGCATTTCACACCAAGAGAACATTTGTATAAGAGATCAGATTGGATAGAAAGAAATGTATGAGCAGCTGCTCTTGTAAAATCCCAGAAATTCAGCTTGTTTTCTCGTAATTCTGAAAGTTCAGGAAAGAGTAAGGTTTGAATACAAAAATAAAATAAAAGTTCAGGAGTACTTTTCTTCAACCAATTTGACTTGTTAATCATCTTCCACATGCTCCAATGGGTGTTTATTGCTTCATTTTGTATGGGCTGGTGGCATTGGCACTAGCTAAAGATTCCTATTTGTTAGTTCTCTCTGATGGAGATATTCCCAAACTAAAAGACAGATGCAATTTTGATGTAACTTAAACCTGTACAGCTCTCATTATATTGTTTCAATAGATTAAACCCAGAACTTTCTATTAAAACAAGCATCAAGCTTGGGACAAATGTGGGCAGAATTTCAGACTCAGTTGTATTCATTGTTAAATTTAATTCACTGTTATTTAATTTCTAAGTTGCAACTGAAAAGAGTGGTTTGTTGTTTAATGTGTATAAAAGCTGCTGTGTGACAATGGCTTAAGTACGTATCATACCTTATTCAGATGTATCCCCTAAGTCATTTTTGTTTACTCTGTAAAATTTATCCCATACAGATTGTTTATATTCTACTCTGTTAATGGCAGAAAGCTTACCGATAAACAAAGGACCTGTACTCTCAGATAGTTTAGACCAGGTGTTTTTAAACTAAACTCCAATTTATAACTCCTTTACCTTCACACTGGAACAAGATGGCTAAACTTAGGCAAATAAAGATCGTGTAATGTTTCTGTTTAATTTTCTTAGTAGGGATGAAAATTCTAGACTGAAATTATACTGTATGACATGAACCAACAGTCTGGCTAAATAATCTTTCCCTTCAGTTTTGGCTGTCTGGGTCAACTCTTTGATGAGTTCAGTTAAAAAGTACACAACTGATTGTAATCTCCTCTATGCTAATTTTACATGAGTGAAATTTTGCTGGCTTTGATTACTTTACTTTGGAGTTACACCCAGTACAAGTCTACTGAGGAACTGAGGATATCAGTCCTTGTTGGTGTAAACAGGTGTAGCTTTAATGAAAGGATCATAGTCATGTACCTATAAACTAAGAGAGAAATAAAATTTTCTGTTTCTAATCTCAGAGTTATTGTTTGCACTGTCTATTTAAATAAGACAGTTCATGTATAATTACATAAATAATAAACAGACATTCCAGGTACTTTGCCAGGAGGAGTATACTTAGCAAAAGGAAGGAATGTTGAGGTCCACCTGTAAAATTATTTGTGCCTATAAGCAGTAACAGGCATATGTTCTACATCATATTTGGGCCCAGTCTCTGTGGCCCACAACCAAAGTAAACACATTTTTCTGATGTAATTGTTTATTCTAGTTGAATTAGTGCAATGCCAGTCATAGCTGTGAGAAACATTTTATTTGGATCAACTCTCAACCAGAGCTCAGAGAGGTTGCTTACCTGGCAAATCAGCAACAGTAGCTTGTTTTCACAAAGTCCTCCAAGTTTTTTACTCAGAGGAGCATATAAAAACATTTTAAAGCATTGGTTGTGGCCCTTCACCAACTGACACTTGAGTAAATCAGAAGTAACTGGAGCGAAGTCAAATGCAGCCCTCCTGGTATATATGAGACGGGCTTTATGTTCCACTCCCCTGCTGTTTTCCACTCTGACGTACTTGGCACTCAGGGGAATGTGCTCACACACTGTTTGGGCACACACATCACAGCTTTTTCCTCCTCCCTTTATTTCCTAGTGCAAGTGCTGGCCACCAGATGAGTGTGTAACAGTAGTAACAATAACTGGAGCCCTCTACCTGGATGCCTCACTGGAAATGCCTGCATTGCACTAACTACTCCTTTGGAATGAAACAACAACTTTCACCCTTAACTATCCTCATTCATATGCCTAAAAAGGAAGGGAAAGTAAGAAAAAAATGTAAACATTTTCACCTGGCACAACAATAGTATATACTTTATACATGATACATGTTTGAAGAAAAAAGTGTAAAGTTACAATGGCAAGAATTTTTTTTCAAAGTTTTAAAAGTTCAGTATAATCTTCTAGAAATACTAAACTCAACACAGCTCTCGGTTTTGACTTTGGGAGGGTCACTGGGAGGGTCACTGAGTTTTAGGTGGATTAAACCCCCACATGCCTCTGTAGATAAATATAGTAAGTAGTAAATAAGCAACAGGTAAGCAACTAAGGTTGGGAAACACAGGAGTAAATACGTAAAAATGCTGGCTGACTAAAACTACTTGCAAAATTGAGGTGTTATTTTGTACACATTTTTGGGTATAAAAGGGATTGCACAATTCAGTTTTCTCCTTATTTCTGTGGGGTTTACATACAGAAGTTCCAACTTTTTATTTTAAAATTGTATAATTTTTTTGAAAACAAACAAACAAACAAATAAAATTTTGTCCTTTTTAAGGGGCAGCCAAAAGTGAAATAAAAAAGTTTTAAATAAATAAAAGTTTTCCAAGCCAGGTTTTTTTACCAGATTCCTGAAAAAGTTCCACTTTAATTCTAATATGAATTATTACTATTCACTCCTTCCCCATTTTACATACAGATCTGTTACGCAACTAAAATAATCATGCAAAGATTCAGATTATTTCTTACTAGTAATGGAAAGGATGAATGGAGAAAGAGGAGCTGGGAATTGAAGTGACAGAGAATAAGGGAGCAGTTGTAAGTCTAGGCACAGGTAATGTTCTTTTGCTGTACTTTAGCAATGAACAAATAAAGTGCAAGAGCAAGAGCAGATAGTTACAGGAGTTTTCAGCCTGACTGCCTGACGACTGAACTTAACCTTTTATCACATAACATCTAATTGAGCACTCTCACTGGCACAGTGTGTGCACATGGAAAGGAACTGATGTAGCATATCTCTATGCAGTATTCCCAAGTGATCCTTAGAAAGTAATCCAATTATTTAAGAGATAAACAATATTTCTTCCTTTTTTTTCACATATACAAATAACTAATGCTGAAAGTTATCTTTCTTCTGTTTTCTATATTGTTACACAGGTGGTTCATTCATTGAAAACACCCTCTGCTGTTCCAGATAAATTATTGTATAAACAAACAGTGGAAACCTCTGCCCTGGCAACTGAAAAGAAAGATCCCAGACATTGCATTTGTAAGGTTTCTCCAGCTTTACTCATTCTTTTCAATCAAATCCTTCTGTGAATCAAAAAGAATTAGCCATAAGCCATTTTAAACAAAAGATGTACATCTGGAAAGAGATTACAAAAGCACAAATGTACAACAGAAATCTACAAGTCACAAAATGATAATCTTTCTGCATTCTTAGAGTCTTAAGCCAAAATGCTTTGCTTATATTTTAAGTTTTCTGTTTGGGCCTCTTCCGTCTATACTCTTTCATGAAATGGAGTCTTCAACATGAGGAGGGAAATCTGGTTCTAGATGTTTAGCTGGATTGGGCAGCCTGTTAATTTTCATACTCTGGGCCATGCTGATCTTCTCTAGTATAGATGTGGCATTAGCCAGTATCAAATCAGTCTTTGTGTTTGCAATTTCTCTTTTAAAAACATCTTTCACATCTTGTTAGTTTTTAACTCAGCCAATACAAGCTACTTATGTGCAGAACATAAGGTTTTCAGTACTACTTTAACCTGATTTTCTTAGGGGACTAATGGCAAAATCCAGTGTATTTAACTTCTGCCTAAAACTCAGGCATCTAAAAGTAGTAGACATATCCCTTCCTAGCTGAAAATGTCCCACAGACGCTTTGCAAATTCTACTGTTCATGCAATGCCAGAGATGTCTGCTGCCAAGATACAATGCTTGACTCTTCCCCACACAGTGATCTGGGACAGTTAAATCTAAATTCTGCCTGACTTCTCCTCAGAAACTGAAGTTAGTGTGCTCAGAACTACAACTAACTGAAGTCAGTGGAGACAGGAAGGGGAATGAATTTTATCAGCAATTGCATAAGTAATAGAACAGTAAGGAAAAATACAAACATATGAGGAAAAGACAAAATCTTGAGTCCATTGTTGTGTGAGGAGAGAGAGAGAGGAAAGTAACACGTGCTGGCTCTCCCTTGTAAGTTCTGAGGTCTCCTAAACCTTTATTCAGAGACAGCCTAAACCTAGGGCTCTCTGCCTGTGTTCACAGCTGAACACCCGCTCTGATAACTCGTGGCTTTGATGACTGGTTTCAACCACATTTTATATACCTTTCAGAGATGAAGTTCCATCATGCACTGTGAAAACAGACATCTAGGCAAAGGTAAGAGGCCTTATCAGTGGTGCTGAAGGAAAAGATATGGTACAAAGCCAACTTTCACTAGAAACCAGAGAAAAAGTACACGTGACCTGTCCTTATAATTAGTCACTAGAGGATGCAGAATTCTGTCCTCTGAGGACTACGTGATTTCTAATAATTTATTTTCCCTCACTTTGGAACATTCACAGCATTTCTCCCCCATATAGATTGTCTAAAAACCATCAAGAGTGAATTAATGCTGCAACATTGATTTTTTTCATTTGAAACTGTCAGCCAACCATGAAACAGAAGCCCATCAGAAAAAAGGCTCATTTTTTTTGACTGTCATTTCATGATAAAAAAGAAAAAGAGATATCTTTTTTGTTCCTGATAGAAAATGTTA
>WBMZ01007377.1:0-27136 GCA_013400975.1 Atrichornis clamosus
CGGCGAGGAGTTAATGTAAATTCCACTGGTTCTACATAACACTGAATTCCGTTCTGCCAGCATGGGTCAGTATTGTCAGCTATTACATCAAAGCTGGAAACACTGGGCCGCCCCCGGCCATCGTCAGTCACGCGGAGGTTGTACGTCAGGGACACCACAGTGGTGTTAGTGAGGCGACACAACATGGTGCTGGGAAAGCCTAGGAAAAGGACACAAACATCCAGTTAGGCACCAATAACATTGTGATTCCTAGTGCAAATATCCTCGTAGGATGAAACTCTGCTTGGAGTTTAGCTCTTTGTTATCTGAACTACAGCTCACTGAGCAGCTCTGTGAGAAATTAATTGTTACTTAGTGCCCTTTGCCGCTGATCCCAGATTGCTGCCTTGGAAATACCCACTCTTAGCCCTGCTGCACACCACAAGTTTCTCTCTCTCTGATGGGGAGGAGCTCTCTCACCTGCCCCAAACCAGCACCAGTTATTTCTTGCTGATGAGTGTGCATCTGGACCAAGATTTACTCTGAAAATTCAAGCCGGGAAATCCCCTGTTAACTCTGCCAACGCTCCCACTGTTTTCAAGATACATAAACAGTGAGCTGTCACTGAGGAAAAGCTACAGCAAAAGAAGGGCAGGATGGAATCAGGAAGTAGAACATGACACAAAGCACTCTAAGGCAGTTTCTCTCTGCAGGGTCCTTAAGGCTTCTCTTGCTTTGAGCCAAACAGACTGAGCACGTGACAAGTCACAGCCCACTCCTCTGGAGGCAAACCCAAGGCTTGCTTCAAGCAGTTAGGAACCACGTCCCAGCTCAGCCAACAAGCAGGGACATCACACCCACGCTGCTCACTGTGACTGCTGCCTGCAAGGGTTTACACCACTTTAGCTGTGAGACTTGCTGTCCATACTGGAAAGCCAGAGATAGAGGCACATCTGGTGGGGGTGTGTTGCAGAGCCCGGACACCAGCCCACAACCTGTTCTGCAGTGGACATCTGGCTTGGCTGCCCAGCTCTGTGGGGAGGAGACTTCTCCCATGGCCTGCTTACCAAGTGTCACATGAACACAGATGGGGAGGAAAAACCAGCTGCAGGCACAGCTCAGAATTCCTCCGTGCCCATCAACAGTGACCACTGCCAGACCCAGCAGTGACTCCAGCTGGGAGGCAGGAGGGGCACAGATCCCTCACACTGTGTCCAAGCCCAGGGAACACTCACCAAAGGACACGTCGCCGAAGTTGAGCTCACAGATGTTGAAATGTATAAGTGGTCCCGTGACGCAGCCCCTGCGAGGACAAGCACGGAGGAGGCAATGGCTTGGTTAAAAGGAATTGCAAAGCTGCCATGGCTCAAGTGGATAAAAGCTGGTGTCAGGGGCACCGTGGGTTTCAAATCAACCCAGCACCCTGTGCTCAGCACAGTGTCCATGTGGGCAGGAGGCAGCCAAAGCCAAGTGGTCAGCAGCTGACAGGCTTCGGGCACACAGCAGGCAGGACATGCCCCCGAGTTGCTGCTGGTCCCATAAAGGACCCTGAACACACACCCAGACATGGCTCTGTGCCTCAGTTTCCCCATCTGTAATGTGATGGACACAAAGGTGTCCCCACTAACTCCGGCCTTCCCAGCCGCAGGTTCCCTGCTTTGCTACTTCTGAGCTGTAACTGGTGTTCCCATGGAGGAGCTTTCTCAGGAGATCTTGACCCACACAGTCATTACAGGCAGAGTTTTGAGACATGAAGCCAGGGGAGCTCCAAACACCCTCTGAGAAGAGCAGCAGCAGTTCTACACAGCGGACAGACGAATCTCAGAGGAAAGGACCAGCTTGTCACCAGTGCACCAGCTGACACAGCCAAGAGCAATGGCTTAAACAACCAAACAGGGCTGTCCTGAATCCACCACACCACCTCACCTGTCCTTGAACTCAGCAGACAGGCTCCAAAAGTCACCAGCATCCACTGAAACCAGCACTTGAAGCTGCACAACACTCACAAGCTTCTTTCATGGGTGATGCCAGTCAAAGCCCACTCTGCCTTTTGGTTAAAAATCAAGGACCACAGCGAACTGTGCCTTCTAGTTTATTCCCAGGACTGCCACTGGCTTTGCTCTACACATCTCAACAAGTGAAACCTGCCCTTGCTCAAGAAGGAAGCTGCTTATGCAATAACAACCCATGACCAATTCTGGGGAGGGATGCAGGAGAATTGATTATTTGATCATGAAATGTTCCCTCTTGATTTCCAAAACAAAAAAGCAGCACTTTTCCTCTATCTGGGACAAGCCCTCGTGCTGCTGTGCTCCTGAGGAGTGAGCTCTGCCTCCCCTATCATCACCCTTCTCCCTTTTGCTGGGCAAGGATTACCTCTTGCAGTGGCACCAGCCCAAGTCCTTGTGCCAGTCCCTGCTGCAGAGACCCCTGTCCCCCACATCAGCCCTCTCCTGGCTGTGGAAAGGAGGTACCAGAGCACTCTCTGCACAGGAGTTGGGAGCACAGGCTGTCCCCATGCGTGGCCATGAGAGGTGAGGCGAGGCTGCTGCTGCCCCTTTGGGACCGATTATTAACAGAGCATTTTAAAAACGCTGCTTCTGGTGCAGGATCACCCAGGCTGGCCCAACTCCAAAGCCCTGGGGGCCTTGCTGGGTGTTCAGGTGGGACATCCCAGAGCAGCTACTGCCCAAAGCTGATGCCATCCCACTGCCTGCCACAGCCCAAGGTGCAGGGAGATCCCTGTAGGGAGGAGTCACTCCAGCTCCCGGGTACCCACACAGGACAGCAGGCGTCCCCACACTCAAGGGATGCCAGGATCAGAGCCAAGACTAAGACCTCAGGAAACACCTTTATTCTCTGCTCCACCACAAAATGAGGTAGGTGGGAGATGTCCCAGAGACAGCTACACACGTGCCCGCCAAGCTCCCAGAGTCCTTACTTGATAGTGAAGGTCACAAGCGTAGGACATCCAGTCACACGGAACTGGAATTCTTCCTTAAACTCCCCCACCAGAGGGGCATTGAAGGAGATCCGAATAACCTGGAGCCCTCCTGGTGCAATGATGCCCTCCTGGGGCGCAAACACGAACGTGGAGCCCACCTCTGTGCTTGGAGGGATGAGGCGGAAGGGAGCATCAATAGCTCCTTTGTTAATCAGCTTCACCTGCAGCAGCAAGAAAGCAAAATGGAAATACATGAGGAATCTTCCCTTCTTATAGAAGTCTGAGTTGTTTTCTAATGAAGCAACTAACACCTGGAAAAGGAAGAAGATGCTTTGTGCTGCTGAATGGCAGAAGTAAAAAAAATACAAGAGGACAAGTTCTGCCTTTGGGTTTTCATGCAAAGCAGCGATAACTCCACGTAACCAGAGTCACCCTGGGGTTATCCCATGGCCACGGAGCAGTCCACTCCTGGTCAGCATCACCAAGTTCCTTTGGACCCAGCCCTGAGAGCAACACGGGGTGCTTGCAGCTGCGTGGTGAACCACCACAGAGCTGCTGCTGCTCCAGTTAGCACAGCTCTAACGATACCATCTACCCATTTGCCTTTTCTCATGCCATGAAAACAGTAAGTTGATAAACAGTGAGGTATTAGCATCAAAATGTGTAGACAGCACAATCTTTTGGTAAGAAAACAACTCAGCGTGTCTTTCCCTTCCACAGCCAAGCTTTTGAAAGCGTCTGGCATGATGCAGTGCCTCATTTTCTACCTCTTTTGGGTGCTCCCTCTAATTTTTTTTTTTGCAAACCTGACACCATTGGAGTGGAGGCAAACAGGTAGAAAATTCCTTTGCTTCACTCCCAGAAATGCTTTGCTCTTTCTAGAGGCAGAGATGCACCAAGGCTGAAGTGTGGTGAGGGACTGGTCAGGAAGGGAAGACACTCTCAAGCCCTTTGCAAGGGCAGCACTGAGCCAGGAGGCTGGATGGCTTTCCTCTGACTCCCAGGAATAAGCAGGAGGCACCTGACTGAAAACTCTTTGCAGTGGACTGAAGCTCAAACGCAGCCAGTTTGTTCCAGCTGCTTTTGGACAGCCCCAGTACCAAGGTGCCTTGTGTCTGGGGCTGGCACAAAAGCCTCTGAACACGCAGCTTTTTGACCCAGTGTTGCTTTCATGTGCCAAGGGGTTGTTTTGTACAAAGCCTCCCAGCTGATCTCCAAGGACGGCTGCCAAAAAGCAGGGATTGGGGCTTCATGAACAGCAGACACTCCTTTCAGACCCTCCAGATTTGAGTAGTATGTCAAATATTCCCTGCTCACAACTGCCCATGTTGCCAGGCTCACTGCTGCCCCACAAGCCACCAGGACCAACCAACCCCAGCCCCTGCTGCTCACCTCATAAACGTGGGGTGTATTGACAAAANCTCACAACTGCCCAAGTTGCCAGGCTCACTGCTGCCCCACAAGCCACCAGGACCAACCAACCCCAGCCCCTGCTGCTCACCTCATAAACGTGGGGTGTATTGACTAAAATCTTCGCAAGGTTCAGTGTATGATAGCTGAGTTGGACCCAGGGTCCTTGGCCTTCCCCTTTGAGGTACAGGGGCAGTCGGCTCTCGCGGCCTGGGGAGAGATGTCTGTTTCAGTACAAGAATTCCCTCCGTTATCCTGCCTTTTCCAGGCTGCCTCAGTGCTAGTCCCTGACTCCCAGCTGGATGCAACCAGCTCCTGATGCTCCAGCAGACAATATCGACCCTTCTCTTCCCTCAGGAGATGTCTTGGGGCTGGCTTCCCATTTCTAACCCACCCCTTGGGCTGGTTTCCAATTTAGCCACCAGTTTGCATGCTGAAAAAGTGATGCTGAGTTTAAAACATGATCTCTGATGTCCTGCAGTGACAGGACAAGGAGTAATGGGTACAAATTAAAAGAAGGGGAATTTAGATTAGACATTAGGAAGCAATTTTTTACTGTGAGGGTGGTGAGACACTGGATTAGGTTGCCCAGGGAGGTTATGCATGTTCCAGCCCTGGAAGTGTTCAAAGTCAGGCTGGGTGGGGCTTGGAGCAACCTGGTCTAGTGGGAGGTGTCCCTGCCCATGGCAGGGGGCTTGGGACTAGATGATCTTTCAGGTCCCTTCCATCCCTAACATGCTATGATTCAGTGGTTTCCTCCCCACACACTTAGAGGAGCTTTGAAATCCATTCAGGGGAGGCACAAAGCTCACAAAGAGTCTGGCAATTGCTGCCTGGCTTCTAACTAAATTGGGCTGTAGGTGGCCCAACAGCACAGGACTTTGTTGCCAAAGTCCTCAACCTCTGACACTCGGCATCTTGTTCTATTTCCACAGACTCAGAGCTGCGAGGTGACAATTCCCACACAGGGAGAGCAGCAGGTGCTGGCCAGGGGTGGTCCTTCCACAGACACCCTGGCTCAGCTGGACTCAGCCACCTCTGGTCTGGTGGCATCTGGGCAGTGGGTGGTGATCCAGTGTCAGGAAGCACATTTCTAACTCAGCTCCTACTGCCTGATGATGGATCCATGTAAAAAGGGCCCATCCTGGAGGTCAGTGGTCTAGAGGGACTTAGTGCTTGCTCACTAAAGCTGTTCTGCTCCATAGCCCTTTGGCCTTTGAGGAAATGCTGGCAAAGCCATGGCATGAAAGCCTGCACTGCCTGGATTGTTCTGGCATCAGTGATCCAGACACAGGTGTTCTGAGGCCTGGCCTTGCACAGGAGACCCCCTGGCAGCTGCAGGGACAGTGGGGATGTGCCAGCACTGCCCTGCTGACCACGGACTCTTCCCAGCAATAACATGGGCTGGAAGAGCTTGAAGCACCTTGGCTTCACCGTGGGTGAGAGAAGCAGGGGAAGGAGCTGTACCTGAGATGTTGCAGTAAGCCACTTGTCTGTACACCCGCGCTTCTCGGGGTTTAAAGGTCACCTTGATTTCGGCCGAACAATTTGGCCCAATCTCTCCCTCCTAAAACAGAAGGAGACAGCAAACCATTTATCTTCCCGCACCCCATTTCCTGTTTTCAACCACAGTCCTGTAAGCCTTCATTTAGCACACCAGTGATGAGCAAGAGGGAACAACACAAGGAGCCCGAGGAAACACTCCAAGCCCAGCTCTACACACCGCTGGATGCTCTTCATGCTCAGCTGATCAGCTCCCACTCTCTACAATATTCCTGCTGCTCTGACACAAGCTCTTGGTCACATCGTGCTGCTGTCAGCTACGGTGTGAAAACTGCCCTTGTGCACTGGTGGCTCTTGGCCTCAGATGGGCCATAGGAGTAACCAAGAAGAGAACATGATCCCCTTCCGGGGAAATAAAAATATCAGTTTAACCTATTTTGAAAGAAAACAGAGGTTGGGATTATTCTAGGGTTTACTCCAGGACGAGAAGGGATTTTGCACTGTGCAGACAAGCAAGCATTCTTCACCTCGCACTACGCCAGTATTCAGAACCAGGGCTCTGGTTGATGGAAGGACACGGGGGTTTGCGTGCATCAACAGAAGAGGAAAGATGGTCTGTCCCAGTGTGCAGCAGAACTCAAACAAGTCCATTTAAACCTGCCAGCCTTGTGTCCAGGCTCACAATGACACTGGAAGGGAGACTCACAAACAGGGTAAGACCTGGTTACAGGAAGACGTTGGCGTTTCTGTGATTAACCTTAGGCTGAATTTGGCCTCCTTTTCCCAGCGAACCACTGCGTGCTTCAGGTCAATATGTGAACCGGCAGTGCTTCTACAGCCTCTGCTAAACCCCACACGCCACTGCCAGGGCAGCCCCTACCTACAGCAACAGGTCCCTGTGCACGCTGCAAGGACACGCACGGAGCGCCCTCGAGGTCGAGCCCTTGCAGCAGAGCTGGGCTTTGTCAGGCTCCCACCCCTGCCAGGAGTCCGCACGGCAGAAATGCTTTTAGAGGCAAGCTCTGCAGCCTCACCAGAAACCCAATGTCTTCCCTCTTGGCACACCAAGCCAGCTGAGGATCTGCCGAGTGACCTCATCCAGGGAGGAGGAGGAGTAAAGGCGCGAGGGGGGGTTATTAAGGGCGTCAGGAGGGAGCTGCTGCAGTCCCCAAAGTGTCTCTGGAGAGGGACAATTCAGGTGCAGGCTAGCTGCTAGCAGGCTCCTCTTTCTGCCGGCGCCGACGACAAATACCCGCCTCACCCAAGCCGGATAGCTCAATATTACCAGAGACAAAGAGCAAGGAGGGCTCCCCGCAGGCCAATGTGCACGGTCTGAGTTTAGCCCGTCTTCGTGTGGGTGGCCAGGCGAAGAAACAGAGGCGTGTTGGCCTCGCGTTTAAATGGGGTCTTACAACCAGAAATCTGAGGGCATGGGGACGGCACAAAGGCGGGGCCAGGGAGGGGGGCCAATGAGCAGCAGGAGGGGGCGGAGGAGGGCACCCGGGGAAGGAAGCCGCGCACAGGCAGCTGGGTGAGGTAGTTTTTCTCGAACAGAGTCTGGGGGGTGTGTATGGTTCCATTTCCTCCGCAAGGAATGGTGGGAGAGGCTTTTCCTTTACTTTCACAAAGATAGGAATGCGGTCTCCAACATCTGAGTTTTTGCACCAGCGGGCTTCTGCCCTTTTGGGGCTTTTTGCCTCACTAGCTAACTCAGTGACCCCAACAGAGAAGGAGGGAGAAGGAGGTTCTCAGCTATCACTTACCACTGGCTCAATGGAGAAAATGTCATCGCAGAACAGCATAGGGTCTTTTTCCACTTTTGCTCTCTCCTTCTGGATCATGTGGGACATCAGAGTCATGCGTTTCTGGCAAGCAGTCTCCCTTTTGCTCCCTTGTGCAGCATTTTCCACCCAGTCTTTTGTCTGCCGGCTCAGCGAATTACTCAGCCTGCAGCCACAGGGAGACAAAGCCAGCAGATCGTTTAATAAGGCACACATTTGCAGAGATAAGTGTACGTGCAGGAACAGCAAAGCCCTCGGGGAGGAGCAGCAGCTCCCCAGCCCCAGGGCTGACCCTGAGCCACAGGGTCCCAACCGGGTCAGAGGATCACTTGTTGTTCACTGGCACAGCAGGTGGTTTTACTGCACACTTACAAGCTCAGGAGAGGTTTTGAAAACCAGCAGCCCTCAAGAGAACCCCCTGGCTCAAAGCCTCTGCCGAAACTGAGGGAGAATCCACCATCCACCACAACTGGCTTTTCCTACCAGGGGAGGCAGATAAAGATCATGGAGCACCCACTGCAGGGCTTCTCTGGGAAGGGAGAAGCTGGCTTGCAGCTACAGGTTACCAGCATCACTCTTTGCTTCTCTCCTTTTGAACCCTGCAGGGGTAAGTAAACTCCATCTGCCCTGTCCCCTACACTGCCTTCCACCAGAGCATCCCAGAGCACTTTAAAGGGAAATTGATGAATTCAGGTATCGCACCCCTTCAGTGACATTCAAGGTTTTATAGGGGCCCTGAGAGGGGAAGGGATTTTGTCATGCAGGAAGGAGACAGAGCAAACTCCTGGAGAGACCTTCTCATGATCCAGGGCTTTTTGGCTTCCATCCCAGTGCAGGGTCATAGAATATCCTGAGATGGAAAGGATCGTGCACTGTCTCCTCTCATTAAAAAGTCCACTCTGTTCTGAGATTTCAAAAGCTTCTCTGGCAGCAGGGCAGTGGCCCTGGAGCTAAAACTATCCCTAAGACTGCAAGTAAGGAAGAACAAAATGTCCTGGTCTGAATCTAGGGCACAAACTGGCATGAAACCAAATGTAATTGGAAAAAAAACCTCTACAGGTTGAAGTTAACTGTGGAGAAACCTAGTTGCTTCTAAGGAGAAAGAGGATCACTTGGGGTCCAGGCTGAGATAGGCAAATGGGAAGAAATCAGAAAGAAATAGCCCAGAGAAGTAGCCAGAGAAGGTCATGAGGTTTTTCTTTTAACACACAGAGCTTGTATGGAAGTCAGACACTGTGTAAGTAGATGGAGAAAAGTGGAAAACTAGTTTTGGCCTGCAAGGCATTTCTATTGTAATTATGCTGTGCTCAGAAGCCGTCAAAAAGTGCTCCAGTTTAAGGCATTTTCCTGTCAACTCCAGGTTCAGACTAACTCCTGTACATCCACACCTATCTGAGTCCAAAAAGTCACACGAGGACTCTGTGAATCACCCCAGATTTTCAGTGTCATTTCCAATCCATCCCCCTGGGCTCTAAGTGTTTCCCTACTGCCTGAAATGGGAATTTCAAAGGTTTCCCAAGGACACCCTTTGAAGAACCCTCCCCATCTCTCACATGAAGACACAGGTTGCTAAAGCCCAAATGCACTTCCAAGCCCTGATGACACTTGCAGTAAAACACCACGGGCGCCTGTTCACCGACCACAAAAGGAACAGAGTCTCCGTTCTGGCCTTGCCGAGGCAGGACCAAAACTGATACTTTTCACCCCAACCTTCCACTGCCACGTGTTGCATAGCAAGTGAGTATCTGCCCAAGTGCACGAAGCGGGGTCACAAACAGAACACTTGACTCTGGGGGTACTTGCCTCGTACAGCCCCCAGAGCAGACCCTTGATGACCACCTGAGCCTGTGCACTGTGAAACCACCCCACTCCTGCCCCATGCTAACGAGGGACTGTAAAAAAGTAACTCAGGGACTGAACTTCATGGGACTCCCTCACACCAAGAAGCCCAGGGCACTGAAGGACCAGTGGGACACCACTGGATCCATGGTGGTGGCCGTCTTCTGCTTGCTCTCTTTCTCTTCTCTTAATGTTACAAACTGAAGTCAGTATTGTTGAATTTGATCTTGTTTGCACCTTAATTTGGGCAGAGGACTTTAACACTGAATTCTAACACTAAGGACGAGTAGAAATACCTTGTTGTTCTGGAGAACTGGGATAGTGCAGGGCAATTCAATGTCCTACAGCAGGATGGCCTCAGCTGTCTGGGCCAGTGAAGCCCCCTGCCCTGCACAGCTCCATGAGAGGAGCCTCACATCTTATCAAAGCTGGAGTGGAAGGAACTGCAGTGAGCACCAGAACACCTGAGCCCCCTGCAGCTACGTTAAGTCCTACTGCTCAGTGCAGTCCCAGGTAATGAGTGTTGACCCTCTCCTCAGCCTCATGGACCCTCTGTAGCCCAGGGATCTCTGGATCTCAGTGGCTTGTGGCTCCCACAAACAGGAACTTGCTCTCTGAGTAAATCCAGTCATTGTAAGCAACTTTTCCTCTGCAAAACACCATCTTTGGCTGGAGTATAAATGGAACTGGAATGCTAAGTGCTGAGCTCCTGAAGCCCAGGGGGACACACCCTGATGCCAGGGATGGTTTACTTGCCCTAAACCATTCAAAAGCACCAACACCCCACTGAGGCCATGTGTTAGTTTTAGTCTTGGGCCACGTATCTCGCTGAAATGCATCTTTCAAACCAACCTCATCTTCTCTCGATTCTCCTCTTCCTCAGCAGGAAAAGCCTTCCACTGGAAGTGGGCTGTGATGTTACTCCTGTTCTGGATGAGCACAGTTGTGTGGTTTGACAGGGTGATGAAAGTCTTCTCAACTTCCACAGAACTCATGTTCAACCCAATATTGACATCTTTAGCTGTTCCATGAAGGTTTGTCTGGGTCTTTTCACCTGGAAGAAAGCAAAGAGAAGTCTTTGCTCAGCTCAGTCTCAGTTGGAAGCACAAGGAACAGAGCAAACCACAGGTCACAGAAGAAAGTGTCACAGCTTTTAGCTGTATGAGCAGTTCCCTGGATCAGTACATGTATAGGTTGGACTGGATGGTCTCAAAGGTCTTTTCCAACCTAGTTAATTCTGTGATTCTGGGATTCTGTGATTTATTACATCCCAACAGCTCCGTGTGCACAGCGTGAGGATGTCCTGGGCACCTCCTTAAGCACCTTATTTCTGGGTGTGTTTGTAGAGATTTGGCCCCATGGTGACAGTATTTACAGTGAGATTTGTCAGATGTGCTCAGGAGACCCACTCAGGTCACAGGAATTCTGCATCCAAGTCCTTCAGGTGACACTGAGGAGCCCCATTCAGTCCTGGCTTGCCCAGGGTCTCCTGCAGGCATCCCATGAGACTCCTGTTTCTCCTGATCCCTTGTCGCTGACAAGCAAATATGTCTGGGGGCATGTGGGCAGAAAAGGGAGGCCCCGAGGAACAAGTGAAGTGACAGCCCATGGCAGGAGGGGACACAGGTGAGGAAACACGAGCCAGTGCTCTGCATTCACTACAAAATGAACACCATGAACACCATCATCATCTGCCTGTCCAAAGCCACAACCCCATCAGTCTTGAATTGTCTGATGTTGTTCTGATCTCAAACACCAAGCTGGAGCATTTCAAACTAAATAAGAAAGGGACAAAAGAAAGATTAGTAAGTACAGAGTAGCTTCTATTGGAACACTGAATGGGATTCCTCAGTCTAGAAATCAAATGGGAGATAGACAGGAGAGGTTTGCAAAAGCATGAATGGCCCGGGAAATGGTGACAAGGAAAAATTTGTCATGATTTGTCATCAAACAGGAACTCAAGGGCCTGAAAATGTTATTAGACAGAAATTACATGTATGTGTAGAGGGCAATGTAGAAAAAGGGTCTGTGACAAGAAGACCATGGAGAAGCAGTGTATGGGACAGAGGTGTGCAAGAGACACGTTGCTTTGGAGAGAGTCTGATGGAGACCCCACACCTCACATACAGCACTGCCCAGGAATTAAATAGAACTTCACCCAGCCATAGCCACACTGTAGTGGAGAATCAAGGTTCCTCCTTCCTCCACGCAGCAACTCCCAGAAAAATGGGATTCTAAAACTCTCAGCACTGTTAGAGGGGATCCACTTTACCAACCCCCTGAACACCAATCAGTTCTCACTTTTCTTTGGGGTAAAGCTGGACCAGGGGAGGTACAGCTGGAGAGGGAATTGAGGTGGCTGGGACAATGGGGAATGATGGTGGAGAACTGTCCCATGCAGTGGCCTGCACTCACCTGTGTCGTAGTGCACTACCAGGGGTGCAGAATGGTCACCAGTCTTCAGCGCGTGAAATTCCACTGTCACTTGCATGGTTTTGTCAGTGCCCAGAGTTCCTGCGGCCGGAACCACGGAGAAGGGACTGCAACACAAAGAGAGAGATCAGGACTGGGGGGAGATCTGGGGACGATATTCCCTCTGCAGCCCAGTTCTCTGCAGCTCACTTGGGCAAGCAGGGAGCAAACCAGCCACAGTCAACAGAAGACAGGCAGAACACAGAGGATCAGAAACAGCTACTGACTCACTTCTGAGGAGATCCAGCCCTCAGAAGATCCTGTGGGATAAAATGACCTCATCTCCCCCATACTCTGTATCCAGCTACTAGTTAAGCTAGTTAAGGGGAATTCCTGCCAACATTTCAGCACTACTTTCCATCCATTCCCTTCCTGCTTGTGCTCCTTGTCTACATACCCTTGCCCTCAGATGGCAGGATGGGGAATAACACTCCTGGGGGTGACTTCAGGGGGTCCCCAAGAAAGAAGGTATCTTCCTATTTTCAAATTATCAGAAGAGGATCCAGCCAAGTTCAGGACTCAATTCTCAGGACTGAGAAACTGAGTACAAATCAGCCCCTGCATCTCCTACATCCCACCCTGGGCTGTACCTAGAGCAGAAGCACAGGAACTTCGGAGTACTTACAAGGAAATCTGAATGAAAGGGGGGCTGACCTTGTTCAAAGATTTAAATCATCTGTTTGAAATTTTAAACTGGCTCTCAAAGGTTCATCATGGAACAGAAGAGGTGACTGATGCCCTCAGCTGACAAGGCAAATCAGATCAGCTTTGAGTAAAGGGAACTGACAGGCTGTCCACATGTTGGGCATCTGATGAGGGGACCACCAGACTGCCACGTGCTGGTGTCCTCCCAGAGAATGGGTCTGTGGGGCTGACAGGGGTAGGTAACCACTTCAGAAGGTGCTTGTGCTCAGGAGGGTGCAAGCCAGCTACTGAGACATTCCAGCACTCTCCAGGAAATCTGGGACACAGAAAGCCAAAGGTTGCACCCTGCTTAGACCACTGGAAGCAAGAGCAGATGCCACCTGTCCTGCGCATTTCCAGCCAGGGCTGCAGGGCAGCAGCTCCAGTGCTCTGGTTCCTTTTGTTACTCTTTCCCAGCTCTGTTATCCCCCAAAGGTGTTTTGCACAAGGACAGATAAGCTGCCTTGTGGACAGTGGTGGGCCTCCGGGTCAAGAGACTCAGAGAATCCTGTGGTGGGACACTCCCTAAAACCAGAGATCCTCCCAGGTTAGGGTGACAGAAAGGGCTTCCCCCAGGATGCTTTGTTTTGTTATGTTAATGTGCCCCAGTCCTGCTTCCCTGATTGGCCCGTGGGCCTCCCTGCCCCTTTATACCTTATATGCCCCTGTTCCAGAAAGTTCTCCCTTCCCTGTTGCCCCATTGTCCCTTGCCCCATTGTCCCTCCCTCTGAGTCTCCCTATTGGTTCCCTTACCCTAACCTCGCCTATGGACCGCCCCCGCACCATCAGACCATTGGTCCCTGATGCTCTCCTGCCCCCGTATATAAACCTGGACCCTCGCATGTTTCTTGTCTTAGTCCCTGGACCTCTTCAGGTGCGTGGCTGAATAAACCTCTCCTGTGGAACCCTAAACAAAGACCCTTCCTGCCTCCTTATCATCGACGCGATCCTGAAGCTATCTGTGGTGTGTATGTGTGTGAGAGGGTGTAGCGGCTGCCGAGCGGCTTCTTACAGGAGACGCTTCTGGCCGGTTGCGGCACCCACCGCCGCCTGCCGCAACCCTGCCTCACCTCTGGGTGCTGATGCTGAACTTGGCTTCCCGGTTGCCGATGTTGCGAACCAGCAGAGTCTTCTGGATGCTGCGTTTGACTGGACAGACAGGGAAGTCCAGGCGGTCAGGGAAGTCCAGGACAGCTCGGGAAGCAATGGCCCGAACTGGCACAACTAACGTTTCCATTCCACTGATGCAGAGCAGCTGGTGGGAATAATCCTGCAGGAAAAGAAACAGCGTGGGGCATTTAATGCCATCCCCATGGCAGAAGAAAAACTCCTGTTTCCTATGACCCTTCAAGGGCATCAATTCACCTCTTCCACCCCCAAAATGAACACTAATTTGTACTAATAGGTCACATTTTAAAGGCACCAGTGCATTTTAAAGGCACAGTGCAAAACCTGTCTCAGTGTCATTAAGGTCTTGCTGCCCTAGGCCAGCATAATTTTTACTCTAAATTTTAATGATGTTAAATAATTCCTAAGTCCCTTCTAAGGAACATGGATCTCGGGAACAAAGGGCATTCCTCTTTACGTTTCTATATTCATGCTGTTTGAGAATAGGACAAAGTGTTAAACTGACTCTAAGCAGCAAAGGGAAGATGAGAAAACAGCTGCACCCAAAGAGATTCTGCACCTCTGGCCTGATGGAAACATCAGTTGGCTCTGAGCTCCCCTCTAACTTTGCCTCTCCAACCAAGTCAGGAGAAGAACAGTGCTAAGAGGTAGCAGGATGCTGTTGGAAAGAGCCTCTCTTGGTTTCCCTGCAAGGCTTCCTCCCTTCCATGCCATGTCCTAAATCCTTCTGTACTAAGAATCCTACAGAAGACAGCATCAACCCTTCACATCACAGCACTGAGATCAGACTTGCCAAGGCCTCAGCACCGGTGTGCCAAGCTCCAAGCAAAAGCACATTTGGCACAGAGCGAGTGCCAGCTGGCAGAGCAACCACAGTGACGTGCATGAAGACACAGCCACGGCAGTGTCACTGCCACAGGCTCTGGGTCACGGCTCTGCCTGAGGTTGTACCTGCCCTGCACAAGCCCTTTCAGGCAGGTGTCCAAGTCACCTGCAGCTCACCAACTTCCTGCTGACTAAGGGCACCTAGAGCTCAGTGTGCCTGTGCCAGGCTGACTCCCTGCCCTGGCCACAGCACATCCCCTGCCCTGGCCTTGCAGCTGCGTCGTGGCCAGGTGTCCTCAGGGACAGCACAGCTGGAAGGCTGGAGAACGGAGGGTGTGGAAAAGCACTGTCTTTGCTCCAGTCCAGGGTGAGGCAGGGAAGTGGTCGCCATATGGGAAGCAGGAAAGCTCCCTGGATCTCTTTGTTCCTCTGGGATTTTCCATAATAATCAAAGCCCTTCCACTGAGCCTAGAGATGGCTAAACACCTTATCAACACCTGTCCCTGTCACGTCCCTACTGTTGCCTGTACATCTGCCCTTGGGAATGCTCAAGAATGTGCAGGGAGGGGAAGCAGAGCCCATCAGGCCTGAGTGCCAAGGTGTGACTGGCTGCAGGAGCCAAGCTCACAGCGTGGGGCGGGCTGTACCCAGAGTGCAAGGGAAACAATGGCTTCGGAGACAACGCTCGCCCAGCCTCACCTTGTTCTCGCCAGGGGTGAAGCGGATGCGCACAGCGGCTGACGTGCGTGGTGGCACCCTCCGGTACACGTCACTGGGGCACACCAGCTGGAAATAAGGTGACCTCTCCATGGAGACCATTATCGTCTGAGGAGCCTGCAGAAAAGATGTGAAACAATGATTCTGCCACTTGTGGCAACAGGAGAAGAGAAATTCAAATGGTCTCAGTTTTCCTCTTTACAGGGGAAGACAACTGCTGACATTTTTCAACTTCTTCCTTCTCAACTTTCTTGGGAAATTGCAAAACAATCACAATTTGCTCAAGTGAAGGTGGAAACCTTCAGGAGCACTTTGCTCTGGATGTGCTGTGGTTCTCCAAAGGGAAAGCAGAGCACTATGTTGCTTTTGGAAAACCTGAGCAGAGCTGAATTAGCTTGGCAAGAGCCTGAAGGGGCACCTAAAGGCCTCCCGCTGCTTCTGCTAAATCAGTCTGATTCCAGGGCTGTTTCAGAACACATTTTCTGCAGTGTCAGTGCCATTAATTAGAAGTGATTCCAGCATAAAGTGGAGAAGACTCAACCCCCGAGCTTTGACTGTGAGCTGCACAAAGGCAGCTTGACAGGCTGAGAGAGGCAGAGACTCCTGCCAGGAACCAAGATTAACCAAGGAGACACAGGACATGGTGTACACTTGAGGTAAAGCATGAGAGCAGGTGAGAACTGTACAGCCCTCAACATTCCCACCAATCCAGGGGTTTCAAGAGAAGGAAGCTCTTTTGGGTTAGATACCATCAATGCATGGCCAAAATCAGGGGAGAATCCCCAGCATGGGAAGATTTCCACCATCTTGCAGAACAAAGGTACTGAGACATTTTCTTCTGGATGTGCTGCAGCAGATACCTTGCTCTGCTGTACAGCATGGGAATTACACCACTCTCCTCTTCCAGCACAGCGTTAAACCTCCAAGTCCCAGCACTTACCTCATCCGTATTCACGAGGCATACAACCTTTTCACAGACCTCATGAGGGCTGAAATTCTGAAATACCACCTCTGGTGGGAAGGCCTGAAACAAGTTCTGTTTCAGGGGAACTGACGACAACTGCAGAGGCAAGAGAGAGCAGGGAGAGGTTCAGCTGCTGGGAGGAAGGTTCATGAATGAGAATCCTACACTGATCCCCAGTGAAGTTCAGACCCTGGGTGAGTACGTCTGCCCAGCCCACACAGGGGAAAGAGTAGCTCACACACCTCTGCTCTGAGCTGATCAAGAGCGGCTGGGCCTCACTGAGCAGGCTCAAGCTAAACAGCTCTTTTGGCACATGTTTCTCCAGGTTTCCTTCTCCAAAATGCCAGGCAGCGCTTGCCTCCAGCACAGCCCTGTGCTCATGTGGTCACAGAGCTCTGGGGCACTGACTGGGCACTCATGGAGTAAGTGAAACCCACTCATTTACATCAGACTCCATGGGAAACAATTTTCGGATGACCTTTACTCTGAGACAGGGAAACTCAGGCCCACACAACTCCAAATATCTGTTCTGATCTAGAACTCCGACACCAGTGAGGAGAGAACAATATCAGAGGACGTAAAGGCAAAAATAAAGTAACACAGCAGTTAGGAAAAAGACAAATGAGGTGAATGCTGAATGAGGAGAAGGTTCCATTCTCTTCTCAGCAGCTTGGGTAAGACTGGGGTTGGTATCTCCTTTCTCCATGAGCTTTAATTGGGTGCTTTCTTGTCATCTATTATTGCTATCTTATTTAGTACCATTGCAGAGGCATGTCTGGAATGACACAACAGCAGCTAATGCTTCCAGAGCAGGGACATTGCGCTGAGAAACCTCCTGCCTGCTCTGTCTGCCCTCTCCAGCTGCACTGCTCCCACTCCAAAGGCACAGGCACGTCTCCTGTGTCTCCACAGGAATCACAGTCAGCTGAAGCGAGTGGCTGCAGCACACTGCCAGTCAGTGCTGCACTTCTTTGAGGTGTTCCCAACCTCCTGTGCTCTCCAGAGCAATCCTTAACACCCTTTGTTACATGTCTCCACTGGCAATTTCCTGCTCAACAGCCCACCTCAGTCATCTACCCCTTTGGACTGTGCTTTATACTGAGCCAGTCCTGCAAGAAAAGCAGCTTTAAACACACCTCTAAGTAGGCACTGATCAGAGAAAGCACATCTGGCAGCCTGCAAAACCTAACACCCTGTCAGGGTCCCAACACATTGTTCCAACTCAATGCATTATTGCAATTAGTTTCGTTAAACCAGAAGTAATTACTGTAGGCCCTCTGCCTTCAGAGGCCAACGCTGCCACTGTGATGGGAATCCTGTGACCTCAAGCATTTGATGGTGACCACACCAAAGCAAGAGGTGGCTATTTCAGCAGGAGAATGGAAAATGGCAATTTTATGCCCTTGTGTCCCCAGCCTTGCCCCGGGATCGAGCTTCAGCAATGGCAGCTACACTGCAGGAAACCCCAGCAACTTCAGCAGAGGTTTTCTGTGTTGGCTTAGTGCAGATGAGGATTCCAACTCCACCACTACCATACTTTGGAATGACAACAGGACTTGGACACTGAGGTATTTTGCTGGAGGCAAGACTGTCACAAGCACACACCCTCTTCAAACATCACATCAAGCAGCAAGGAAAAGAGCAGGAAAAGGCTACCTTTTGACCTGTCTCTTTCACGTCTGGAAGCCTGCCAATCCTGGGCAGACTGCATTCCCCAGTGTTGGTGTTGAGAGACCTCTCCTTCTGGAATGCAGAGGGACTCAGCTGAAAGGCAAAAAAACCCAGCAAGAGCCTCAGAGATGCCCTTGTTCAGAGAGGCTTTTCTTGAACAAGTGGCCCTGATGAATAATTTGTGATCACAGCCACTAGGACAGTCCTGGAAGCCCTGGAAGTTACCTGCTGAAACATTTAACCTCAGTAAATCAACGATACAGGGTGGAATACGCATGCTCTAACCACATGGCTCTGTCCCATTAGCTTCTCCCTGATTTGATGTGACATGCTTAGGGATTTCTGCTCTTAAGGGCATGTGCTTCCTGTTTAGTTTCACTGGATTGAGCCACTGACCTTTCCAGAGAGTGGGGAGGAGTTCTCAGAACTCCCCTAAGTCCATCCTGCACAACACTCACAACCCATAGTGTGGAGATGTGGGTGAGTCCAAGGAAAGCAAGAAAGCAACGTTGTACCAAGACTGAGGTGCGCAGGAATGGGTCCAAGTTTTAGTTCTCTCTTTTTAGTTAGCACTTGTTTTCTCTGTCTGACCTCCCAGGCCCCTCCACAGAAGAAAACAGAGAGATCTCCTTGACAGAGCCTCAGCACTAGGGCATCTCCAGTCAAGTGAACTCCAGACAGCAAAGGGACCTCTGTGGATGGGAAGGAGGAATTGCCCTGACTCCACTGCTGGATCTGTGCTCCACACAGGAGATGAGAGAGAACAACTGGTTTGGAACCTGTTCTAGCTGGGACCAGCCATGTCTCTTGAGGTTTTGGGCAGAGTTTGAGCCTCCCCCCACACGCCCAGGTGCCTGAGGTTGGTCAGAGCAGCACAGGTGAGTGTGCCAACCTGAGAGGAGGAATTACTGTGACAAAGGGGAGGGAAAGGAGCGCACGCTCGTGGCTTCAGCATTACATTGCTTGAGCCGGGCTCCAGTGGCACAGGCAGCCAAGACTTTGAGCTGTCCCTGACGCAAGACACAGTGCAGCCCCTGCTGCACCGGGACAGCCCCCACCAACAGGAGCACGGCTCAAAGAGATGGGGAGGGGGTCTGCAGCTCCACAGCGCTGCTGGACAACAGGAGGGGCAGGGAGAGGAGGGACACGGGGGTGTTTCCAGCCTTAACACAACAACAGTGGGTACTTACAGTTGCAGGCTTCAGCATTTCCCTGGCCAAAAGGCGAGGACGAGGTGTCGGCATCCTTCTTGGAAATCCAGAAGCCATTTTGGAGGATGTCGTGGATCAATTCCAGAGACCGGATGTGGTGGACCAATGTCAGTGGCCAGACGTTGTGAACCAATTCCAGCAACCGGATGTCGTGGACTAATGTCAACAACCAGTGACTTGTGGACAAATGCCAGCAATCAGATGTCGTGGAATCAATTCACGTGACCGATGTTGTGGATCAAAGCAGGTGACCGAAATTCATGGCAGACCCAAAGGACCCGATGTCGTGGAGACCGGACGTCATGGACCAATGCCAGCGACCGTGTCTCAACAAAACTGGAAGGAGCAACAAGGGAACTCTGAAAATCCAGAATCCAATTCATGGCAGACCCAAAGGATACCCTGGTGCTGAAAATGTTGTATTATTTGAAAGTAGCTAAGTGCTTGTTTGGCAGTAGCTAGAATTGTTAGGCCTCAAGTTGGATTTTATTTGAACTATATGGCTATGTTGCGCAATTCAAAGATGGATCATACTGAAACCTGGAGCTGAAAATCTGAACATTAATAATAGTTGGAACAGACAAAGCTGTAGCTTAAATGTTACTTAAAAATAGCTAGAGTGGACAGCCCATAGATTGTGGTATATGAACTGTAACAACCTCCTCTTCTCCAGGCTAAACAACCCCAGCTCCCTCAGCTGCTCCTTATAGGACTCGTGAGAGACTGAAATGTTATGGTTAATGGCTTAAAGATTGTTATGAAGGACTTTTTGCTCGTTGTGGCAAAACCGTATAAAGAAGCTGTGACCATCAAAGCCCACCCCTCCCTGAAAATGCCTCCTGACTGGAATTTTGGACTGAGAGTTAAGCCACCTACAGGAACTTGTGACTGGAACTTTGGACTTTGAGTTAAGCCACCTAAGGGAACTTGAGACAAGGTAGAAGGGACACTATTGCCCAATTATCTCAGGTCTAGGGGGAAGTAAACAAGGCTGAGGGAGAAGAATGCATCCACAAGAAAGCCAAACCCAGCAGCTGTCCTGGAAATCAGCTCTGTCTGGGTTCAGGGTGGGGAAGCCATAGCCCACAGACTCATCTGCTGAGGCCAGGTTTGCACAGACTCCCCCCCAACCAAGGCGGGAGGAGAAGACGTTTGGGTGTGTGGCGTAACCTCTGGTCAGAGGCAGTGACCACCCATCCTCCCTTACACAAACTGGCTCATCTGTAAAACCCCCCACCCGGGGAAGCCACATCCACGGGACATTCACGTGAGGGGCAGCTGAGGAGGTGTCATAAACCATCAAAGACCCCCAGAGTGCCCCCAGACTCATTCCTGAGGCTTTGCACCAGAGCACTGCACCTGATGCAGAGTCATGCAACAGATCCAGAGTCTGTTGCTGTAGCAGGGCATCTCACCCAAGAAGAACTTATCTGTTGCTTGTTAATTGGTGAAATAACTCAATCAGGACAGCTTGTCTTGTAGGGAGTTATTTCAGCGCCATGGGAGTAGCACTAGCTGACAATAAACATATTGCTGTGGAAGTGAGATCTGGAANCTCTTCCCCCACCTCTTTTCTATTCCTCTCTCTCTTTCTCTTACTGTTAATCTTTCTTTCCCCCCACCTCTTTTCTAGCTCTCGCTCTCTCTCTCATTTCCTGTTAAATAAAATCCATNCTCCCTTTACAAACTATAAAAGCTACCCCAAACATTCACAAAGCAGGAGTCTTCTGCACATTCCCTGGAAATGTGGAAATGTGTGGGGCGTTTTCCCCAAAGTTTGGGATGCCGGCTTTGTGGTTACTCCTCAGAGGTTGAGTGGAAGGACTCTGTGTACACTATTGTCATTTTGNTAATGATCATGGTAGGAAAGATGGGTGCTAATGTTTTTACAAACAATTTGATGAGTGAGGATCTTTAGGAGAAATGGGTATTAATGTCTTTGAAATGAGTCTTAATGTCTCTCACAAATTCGTTACAGAACCCAGACAGTTTGACNGTCCTAGTAGTTCTTTTTCCTTTATACTGTGTAGTAAGCAACTCTGTTTAAGGCCTTTTGCCTATTATAATCTCCTGTCTATTCAATAAATNTTCCTGAACTTTAGGACAAAGTCTGTTGCAGAACTCAGCCTGAACTTCTGAACTTTGGAGGAAAATTACATGTTCAAGTGGGGAATATGTGGTAGGCAGTTGAGGAAGGCTGTACCTTCCTAGTACCTCAGCCAGTGGGGNTCTTACAGGCTGGAGTGATTTAGGTGCAGGCCACCTAAATTTAAGCTGCTGCCAAAAAATCTCCAGCCTAAGGCAGGGCTTGGCTGAAGCTTTCACTTGATCTATGACATTACTGGCTGTTGTGGTTTTGCTAGACCTGTTTTTTTGGTAACGGGGGGGCTGCAGGGGTGGCTTCTGTGAGAAGCTACTAGAAGCCCCACCACCATNCATCTCCTTTGTGGACACTGGGTTTTCATAGAGTGATTTTCTGCACAAATGGGGGCTCGTACGGGATCATTCCCCCATCCGGGGTTGGCACATGGCAAGCAGAGCTGGAGGCACCTCACCCAGTTTCAGCGATCAGCTCCCTTCGGTGGCGGCCAGCACCGGGCGGTTGATTGGGTTCCCAAGACTGTCCAGGAGACAGATGAGTGATGGACCATGGCGGTCCATGAAGAGTCCGCAGAGAAGGACCATTGAAAATCTCATCAGTGAGTACAATGAGAACTTCGGGGATTAAACATGGCAGGACGCTCACAGAGGGCAGTAAAGGAAAGTCGAGAGAGGGTCTCAACTGTAGGGATGATGGTCCTGAAATATACCCAAAGGGTCCCTTGGGAGAATGATGAGATGACTTGCATATTCTTCCAGAGGTAATTAAGGACATGGCTGTCCAGGAGGGGAGTAAGGCAAAGTCGAGAAGGGGTCTCGGCAATAGAAATGGCAATTCCAGAATACCCTCAGATTGTCCACGCCCACAGACGGCATTAAGGGAAGTCGAGAAGGGGTCTCGACAACAGGGCACAGATGGTGTTAGTTTGGGAAGGGACTGGTTGAAGGCGAGTGTGGAGGAACATAGTTAAGGCAAGTAGCTGCAAGAGTCTATGTGATAAGGAAAGAAAAGAGTGAAGACTGGGATGTTCTCCAGTATCTTCCTCTGCCTTATCTTCAGAATCTGCAACCTAATCCAGGGCTGGCTGCAGGTCCTTTGTATCCTCGGCTTCTTCAGGATAGGGAAACCAGGGAGGTATTGCTCCTACAGCTCCTCGCCCTGTTGCCCACGCCACCCCCCACCCCCCCCACCTCCCCGGGCCATTATGTGGCCAGGGTGGAGGATCTGGGGTTTGTCCGCTTACTACTCAGGACTTAAGGGGGTTTCTCTATGAGGACTGCAGACAGGCTGGGTGCAGAAGTGCGGGACCGGGAGCATGGGCTGGGGGCCTGTGGGGAGGTGCAAAACCGAGGCTGTGCGGCAGCCGCGGGCTCAGCGCTGGGTGGTGCCTGACCCCGCTGGCCCCCGGCCCCCATGAGGCTGTGGGATGCCCCAGCCACCTCCTCATCCCGCCAGCCACCTGCCTTGCCCGCCAGTGCTGGGAGAGCAGCCCAGGGGCCTGGACGGGTGTGCTGGGGGAGGGGTGTCTGGACACTGTGGCAGGACAGGGACTGGCTTAGGTATAAGGTATAAGGTACAATTTGTCACCAAAGCCCAGCCTGGTATAATAAAGGATTTTGTTTGGTACACCAGAGAAAGGAATGCTTTTGCAGAAAGCTCAGCAGCTGTGGGAGAATGAGAACCCAAAGGCAGCAGGAGCATGGGCTGGAGCAACGGCAGAATAAGCCTCTGGAGGAGTTGGTTAGAAAGGCACAGTAGGTGTATCAAAAGAGATAAGGAAAAGGTGAAGGCAAGTGCAAGGGTAATGGCACGGTTTTAACCAACCCCAAAGGGAAAAGTGCAGGAACCCCCAGGACCAAAGGGAAGGGGGCGGCCACCAGGATTTAACAGGAATATGTCTTCCCCACTGAGAGGCCGTCAGCCAAGACAGCAATTGGGAAGGAATTAATGTGCCATTTGTAATTTTTTTAAAAATTACATTAGAAACACAAGTGTCCACAGAGACAGGTGGACCTTCCTCAGGAGGAGGAAGTCCATCGGTTAATGGAAATGGATTGTTAAGGGAATAATGGTGAGAGATTCTTTAACAGTAAGAAAATAGTACTGGAGGGTTCTTTCCTTTTTCCCCAAGTTTTGGCGACAAAATGATCAATTCTGTGGCGTTCGCAGAGTAAAGATGTCATAAAACCAAAAGGTGCAACTTTAGTCAATCTTTACCTTCAAAGGAAATGCAAGCATAGTTCACAGAGAACAAGTCTCTGTGAACATTCAATGATGAAGCGCCAAGTTTAAGCTGCCAATACCCGCTCAGGCTGCGAACAATCGCACACAATCGGGTTCTTCAGGCAACTGAGAAAGGCCTCGGCCCACTGCAACACCACAGCGCTGTCCCGTGTTGCCAGGCAACGGAACTCGCATGAATTCTTCTCCACCACTGCGGTGTGCACCCCAGAGCTGCACGGCAGCATCCATCCCATCTTGAGCGCTGCGGGGCTGAACTCCAACCGTGGCTCCAGACCTCGTCCTGAGAGGCGCAGCATTAAGTGCTGGCTGCCCCCACGAATGTTAAGCTTTAGATCATTCCTGTAGGACCTCTGAAAAGACAGAAGTTCAGAAGACTCGTCCATGAAGTCCCACATGACAGCACCCCAGATATAACCCTTGCCCCAAGGTCAGGGTGTTATCAGTCCCTCCAAGGTGATATTTCCTTATGGCAGGGGCTACAGCATCTGTGTCCTGGCTCTGAGTAACTGGGATGAATCCTGGCGTGCACTGTAACTGGGTATTTGGCCATCAGGTGGATGTAAAATGGACTGTCAGATGTTTTCACCTAGTCATGCAGGACTGCAGTGCTCATGAGAGGGGCCCTCAGGGTTACAGTGCCCAGACACAGTCCTGGCACTGCTGCATCAGGCAAACACCAGCTCCATGAGAGAGGCAGGTGAGCTCTCGCTGGCTAGAAATAAGGGTCATCTTCTCTGCTTAGTGCTCCGCTCTGGCCAAAGCCAGACACAAGATGGTTACATCTCTCAAGAAATTAAGGATCCCTGGGGCTGTTTGTGAGCACAGAAGCACTTGTGTCCATCTTGTTACACAAACCATACAACACAATAAATTTGACACCATGAAGCATAAAGAAAATTACATTGAAATTCAGAATCCCCTACCCTGAGTGAGCAGACTACAGAATGACAGATTCTGCAAGGAATCACAAACAAGCAAAGCAANTCTGCAAGGAATCACAAACAAGCAATATTCTTTTCTTCTATTATTTCTTAGATTACGTTGTCTGAAGAGGCAAGCTTAGAGGGACAAAGGGGTTACCTAATGCCCCTTTTTACTCTAACTATTATTTTTTAATTGGAGATTATTTAACATGCACTGTTGTAAAAGCCACATTGCCATGGCAACCTTCTAAAAAAAAGCATTACTGTAAGGCACATCACATCCATATTGACATGTTAGCACTCATGTAAAGTTTCTCTTGAAAAAGACAGAAACATCTCCAGATTTTCTATTTTATATATATAATTTAGGCACAGGCTGAATAATTTCCTTTCAGGAATATTTACATTCTCATCAGACTAACCCTGCAGGAACTCCAGCCATGCTGAAATGACCTGCATTTTAACTGAGTAACACCCACTTGTTCTAAGCCGTGAACACGGAGGGGTAGTCTGAATATACTCAAGGCGAGATTAAGATACAGACGAGGTCACATGTTGATGATCAAAGCGATAGTTTACTTTTACTTGCTATCAAAGAGAGCATGAAAGAAAACAGGAAAATAGTAAATCCCTGGCGCCCCTCGACGCCCGCCCCGCTAGCGTCTAAGAACTGTGGCGAGAATGCCGCGCATTCGCTTATATAGGGCTGAGTGGCACTTTACGGCCGTGCCGCGACAATTTCGCACCACCTTGGGTACCATGGCAACGTCCCGTTGGGCACCACGGCAACGGCCGTTGGGCAGGCAGGCGGCGGCGCTCGCGGGAGGTTGGCGGACTGTAACCCGCGCATGCGGGTCTGGCACGTGCCCTGGCGGGAATCCCGCGCCCTCAGGGCGGGGGGCCGCGGCCCGCGATGGCAGCGCCCTGCAGCTGCGGGTGCTTCCCGCCGTGTCGCGGCTCGCACCGTCGCGGATCTGCTCCTTTTGCTGTGTAAATGAGGCCATTCCCTCCGGCAGTGGCGAAAGGGGTCGTTTTCCAGCAGTTCTCCACAAAATTGAACTGCTGGGAATGAAAAGAACGTTTCGGTTTTCCCTTACACAAACGTCCTGCAAACTAGTATAAATACTCTCTTAAAAGTGGTTTTCATTCTTTTTATAAGGCTGTAATTGTAAGCTACCAATTTACTTTATATGTGCTAACTGCTTAGATAAATGTTAAATAGCAGAAGTCTGAGTATTGGAGCACTCAGAAATACAGAAATGCTAACTGCTGAACCTCTGCACATTAACTAAAAGAATGACAGCTCATATTCAACTGTATGCCACTTATTTTGTAGTTTTATAGCATACCAGTAATTTTCTTGTTCTGATACAAGCCTTTGCATCCATTTAAATGTCGCAAAAGCATTATTTAACCCATCGCTAGAGAATGCAATCTGGAATTTATTTTACTTGCCTTTTCTCAACTGGGCAATGGCCATGGTGATTCATTTGGAAGAGAGTGCAAAGAGTAAATATCCATCTGTACAAAACACTTTTTCAGATTAGAAGCTATTTTAACATCCTATACTTGTCAGTATAAATGCAGTTGCAAACAATAATTCAAAGTACAGGAGTCCTTTAAAGTCACCACATTCAAAATAAAAGTGCATAGAAGTAGATTTTAGTAGTATTCAGGTATAACAGCACCAGGAAGAAAGAACATTTTTAAGTTTACTTTGCTTAGGAGGGGTGCCCAGGTTGGAGGATTCATGTTCTAGTTCCTGCCCTCAAAACTGTGGAAGAAGGTTGCCCAAGGACACAATTTCCCATTAGTAAATGTGGGGCTTGCAGAATTGCAGTTTTGGTAACAAACACTTAAAATTTCCTTCTATTATTTCTGTGCTTAAAGTAGTCTTTTGGGCACTCAGATCCCAAACGGGTATCTAAATAAAGAGTGAGTCTTTTGAGTTATGAAAGTCCTTCCCAACTATCCAAACTAATGTCACTAAAATTGTGTAGGATGCACAGTGAGAAGCATGAAGCCCCAGTGGTTTTACTGCAAATTACTCAAAGATTGGTGGTTGGACTTCTATAAATTTTGTTTCTCAACTGGTCCAAATGGTTGATTTGATTCAAAACTGAACACTATTTACATTTACTAAAAGGAGCAACAGCTCAGCTCTTGCTGCTGTGCTGACAGTTCCACACAGTAATGTTTGAAGGAGAGAACTAAAACCAAACAATGTTTGAATCTGGACAATTTGTACCATTTCTGTGCAGATCAGGTTGAGAGATGAAAAACTCAGCTGGGAGCAGAGGAGGAGGAGAAGTTAGTAATTATGTCTCTTGGTACCTGTTTTGTTTACTAATCAAAGGTCTAATTGCTTTGCTCTATTTGAATTTAGAACGTTCTTATTTTAATTACTTAGTTTTCGTGCATACATTAGCAGTGAGAGGAAACACTGAGGGTGCACATAATATGATGAAGAGTTTAAAGTCAAGCTTTTAAAAATGTTTTAATAATTTCCCAAGTGTTTAATACTAAAAAATAAAGCTGTTCTTCATAAGCATGGCTACTACTTCTCCAAGGATTTACTCCTAGCTAGAAAAAAACACAAGTCTTTTTTTCTTTTAACTTAGAAAGTCAATGGATATCGAGTATAATGAATGCAGGATATCAATAACACACCAGTAGCCAAAGGAGCTGATGTAGAAATATGAAAGGTTTGATGGCACGTACTGCACATGCACAGGAGCTG
>WBMZ01007378.1:2857-28213 GCA_013400975.1 Atrichornis clamosus
GGGGGCTCCACAGAGCATCTCTGTGGCCTACTTTGGACTGGCTCCAGCAGCTCCACGTCCTTCTGGTGCTGGAGACCCCGGAGCTGGAGGCCGAACTCCAACCCAGTGGCCCCGTGGATGGGGCGCTGGGAGCTCCTGCCCCAGCAGTTCTCACCTGTAGTAGTTGGGTTTGAAAGGCCCATTTTTGTTGAGTCCCAGGTATTTGGCCTGATCGTCCGTCAGCTCCGTCAGGTGGGCGTCGAACGAGGGCAGGTGCAAACTGGCCACGTACTCGTCTGGGAACGGGGAGAGGGAAAACGGGATCAGGGGGAGAACACTTCCCACCACACGCTGCCAGGGTGGTGACTGGAATCACAAGAAAGGTCTGGCTGGGCAGCACCCCGGATTCACCATCACCCGGAGCTCAGCAGCCTGGGCTGGATGTGCTCCAGAAGGCACAAGGATGGCACAGAAAACCTTGGAGAAGGGAGGATGCGGGATGCAGGATGCCTCCCGTGCTGCAGAACACTAAGGAAAATAAACTAAATAACCCTCACATATTGTAAGGTCATTGCCTCTGGTGGCTTCCCTGAACTCATTGTCCCTCTGGAAGTATTTCCCAGCCCACGTTGGTGTTACCCAGCCCAGGTTTGAGTTCCGCTGGCACATGGATTCCCTAAGGAAAAGTCAGTCACAGATTCCCTAAGGAAAAGTCAGCTCCTTCACTCACCCATCTTCTTCGGCAGCAGGTAAACGTCCTGCTTGTACCGGCCCTCGGGAGCATTGTAGAGCTCAATCAGAGCCAGAGCCTGCGGAGAGCACAGGGATAATCCGGGAATGGTCAGGAATGGCCACCAACCTGGGCAGCAGAAAGCTCACAGAGGCAGAGGATTTGGGAGTAGGAGAGAGTGCAACCATTTCCAACGTGCCTCGAGGGAAAGACTCCCACCACCCATCTTGTTTGTGGCATCTGAGCTCAACGCCCCAGGGAAAAACGTGAGGATGGGTTAGGGTTAGCAGCTCTGGTACTCCTGAACCCACACAGCTGCTGTGGCACATGGAAAGGGAGGGATTGCTCCTCAGAAACTGGCAGCATCCGAAAACCAGGGTCATTCCTTCAGGAGAAATGAAACTGCATCCCTCAAGTGCCGGCTCCCACAGCTGGGAGCCAAGTCCAAAACACTGCCCTGCTCCCCCCATCCCTTTGGACTGACAGGAGTGAAGGGAAGGGAACTCCTCACTCTCAGCCTGTCCCCCACAAGGCGGCCCTGTCCCCTTGACCCTGTCCCCCAAAAGAGCCAGTCCCACCAGTCCCCTCCGTGTTCCCAGCTCAAACAAAGCCTTGCATTGAGGTAAGCTCAAACATGTGCTAGGTGGGTTTAAACCCACGCTAGGAGGGCTCAAACCTGTCCTAGGGGGGCTTAAACCCGTCCTAGGGGGGACCTATGGTGGAGTGGGCTGAAATCTGTACTGCGGATGGTTAAACCTGTGCTAGAGGGGCTCAAACCTGTGCTGAATGGGCTTAAACCTGTGCTAGGGAGGTTTTAAACCTATCTGGGGGGAGCTTAAACCCACCCAGGGGGAGCTTAAACCTGTCTTACTGCCCAGCAGGAGCTGCGCCATGAAATCAGGCTCATTTAAAAGCTCTCCCAAAACTTGCTGTACCCAAAACACCAAGTCCACGCCAGCAATAACTCCAGTCCAGACTAAATGGTATTTCTGGCAGCGGTGCCATCCCAAGGACCCATCCCAGCGTGTTCCCAGCTCCTTCCAAACCGTCCCCACCCCAAGGCTCGTGCAGGGCCCCACCCAGAACATCTTTGTACGGACCTGAGTGGTGGCTGTGATGGAGAGAACAAAGGTGGGAACCGTGGAGCAGCTCAGGTTGAGCAGGCGACCCTGGGAAAGAGCAGGAGGAGTCAGCACAGAGCTGGACATGTTCCCAAATCCAAAACAAACTGAGTTTCCAGAGGGGATCCACCTCCACCCCCTCCCTGGGGCACAGGGAACCAGAGCAGGGCGACCAGAGCATTCCAACTCTGCTCCAGCTTCCACCTGAACCCTTTGATTCAAGGCAGGGGAATATTGTGGTCCCTAGAAAAGCCAGTCCCTCCTCCTGTCAGAACAGCTTCTGTGGGAAGAGAAGCCACCCCACACCTGGAAAACTCTGCCAAAGCCAGGGCAGAGGGGGTTTGGCTGAGAGGGATGGCTTGGAAGAATGGAGCCATGTGGGACATGCCACCTCCCACCTCCAGAGAAGGAAATAAAAAATAATAAATAATTCAATAAACCCTTTTTTGAGACCCGAATCTCCTCCCAGCACTTTTCCACCAGGCTAAATCCGTGATTTCCTGACAGAGGCCCATCGTGGCCCAGCTCTCCACACACCTCGGCCAGCAGCACCACCCGTTTCCCATCCGGCCAGATGACGTGGTCCACTTGGGAGCGGACCCGCTCCCAGGTCAGCTCCGGGGTCCGGAGGCTGGTCTGGAAGAGGAGGAGGAAGAGGCTGGAGTGACGGCAGGAGCTGGCGGGTGGGCACAGCCCCCGCGCGGGCACTCACCACGTCGATCTCGGTGTTGGAGTGGCCCATGTTGCACACGATGCAGCTGTTCTTCATCCGGTCCAGGTGCTCCCTGGTCACCACGTTCTTGTTCCCTGCAGGCACAGAGCCCACAGCTGAGCCCCGGGCAGTGACCCCAGGGAACATAAACCCTCTGCTTGCTCCTTCCCTGAACTCGAGTCAGAGAAGCTCAGCTTGGGTGAACTTCCACCGGGACGCGAGCCCTCCTGGCTGTGACAGCAGAGAACACGTGGCACACGTGCTGCTGTGGAATATCCTGAGCTGGAAGGGGCTCACAAGGATCATCCAGTCCAACGCCTGGCCCTGCACAGGACACTCCCAACAATCCCACTCCGTGCCTGAGAGCGTTGTCCAAGCATTCCTTGAACTCTGGCAGGATTGGGACTGTGACCATTCCCCAGGGCGCCTGTTCCAGTGCCCAAATCTTTGATCTTTGCTCCCATGAACTAACCAGGCTATAGCAGATCCCAAAATACCCTGGGAACACGTGGCTGAGATGTCCCTCTGCTCTGGGGTCACAACTGCGGGCAAAGAGCAAACCAGGGGAAAAAGCTCTTGGTAGAGCCCAGCTATTGTGAAAAATCAGAAGCACATGGCAGCAAAGTGTCCTCCATTCCCAGCTTCCTTGAGACCCCGCTTGGGAATGATGCTCCTTCTCAGCCTGCTCCAGCCTTGGCCATCCCTACCTGTGCAGGTGATGACAACATCCACCTGACGGATCACTTCGCTCAGCTTCACCACCCGAAATCCATCCATGCTGCCAAAAAAAGGGGAAGAGGGAGCACAATGAGGAGGAGAAGCATATTCCTTCTCCAGCCCAGGCCAGGAGGGATCTCAGCAGCTCCGAGCTGCTCTGGCAGCAGGCAGGTTCTCCTCCACCCCTCCAGGGGCACCGGATGCATGAGCGAGGGCTGTGCAATGGATGAGGTGTCCAACCCGCCCTTAGAAATGTTGAAGGAGCTGGGAATGTGTGGAGCAGAGCCTTGAGCAGCTTCCCCAAACCAGCCAGGGAACACCTTCTGCCTGGTACCTCATCCCTGAAAGCCGCCCCAGCCCTTCCCTGTCCCACCCCAACAGGTGCGTGCTCCCCAAGAGGAGCCACAGATCCCCCTGGCTCCACTCCAGCCTCTGGCAGGGTTTGGAAGAGGCCAGAGAGCAGCTGGGAACACCTTACCAGGCTTGGAGAGCGCAGATGGGGTCGATCTCCGTGACGTACACGATGGCTCCCAGGGCTTTCAGGGCAGCACAGCAGCCCTTCCCCACCTGCCGAGGCACGGGATCAGCGTGAGGCCAGTGCTACAACCCCTGCCCTAAACAGCCCAAACCCATCCCAGGCTGGAAGATCCTCATCCCAGCCACCTGCCCGATGCCAGGAGCAGCTCAGGATGTACCTGGTGAGTGGCACAACTGGCCACAAGCCTAGCTCTCCCTCAAGGCCGCCAGCTTCCCACTGACGAGAGGGCAGGATTAGATGGGATATTGGGAAGGAATCTGCCCCTGTGAGGGTGGTGAGGGCCTGGTACAGCTTGCCCAGAGAAGCTGTGGCTGTCCCATCCCTGGAAGTGTCCAAAGCCACGAGTTTTTCCAATCCAACACTCTCACAGCTTGCACAGCCCCAGCACTGCAGGAGCCCTTCTCCAAGTGGGAATTAAAGCCAGCCTGGAGAAACACACACTTCCCCCTTGCCTTTAAGCCAAAGGATTTCAGAGCTGTCCTGCACTGATCAGAGGGCAGATCCTCCATCCCACACTCCTCACATCAGCATAGGGAGCACAGGGCTCCTGGAACAGCATCTCAGACTTGCTCTCTCTCCTCACTGGAAGATTAAAGTGAAGTCCAGCTCTCCACACCACCAACCCACACCAGCACCTGGCTGAGCTGCACCGACCCTGCTCAGCCCCATTTTCTGACCAGCAAGGTGCTGCTGGACCAAAAACATCTCCAGAGAGACCTTTACTTATCATCCAGCTCCAGCCTCAGGTCTACTGAACACACCCAGGCAAAGCAAACTGGGATTCCAACCCACATCCAAAGGGGAAACCAATCAGGGTGCCCAGGCTGGGAGAGCTGGGAATGCTCAGCCTGGAGGACAGAAGGTTCCAGGGAGATCTGAGAGCCCCTTCCAGTGCCTAAAGGGGCTCCAGGAGAGCTGGAGAGGGACTTTGGACAAGGGCCTGGAGTGCCAGACAAAGGGGGGAATGGCTTCCCACTGCCAGAGGGCAGGGATAGATGGGATATTGGGGAGAAATTCTTCCCCGTGAGGGTTGTGAGGCACTGGAATGGAATTCCAAGAGAAGCTGTGACTGCCCCATCCCTGGAAGCATTCAAGGTTGGATGGGGCTTGGAGCAACTTGGTCTAGTGGAAGGTGTTCCTGCCCATGGCAGGGCGTGGAACGGGATGAGCTTTAAGTTCCCTTACAACCCAAACCAGTCCAGGACTCTCTGGTTCTATGACTCTCTTGTTTTGAAGAAGTCCAGTAAAGCTCAGGACAGCCCTGGACACCACAACTCCTGGCTGGAGAACCAGCCGTCAGCCCAGAGCACAGTCTCTTGGTTGACCAAAGCTGGGTTCCACTGGTGCCTAAATAAATTAGGGAGTGAGTTCCTGCTGGGAAGAGCCTTTGCAGCTCCTGTCAGGCCCTGCACAGCACGGGAAGACAAACACCCACACAGACGTGCACAGATGGAGGGAAGGTGGCAGGTCCTGGCCCTTCCAGGGCAGAATCAGTTACAAGTTCATGGTACAATTCCCCTCTGCCAGAGGATTACTCCCAGGGAGATGCAGCTTGCCCTGCTCAATGACAGCCAGGCTGGATGCTGAACCCAGGCCAGGGACAGCAGATGGGAGCACCCGTGGGTAGTTATGATTCAGGCCAGTGGTCCCAGCAACTGTTGGCCGTGCAGCCCAGTTAATCTGCAGCAAACTGGGAAATCTGATCCTTGATCTCCATCTCCCAGCAGGTTCCAGCAAGATTTCCCTGGTTATCGCTCACCAGGTTGGATCTACTCCTTATAGCAAGGGCAAGTGGTCTTTGCACAGGGAAGTGCAGGATGCTGAGCTCGGGGGAGGCCAGCACAGCTCACAGAACTCACCTCCCCATAACCACAAACCACCACTTGCTTCCCTCCAAACATCACATCCGTGGTCCTCTTCAGGCTGGGGGACAGAGAGAGACCTGTGTTGGGATCAGTCAAGCCCAAAACCAGGTCAGAGCAGCAGAGCCTGATCTCTGCTTAACAGCAGCTGGAGCCAAACCCACCCGTGTGGAAGTGCCAGTGGGGAAAAGGCGTTGGACTCACCCATCCAGGATGGATTCCCGGCAGCAGTACAGGTTATCAAACTTCTGCTTGGTGACAGAGTCGTTCACATTCATGGCTGGGACACAGAGCTTCCCGGCCTTGGAGAGCTGGTACAGCCTGGGAGAGGGCAGAGGCAGGTCAGGGCAGGCAGCAGCAACTCCCAAAGATCTCTGGATCTGCCTTCCCAAAGCTCCCACCTGTGCACACCGGTCACGCTCTCCTCCACAATCCCTCGGATCTTCTTGAACACACTGGGGTATTTCTTATAAACCCAGTGGGTCAGGTCCCCACCATCATCCAGGATCTAGAGCACAGGCAAGGAAGAACATGGAGCAGTCAGGCCTTCCACTGGGAAACGCACTGGCTGGGGACAGGATGGGGAAAATGAGTTGGAGAAGCATCTTCAGGCATTGCTGGAGGCTGTTTGGGCAGAGGCCTGGGGGCCAGGACTCCTGGGTTCCCCTAGTTGCCTGCAACTTGGGGTCTCCTCCAAAACACTGAGGATTCCTTACCCCTGCATGGAGCTGCTGGATCCTAACAGGATTTCCTGCCTCTGCTATTGCTCTGCAGCCTGGAAACGTGACCACAGGCAGCACTAACTAACCAGGCTGAGCTCAGGATGCCACAACATTCATGCCCTGAAAGCAAAGGGGAGAGGAGAGGCTGCGGGAGGTGTCACAGCCCACAGACACATCACTGGTGACCACGGACCACGCACCGAGGGGGGACATCAGATTTGGCAAGGGAAAGGTCCCCAGTGAGATCCCAGCTTTGGGAGAGAGAGGGTGGAGGGGATCTGTACTGAGAGAGGAGCGGCTGAGGCAGCCCCTGTAGGGGGAAAGAGGTCCCATTTCTTGGTTCATGGCAGATCCACCAGGAGCTGTTCCCTTGCTGTTGGGATGTACCAACTCAGGACACCATCTCTGCAACTCCTGACACTCCCATGGCTGTTCCCACCTGCAGCTGTGTTCTGCAGGGGCCCCACTTTAATGGAGGTCAGAGGCCCTTGCGAGGCCAGCAGGCTCCCAGGAGCAGCCCCACGGCGGGAAGGGTGAGGAACATCCCGAGGGCACTTGGCAGAGGAAGGGGCAGGGCTGGAGAAGGCTCCTCACCATGTTGGCCTGCCAGCCGTCCACGTTAACACAGCGGTCAATGCACCACCAGAAATCGTCCTCCGACTCCCCTTTCCAGGCAAACACGGCAACACCTGCAGGAACAGGAGCATCCCTGGGGTTTGCTGGGCTTGGCAGGGCCAAGGCAGAGCCTGCGTGGCCAGCTCCAGAAACACACGGACACGACAGCCACGGGGCCGTGCAGACACCACACCACCGCCCACACCAGGATCAGATCTGCCCATCCCTCCCTAAAAACATTAATACCCTAAAGAGAAATATAAAATAAAAAAGATAAATAAGATTTTAAAAATAATAAAAATCAAAGAAATAATAAGAAAAATAATAATAAATAGTAACAAAATAAAATATAATTAAAATATGAAAAAACAGAGAATTAAAATATATTTCATATGTATTTTGTATTTTTCTGGTTTTATAATTTTATCTTTATTTTTATTTATTCTATGTCTGTATATGTTTCATATATTACATAAAATGTATCTATAAACATTTTACAAATATTTATAAGTATACATATCCATACATTTGTGCCGCATATTTTATGTAAGTATATAAATATTTATACATACCTATTAGAAAAATATTTTTATATATAAATATAAAACATAGAAAATTAAACGAGATAAATATTAAATTCCCTAAAACATATCCCAGTATCAAAGAAAATCTATAAAAATAAAAGAGAAATATCAAATTCCCGAGGAGGTTTCCCCTGGGATGAGGCTGCAGAGGCAGGAGGGGCTGGGAGGGCTGTGGCTGTGCCCTGGCTGCACTCACCAGCCTCTGCCAGGGCAGCTGCCACTTCGTTCTGGGTGGAGTAGATGTTACAGGCAGACCAGCGGCACTGCGCTCCCAGGGCACACAGCGTCTCGATCAGCACCTGCGGGACAGCGGCGTCAGGGGAGCCCCGGGCAGCGGGGGTGCCCCAGGGATCAGGGAAGGGCCAGGGGCAGCAGTGATGGGCACAGGAACCAAGCACTGCCCTGGGGAAACGCCACCGGCACAACCTTTGCAAAATGCTTCTGGACTACTCAAGGTGCCTTCTTGCATTGTGAAGGGATAAAGAACTCTTTTCCTCTGGGGAGAAGCTGATCTCCCACCCCAGATCCCCTGAATAAGCAGCCACTCACCGCAGTCTGTGCTGTGATGTGGGTACAGCCCACGATTTTAGCTCCAGCCAAAGGCTTCTCCCCCTGGGCTCGTTTCCTGAGTGAAATCAGAGCAGACATGTCTGCAAAAGGAAGAGAGGTTTTAATGCTGGCTCGGTCCAGAGGGGCCCCTCTCTGCCACAGTTCCTCTCCTTCTGGGGTCTCCCAGGATACCTTCAGCCCCACAATTTGTGATGCAGCTGTGACACGGGCAGGGAGAAAACTCCTCATCCCTGGCCTGGCAGGTCTGTGCAAAACAGGACCAAAACACCAGTGTCATTTGTCACTTGGCCAAGGGACAAGGAGAGAGGTAAGGAGAGGTCTGGGACTGGCACTGCCCAGGGAAGGCACCTAAGGACAGTCACCAGTCCTGCAGCAGCAGCAGCACCTAAACTTGAAAACAGAGCTGCCACGTCTTGGAAGAGCTGCTCAAAAATGTGCCTGGATTATCATCCCCTTCTAAAAGGACAGGAGAGTTACCCAATCACCCCACTAGAAATGGTAACTCAGCTTCCCACAAGCCCCAGGGGAAGGGGTTGGGATTTTCAGCTTTCATGACTCTGAAAGTGTTGCAAAATCCTTGTCTATCCAAAGCCACCAGAACATTAAACCCTGCAAGAGCTCTGCTCCTGCTAGAAAACAGATGGGACACAGCATCAACGTTTGCTGGCACATCTCAGTCTTCCCTAACTGATCTGGGGGGGAAAACAGGATATCCAAGGCTGCAGCAGGAGTGGGAATTGCCACTCCTCAACTCCTGGTCTCCAGAACGTGCCCCAGGCCCCAGGAGCCCCACGCTCCACTCGTACCTTGCTCGGCGATCTCGATCTCCCGGCGCCCGAACTCTGCCTGTTTGATGTTCTTCACACAGAAATTGCTGCTGCCTTTGGAGTTGGTTTGTTGCTTCTCTCGTGGGGACACCTCGTCATCGGAGCTGTCCGTGTACGAGGCAGCTAAACAGCAAGAGGAATGAGTGTTATCCCAGGCCTAATGAATCCAGGAACCTCCTACCCTTCAGATTTCTGCTCTGTTTCCCTTCCCAGCTTTCACTCACAGTTCAAACTACCGATCTCCTAAAGAAAGCCAACATCCTGAAGGAATTTTGCATTCTTTTTCTCTGAAACAATCCAGATTTAACAGGATTATCAACTGGCAATCAATGCCTGAGCTTCAGGAATGCCTGGAACTATCCGCTCCGTGTCCGAGTGAACACAGCAGCACAAATCCTGCCACAGGCTGGGAGCAGCACATTCACTGCAGCACTGATGCTGGATTTGGGAGAGGAACACTCAAGGCCAAGGACCTGGCACCTACCAGAGCTGTAGCTGTCGGTGGAAGATTGGGAGATGGAGCGGGACAGGGACCGACGGCCCGTCTTGGTCGGGAATTTGGTGAACTCCTGCATGTCATCTGCAAACTGGATTTGCTGGGAGCAAAGAAAAGAAGTGCTGAATCAGGTGATCCTTAGGGCACGACACCTTGCCAGGCTACAGGGACCCATGAATCCCTTCAGTCCACAAAAATTAACATCACCAAATACAAGGCTACGCATTCCAAAAGTTCACCCCCTTCCTCTGCCTGAACAACTGTCACCAGAAGGTTAAAGAAGGTTTGACACAACACCTGAAGATAAAAAGAGCACCCTGAAACATCCCCTTTAAGCCATTCCCAGCTCCCCGAGGCTCCTCCAGGAGTCACATTCCTTGTACGACCCAAATCCCACGCACAGGCAGAGCCCCTGCTCCCACAGCCAATCCTGACGGATTTCTGCCCAAAAATGCAGCAGCAAGAAAGCTGGGGTGGTCCCAACAGATCCCTGGTGCTTCCAGGCCCTACCCCAGGAGCAGAGCATCCCGCAGGTTAAAAACACGGCACATCCTTCCAAAACTGACAGTAAAAGCACAGGAAAAAACCTCAGCAAGAGAGAACATTTCAACAAAAAGAAGTTGACATTGCATTGGCTTTCAGCCTCCTCTGCAGGACAAGATGTTTCCATTGGAAGAGAACCCCCAAAACCACCACCCCTCCTTCCTCTCTCGGCCAGAGGCAACTCGAGGCTCCCACACCTTCCACTGGATCATCAAATTTAACTGTGTTGGGTCAAAAAGAGAGGAAAAATAACGCAAAACCGCTCCACTGCTGCACTCGCCCCGGGTGAGCAGCCAGCAAAAGGCCTTACTGCTGCTCCTGCCAGAGAAAGACAACAGAGATGAAAGGGAATTAGGGAAAGCACCAGCAAATCCAGCCTGCAGCCCCCTCCCCACTGCCATGCCTGACAAAGAACCCCGGCACGGCCTCTTCCCTCGGATCGTGTTGCTGCAGGATTTAATTTTGCCACTTAACAGGGATGAGACGTCATGGCAGGGAGTGGGATTAACAAAGCATCCCCGAGACCCAGGAGACCTCGAGAGGAGTCCTGAAGAAATCAAGATGATGGAAAGAGACAGCCCAGAGTGGCCTCAAGGAGGGGTTTTCCGTGCCACAGCCATCCCAAAAGCTCCCCGAAAGCTTTGATGCGGGAAAAATCCTTTGAGGGGAGAAGAATGAAACTATTTAGCTGAAATGATCCATTCCAGAAAGGACAAACCTGCACAGGCTGGAGCTGGGGTGGCTGCAGCATCAATACAGCTTTTTGGGCTGGAAAAAGGAGCCACAATTCTGCAGAATCCCAGCAGATGGGCTAAAACCAGCATGGTATTCAGCTTGGGAAAGAACACAGGGGCACGAAACCCATGGCTCACTCCAAAGGAGGGCACGTGGGGTGAGATGGGACTCCACCATTCCCTCCTGGAACGGACTGGCACAGATCAGATCCATCACGACACCCAGCCAAGCAGCCCAGGCGTTCCTGTGAGTGCTGCTGCTGAAAGGTTTGCAGCCAGCTCCTGCATCCTTACACACATTACAGCCCGGTATCTGCTTCCCAGACCAGACTTCCCAGCAAACTCCAGTCGGATTCTGAGGCAAACGACTTGAGTTTGTATTAGTGGAAGGAATGGGAATGATAAATGGAGATTGCAGGTTTGATTTTGCAATTGTTTGAGGTCATTTGGTGCAGAGGGAGGACGTGGAGGGCACCACAACCTCCATTCCCATGGGAGAGTAGAGGGAAGATGCAGAGGGCAGAATCCAGAGCACATTGCAACCCCATCCCCACAGGAGAGCAGAGGGAGGATCTGGAGGAGACCACAACCCCCATCCCCACGGGAGAGCAGAGGGAGGATCCAGAGGGCACCACAACCCCCATCCCCACGCAAGAGCCAGTTCCAGGGACAAGAGGGGCAGAAGCACTTCCAAGCAGGTACCAACATCGTCCTCAGGATGTGGGGCCGGAGTTGCAGGTTTCCCAACAAAGAATGATGTTGCTGGAATTTGTTCAAGGTCTCTTGCTTGGATCAATCTTCCCCCGACAGCCTGGGAAAGGCTTGTGCCACTTCTGTGCCAGTGTACTGCTCATGGACACTTCCAAGGGGGAAAAAGCATCACTTTCAGGACACAAGATTTCCATCCCTTCACACCAAGCTCTTCCTCTGGCAGCTCATCAAACCAGAGGGTATAAAAAACATGCCCCATAAAACAGCTGCTGGCATTAAAACAGCTTAAAGTGTTAGCTGAGGAATTTTCTCTATCTCAGGGAAAGGTTTCCAGGGAAGAGGTGACCCAGGATGGAAAAAAAACATAACGCACGGTGCTTCTGCCCAGGGTGCAGGTCTGTCCTGGCTTGTAGCATCCAGGACATGGGAGTCCTGGGCCAGGGCAATTCCCTGCAGTGAAATGTGCTGCCTGGTTGGTCTCATGGAGCAAAGCTCATTTGGGATGCAGTGGGAAGGAGAGGTTTGGACAGAGGGATGCTGTGCTCCCCAGCACCACAACACCCCACACCACGATCCACCAGGCACCATCTCACCTTCAGGGTGAGCCAGCTCTGAGGCACAGCTCCACTCTGCAGGAGAAACAGCAATTCTGGGAACATGGGAATGAGGGGATTGAATCAAAGGGGAAAGAAAAAACCAGCGCTAAACAAACTAAGTGCTGAATTACCCCCAGTAATCCGCGCCGTGGCTTTATCAGGGCTCAGCTGAACTCCCCAGCTTAGCAAAATCTGCCCTGGCTAAAATTATCATCAAACACCACGAGCGGCTCCCAAATCCAACGAACCATGCACACATCCAACCCCTCCAAGCCCAGGAAATTACCACAGTGTCTGGCAGCGTGGGGAGGGAGCGGAGAGAGGTCTGACACGGCGCCGGAGCGGAGGTGCGTGACTGGTACCCTCCACGTGCCGGGCGCTCGAGCTGCATTAAGGAGACAGAGAAAATCTCCTAATCCCTCAGCTCGTCATGGGAATTGGAATGAATGGCATTCCCGGCCAGGGGCTGCGGGTCAGCGGGATCGGGGCTGTCCAGCTCCAGAGAGCACGAGTCGCATCCCAAACTTCATCCTGCTGGAAGCGGCTTTTCCAACCAGGTGGAGAACAAGGGTTTGAGAGCAAGGAAAATATGTTTTCGTCCCAGGAATTCACGGTCAAGGAGGGAAAACAAGGCAGCACCCATTTCCCTGCACAAGAATGAAACCAGGGGTTTCCAGCATCACTACCCCCGAAAAGGAGGAGACGGGGCTGGAGACCTGAGGGGCCAAATGCTCCTCGCTTGGAACGCAAGGATTTTGGGATATGTTCTGTAGGAAAACAACAGGATCCACCATGTCCTGCAAAGCTGTCCCAGAGCATTGCTAGGCAGTGCCTTCTCCCTAGTCACACCAGCAAAGCCAGGAGGACATTTTCTCCCTTTGGGAAATCCGCCACCACTGTGCCCATTCCCAGGCAGATCTGACACTTCCCAACAACAGCTGCTCATTTTCAGCTCAAACCACCCTTTCCAAGGCTGGAGCTAGAGCTGAGGGAGCATCATCCTTGCTGATACAGCACCACATCCCAGAAGAGGTCAAAATGAGGTGCCAAACACCATCTACCTTGTTTGGCTGCACTGCCCAGAGCATCCCAAACCACCAGGAAGATTAAAAAGCAGCTTCAACAAGCCTCTCCCTAGGTTAGAAGGATAAATCCAGCAGGAACACTGGCAGGCCAGCCCCAAACCCAGCAGCACGAGTGTCCTCAGCACACACAGCCTCATTTGTTTAATTATTACGACACAGGGAGGGCAAACAGATTCCAGGTCTGGACTGGCACCATCTCACCAAACCAGCAGCGCAGGGTGTGCCATCCTCCACGGCTGATCCCGAGAATGGTCTCAGCAGTCAGCCCAGAGAGCAGCTTTTGGAACGGACAGAGTAAGAAAATTCCACTCCCTGGCTCCAGGGACAGGGACTTGTAAACGCAGCTGGATTTACCCCGGGCACAGCTGAGCCCAGCATGTCCCTCTCGCACAGGACAACTTCAATTTTCATTTTAACGCTCCTTCCATTCCCAGAACAGCTCCAGACAAGATGCTCCTTTGCTGTGCTACACATCCCTGATTGCATCCCATGAAGCCTTGGGGGACAGCAGGAGCAGGCTGTGGAAGGAGAAGGAGATTTTGGAAAGCATCCACCAACTCACAGCTGAGCCGGCTCATCAAGGCACAGGCTCCACAGGGAAGGAACACATGCTGGGAAGCAGCTCCAGGCTCTATGCTACCACCTCTAGGATTGCCTCAGCAATCCTTTTTTTTTTATTATTTTTTCATAGGGACAACATGAGCATCAGCACATCCGCAGCCATGCGAAAAGTGCCCTCCCAGCCACTTCTGTCCTGGATAAGTGGAGGGGGGACAAAAGCAGACTCCACACATCACCCAAGATAAGCAGGAAGCAGTGAACCACTTAAAACCCTCCAGACTCCCAAGTTTCACATCCATGGATGAGAGGACATGGCACAGTCACCCAGGGAGAAACAGCAAAATGGGAGCAGAGCACGTTCCCGCAGCCACACAACCACCTGTAAGGCAGGAGAGTCTCTGCAACCCACTTCTGCCCGCCCCGGAAAAAGCCTGGAAGGACCCAGAGCCCTGGGACTTTTCCTTTGGCTGCAGAGAACCAGCAGCAGGGATCAGGACTATTCAGAGCAGCCAGTTCCCCTTATTTAACCTGTTCTCCCAAACAAACACTCCCTGGCAGAGGCTGGGAGGGCACTGCTGGATGCCCACACTGCCGAGGCAGCCCTGACGTGACCTGTCTTTTAAGTTCATCATTTCTTTGTCATTCCTGGAAATTCAGCCAGACTGTTTTAGGAATGTTTTACAGCTCAAATGAGCATGCTCCTCCTCACCAGCCCCTCTCCCACATGAGATGGGAGCCGCAGCTCAGGGTAGGGCTGGGTTTTGCCCACCTGGAGATGGGCACCTTCAGGTTTCAGTCTCCAAGGATTCCCTATCTGCAGAAGGACCATTCCCTCCTGGCGAGCTGTTGGTTTTTCCCAAGGAAGAGCTGGGTCAGGCGTTTCTAAAGGACAAGTTGTTTTAATTCACTTATTTGCAGAAGTGACTCATTGCAGCATCCAGGGAAGGGGGGGAAGCAACCCAGGGAATGAGGTTCTTCAGTCTCATCAGCAGAGGAGGAAAAAAGTCAGATAACCAGTATTTTCCTTCATTCCAGGTCAAAAAGAGAGGAGCAACTTTGCTTGAGGCACCTCCTCAGGGAAGGGACAGAACTCCTCCATGCTGTTTCCACAACCACCCAGATCCCAGAGGGGATCCTGAGCTTCCTGACCAGGAGAAAAGAGCCATTGCCACATTTGCCCCTCTCAGACAAGGGGCTGAGGCCATCCCAAGCCTGCTGGCTCCCCGTGTGTGTCCCTGTGCTGGCCCCTGGAGCTGGCCCCATTCCCACTGTGGCTGTGCCACGGCACTGGGTTTGTTTAGAGGACGTGGCTGCCCTGTTCCCAGGCCCCCTCTGCCCCACTTCCAGGCTGGGAGAGCCAGCCCCTGTTCCCACAGGACAGCATCTAGACATAGGGCTGGGAACAGGGAACACAGCTCCTGCTGCACAACCCAACAGGACATGGTTTTTGGGGTGGGAATCAGCAAGGCAGACAGGGATGGTTTTAGGGTTCTTCTGTGAGGTTATCCAGCCTGAAAGGGTATTTCCGCATCACGGCCTTCCTTAAGGATGGAAGGAAAGGAAAAATCATGTACACAGAGAAGAGGGATGGGGAATGAGGATCAGTAAGGCTCCCACCCCAACCACTCACCCTCCTCATCCCTAAACTACTGGCAAGAGGAGGGTTTGGAGGCGGATCTGTCTCTATGACTCAAACCATCCCATTTTCCCACCTCCAAGCTCTGGCCACGCACACCAGCACAAACCTAGATGGCAAAGGGCTGCACAAATTCACATGAGGCTGTGGCCAAGCCCATGGAAGAACTACCACATTCCCAGTTCAAACCAGCTCAGCTGCAAACGATTCCTCAGCCAGAGCCCATGGCTGGGTGAAGTGGGGGATCTTCCCTAGCAGTGCCCGCTGTTCAGCCCCACCATCCCACCAGGGTGCTGGAGGAGCAGGAAGGGTGCTCAGCGAGCATCTCCAGATCTTCCACAGCCTGAGCACCAAGGGCTCTGGGACAGCTGGAAGTGGAACAACCCTCAGGAACAGGACCTGCTTCTGCTCCAGGTATAGCCTTTGCAACAGGAGAACTTTCTCCTGGTGGTTCCTCCAACTTTTAGAAGAAACCCCAAGAGCTCCATCCAGACAACACAGCTGGAAGAGCTTCCCGAGGGTGCTGCTCTGGGAATGGAAGCACAGGCAGTGAGGAATTCAGTGCTCCTGGATCTGTACCTCTCACTCCCAGTGGGTTCAGAGGGCAGCATGTTCTCCCTAGAGGCCCAGACCTGCCTGGCACTCTCCCCACCAATTCCCTGAGCAGGAATCACAGCCAAATCTCTGCCTGGAAACCTTTACACCACTCCCAACAAGGAAATGAAAGGGCAGTGAGGTCCTGGCAAAGCAAACCGGCCAAGCCCTGATCCCAGCCTCCATCTTTCACTGCCAGGGAAGGGCTGGTTGGGTAAAGCACTGGGGAAAAAAAAACCAAATCAAGTTTCTGTCAGTTCAAGAGGAGAATTAAGGCTTCCACATGAATCCCAAAACTCAGCAGAGAAAAAAAACACTGGGAAAGAAACGGACCCATTCCAAAGATTAATAGGCTGGAAATCACCACAAGATTTTGGTCATGATGGGAATCACTGTGAATGCCAGTTAAAGGAAAAATAAACAGAAGGAGGGATTCAATAAAAGAAATGTGACTTCGAGTGTTAAATAGTAACTGGGAATAAATCCTGCCCCATGAACAGCTGGAGGACAAAGGTGTGCTCCAGCAGGAACAGAGGGAAAGCTCCTCACCAGCAGATAAGGTATCTAGTCCTTGAACTGCAGGACTTGAGGTAAAGGCTTGGGCCCAGCTTTAATGGAGCAGGATATCTCTGGATATCTCTCCTTCCTGGCAGGAACAGCAGAAGTCCAATATCTGGGATCCCTAAGGGCAGTGAACTCCCATCACGTCTCACAGGTTAACCCCATGGATGGGCAAAGAGCAACTGGTTTAAAGACATCCCAGATTTCTCACTTCTGGATTCATCCCCAGTGCCCACATAGCCTATGGCACAGCAAGTGTTTGGGCAGCAGGATAATTAGTATTAATTGGAGTTACCACAGTGGGAGAACTGCACAGACAGGACACGGTAATGTCCTCACAAGGACAAGGGGAATGGCTTCCCACTGCCAGAGGGAAGGGTTGGATGGGATATTGGGAAGAAATTCTCCCCTGTGAGGGTGGGGAGGCCCTGGCACAGGGTGCCCAGAGAAGCTGTGGCTGCCCCATCCCTGGGAGAGTCCAAGGACAGGTTGGATGGGGCTTGGGAGCCATGGCAGGGGGTGGAACTGGGTGAGCCTTAAGGTCCCTTCCAACCCAAACCACTCCACTATTCCATGACTGTGACTCAAATCACTTCCAGCAGCTTGTGGGGCAATCTGAGGGCTGACGGCCTCCAACGGGGCAGCTGGCAGAGCTGGAAGCCCATGGAAATGTGTTTGTGTGTCAGAGCTGAGAAGGAATCAGCTTTAATTAGCATTGATTTTTAAACTAATTAGAAAATGCCTCTTCAAGTACAGCTGTACGAGACCAAGGGAGCACTCGGAAGTGCTGTCAAAGGGCTTGTTCAGCAACACCTCATGGTCTGAAGGGAGGGTTGGCTACAAAAATAAACTCCAAATTGAGAAGCCTGAACTTCTGCTCCATAATTCTGAAGCAGCCCCTGTGTTCTGGGGGAGGAAGTGCTCCCCCTGGCACTGCGGGTGCCCCACCTGCCTCCTTTTCTCCCCCCAGACTGCCTTGCAGAATCTCAGCATTCCAAGACCTCTTTTGGTCTTTCAAGAGGCCAAAACAGCAAATCCCACCCAGGGGAGGCTTCGGCTACTCTCAACTGCCCTTAGCTGATCCTCCATGCCTATGTCACGACTCTAAGGGAGAACACCCTGCAGGATCAGCATGGAAACAGGAACAGCCTGTTTTGGAAAACTGGAAATCCATCTTCTCCCCGCCCTGACTCCCAAAGGCCCCTCACAGTGGTATTTCCACTAGAACTGCCCATTCCTCATTTACCAATACACTTTTCTCAGCCCTGGAAATGACTTGGATTTTGGTGCACCTGGTGAGAGGCAAAGCAGGAGAAACCTCAGGCTTCAGCATGGGCTGTTCCCTGCTCAGGAGTCCAAGGAATCACCACCAGGATGGACAAACATCACCCTCCCGGATACTGACTCGTGTCAGAGCAAAGCCAACCTTTTTCTGCAAACCAGGCTGGTTCCATGAAGCCTCTTTCTTTTAAAGGCAGGAGAGATAAAAGTGATTTCCTTGTGGGGATGGCAAGCTCAGAGAATATTTGGAGAAGGGGTTAGTTACTGTAGGAGACACCGTGCTGCCTGCAAGAGGCTGACAGCTCCAAGGTCAACAGGGATCAGCCAGATGTTCTCGCTCCAAAACATGCCCAGGTTGAGTGCAAAACTCTCCCCACGGTGCAGGAATGTGTGAAATTTGGGGCTCCCTGTTGGGAAGCAAAAAGAGGAGAGACAGAAAATAACAGACCCAGGTTGAAACTCACCCTCATCTGGAAGGAGGACACCAAAATATGAATTTCGGGAAGGCAGAGCCCCAAGGACCCTCCTTTCCCAGGCTGCCCACTTCACTCTCCCTGCAAAAGGCTGGAAGAAGCTATTCCCTCTGCCCACACCTTACAGATAAACCAGGCTCCAGCAGCCCCCACCCAAATTCCAGCTCCTGAATCCAGGCAGCTCCTCAGCCAGGCAGGAACGGGTGCTGCCAGCCAGCTCCAGGTCTGTGGGGGCAGCCAAGGGGAAGCTGCACCCAACTCCAAGAGCCGCGGGAGCCTCACCCCAATTACAATGGAGCCTGTTCAAGGAGCTGGAACATCATGTCCTCGGCCACCTCAGTCCTTTGGCTGTCACCAACCTGAAGTAAACAGATTCTGCAGCAGCAATAAGCTCGTTACCAAGGCCACCGTATTGATCCCAAAGTGTAATTAAAATTCACAGTTCAGGCAGCCCAACTCAACAGGGCAACGGGGGCAGCTTCTGAAAGGCAGGAATAGCCTCAGCTTCCGAATCCTGCTTTCTCAGGGGCACGGAACGCACGGGGTGAGATCAGCTGCCCAAAAAACAGCCCAAACTCTTCCCTGTGTGGGTGGTGAGGCCCTGGCACAGGCTGCCCAGAGAAGCGGTGGCTGCCCCATCCCTGGAAGTGCCCAAGGCCGGGTTGGACGGGACTTAGAGCAACCTGGGATAGTGGAAGGTGTCCCTGCCCATGGCAGGGGGTGGGACTTGATGAGCTTTAAGGTCTCTTCCAATCCAAACCATTCCCAAATCATGGCAGCTTTTTCTTTGGACCTTTGGACCATCAACCAAGATGTCCCAGAGCACCCATTCCCAAGAGTTAACCATGCCAGGGAAGCCTGCAGGGATGATGTGGGCAGAGGGGGATGATGCAGAGTGAATTACGGCACTGCCGAGGGTGGCCAAGCCCCTGGAACTATTAAATTCCCTGAGAAGGAGCTCCCCACACTCTGCTGAGGTGGCACCACGATGCTCCTCCTTGGTGGGACTCCCTGACCCTTCTCCCAGCTCCTCACAGATCCAACCCATGGTTTCACCGAGAGTCTCACTCTGGGTGACGTTTTGGCACAAGATCCTTCGCACTCCAGGCCCTGGGGCCACCAGCAGGTCCTGGGACAGTCATCTGGAATGTCACCACCATGTGCTGAGTGAAGGTGAGCCAGAGGCCCCAGATAAGCAGTTCTGATCAAAGGGCTCAACAGGAAACACAACTGAGCCCTCTGCAAACACGACCATCACCCGCAGCAAACTCCTGGTGACAAAATCAGCCAGGCACAAGCAAATCTCTCCAGCTGGGTGCTGAAGTCCCAAAGCTTTCCTGCTCCAACATCTGGGATGAGGCACTCACTGACTCCTCACAGGAGCAACACAGACAGGATCCTCACCTGCAAAGGATCAACTCCAACCTGACCTTGAAAACCTGATTTCCAGAGCAAAATATCCCAGCCTCAACCTCTAGCAAGGAGCACAGGAACTCGCTCCAACATTTGCACAGACTGGAAAGCACTGAGAAAACTGATCCCAAAGAAAGTATTATGGTAGGCCAGTCCCCAGCAGAAGATAACCTGGCATTTTGGGGAAGGTCAAAAGAAAACACTGCTCCTGGCTCCGGCACTCTCCCCACACTCCTGACCTGACTGCTTATGTGGGAAGGACACTCCCAGCACGGGTGGTCTTCACTCCCACACCACCAAAAGATGACCAGAGAGCTTCTGAAGACTGGGGAAAATGAATATCCAACTCCTCTCCCATTTTCAAAGGGCAGCCATGAGTGGAAACCCAGCCTCCCTCAGGGATACTGGAGGAGAAGTATCAGATCCCCAAAAATCTCCTTTCTTTCCCCTCTCGTACGATGATTCAATTAAGCATCTTCTGGCCCTGTACGAGTGCTGGGGCACCAGGACAAATCTCCCCCCTGGAGAGCAGGGAGACCCTTCAAAACACCAAAACAATGGGAACGACCCAAGAGCAACTCAGAACAGAAAAAATTTAGGATTCTATCATTTAACATGGCACCAGGAGTGACCTGGCTGCTCCCAGCCCCAGTAATTCATCTCTGATACAAACACCCCTGTGGTCTTTTTATTTGTTTTTTCCCCCCACTTATTAGGGTTTTCCTGCACCCCAGGGAAAGCCAGACCCTTCTTAGGACATCCATACAGAGGAGGATGAGCTGTTCAACTCATTCTGGCCCAGGCACCTCATTACGAGAAGGAAAAACTGCAGTGACAGAGCAAGGAAGCCAAAGAAGTGAAGAACTGGGCAAGGGAATGAGGAGAGCCAGGTGTGCAGTGCCTGTGGAACAGTGGGGCAGGAGGTGGTGGCCACAGCCCCAGACAGGCTCACAAAGGCACAGAGGATTTATGAGCAGCCACTCTAAGGAATTAAATTATATTAAAGGGAGAGGAAAAACAAACGGCTCCAGGAGCCCTGTCAGGACAAACAGTCTCGTCCCCCAGACAGCCCAAAGGGGAAGGTGGTTTATTATCACCCAGCCCGGCAGAGCTGCAGGGACCTGGGATGAGACGGGGCAGAGCAAAGTGGGCAGAAACAGGTCTTCGGGAATGGGCTGTGGAGGGCAGGGATGCAGCTGGCTGCAGCAAGGTCAGTGGCTCCGCAGGCCACTGCAGACAGCAACAGTGGGAATGATGCTCTGGAGAGGATATCCAGCCCTCCCCAGGGGCTGACGGCTCCCCACAGGCTCCGTTCCCCTCTCCCCAGCTCTTCCCAGCTCCATCTGGGCCACCCCCGTGCCAGCCGGCGCCCACCTCGCTGGCACCGCAGAGCTGCAGCGCTGTGCATTAGCATTCCCTGCCACAGCCTGCGCGGGATCCCGCCGGAGCCGGCATCCGCAGGGGCACGGCACCCCCCAAACGCCCCCGCCCGCGGCTCCGTGGGGCACGGAGCTGCCACTCGACTCACCTCCCCAAAACCAGACGGGAGGCTTCAGCCCATCTCAGAGCCCAGGAATGCTGCAGGAGGAAGACCTGTCTGCAGTGTCCATCTGTCTGCCGGCACCCAGGTGTGGAGGAGCCCGACGGAGAGCGATCCCAGCGGGACAAGGACACAGTGGGGTGAGGTGGCACACAGGGACAGCGCGTGCCAAGCCCCCTGCCCCGCCGCAAGCACGGTGCCCTTCCCGCTCCAGGGCACCCACAGCTCGGCTCGGCTGGGAGTTTAAGGCTCCGCCGACCGGCTGACGTGGATTGGGAAAGCAACTGCTGCCAAGGGCACCTGCAGTCTCCAGGGAGGCAGGAGAGCAGATGCCCAGACGCAGCGGTGATGGCACACAGGGATGTGGAAAAGCACAACCTGCCCTTGAGCTCTCACATCATCATCTCCACATCCATGTTCACTTAACCCAGGTAAGCCACAAGCCTCAGCATTCCCAACCTCCCCCAGCAGCACCACAGCAGTGGCTGGAGAAGGTGGAAAGCTCGGCATTGCTCACCTCTGCCTGCAAACCACTCCTGGCCAAAGAACCGCCTCGCTCAGACCAAACTGGGGTTATTCTGCTGACAGCCAAATTCTCACGAATTGCAGTGAAAAGGGAGTTCTGGCAGAGCCAGGAAACCCCGGCTCTTGGGGAGAATTACCCCATTACTCCTTTCACTTCCACTGAATTGGCTCGTACTTCAACCTGGAGTTGATCGTATTTAATCTCTTAATCTCTTACCTCCTGCTGTTTCACTTTTTCACCTTAAACAAGTCCCTGACAAGAGGAAACAGCAACATCAGCAACGCCCGGGGCTGGCTCCCAGCTCCAGGTGCTCCCAGCAAGGAGACACTGACTTCTCCACAGCACCTCCGGGGCCAACGTGCTTCCAGCTGCATCCAAGATGCTCCTGCAGGTCCTGGGCTGGACGCTGGTGGGCTCACAGTGGCACTTTCCCCAAGATCCAGCACAAGTTAAGGCTCCGCTGAAAAGCCATTCACACAGAGACAGAGCCTTCACAGAGCTTGGCCACATTCCCACCCTCCACATCTCCAAACGCCTCACTCAAACTGGGTCGGCAAAGGTCAAGGAGCCCAAAAACCCGTGAGGGAGCGGCGTCAGCAGCACAGTGCGACCTCGGCCACCTCCATGCTGGTGAATCATCTGTCTTCACCATATCCATCGGCCTCTGACCACGCCAGGAGCTTCGGGGCAGCCGGCACAAAAGTCACTTGTGTGGAATCAGAAAGGAGTTTTAATGGTTTAATTGCGATCCTGTTCTGAGGCATCAGAGCTGGGGGCACTCAACAGCTTATCTCAGGAGGGCAATTTTCCCTTCCTCAGCCTTTCATCTTCCTGCCAATGCCTCTGCCATTCTCCAGCGCTATTTGCAGGAACTAGCCAGGCAAGGAAAACAGGGGCCCGGAGCGATTTGTTCCCTGAGCTCAGCTCAGTGAGCTCCCCAACTCTGATGTTATCAGCTGATGTTATCAGCCTCAAATGTCGTGTGTCGCTCTGGGCACCTTCAATATCCTCACCCAGCCAGGAAAAGCTGCAGCAGACACCAGTCCAACCAAGGCTCCTCACGCTGCGCAACCAGACTCGTCTGCGGCAGCCAGTTCTGGGGATACAACATCTCATCCCCCTGAGACACTGGCAAACTTGGCCTCTGAGGATGCTGGATTGATTTCCTTTTACCACACGTGTTTTGATCCTACAGGATACTCTGGGATTAGCAGTTTGCTGTCCCCTCAGAGCAGTCGGCTGCTGCCTCACGCTGTTCACTCTGACAGAGACGATGGTTATGAAAAGGTAAAAACAATCCCCGAGTTGGAGCTGTGCTGAGCCACTGCTGAAAGAGGCAGATCCCAGCCCCACATTCCTCTGCTCCTTCCTCCAGGCTATGTCCACAGCCCTGATAAACAGGGCTGAGTCTCCAACCCCTGCTCCCTGGGTGAGGAGATGCCTCAAATCCAGCTGACCTTCCCCAAGGGTCGGACGCTCCCCAGTCCCACCTGTGGCTGGAGCAGGCAGAAAAGATTCCCCCAGAGAAGGAGGATGTTCCCATTCCCTGTGACTGCTCTGCCTTTGCTTCCACCGCTTCCAGGCGGCTGCAGCCCCGAGGGGAACACAGTGTTCAGCTGCACAGATCTGTGCAGTGCTTGGAACATGGGTCTGCCTCCCTGACAGGACTGGAACTCCAGCACGGAGTCCACAGCACAGATCTGGTTCTCTGGGTCACTGGGGTCCCAGTCCTACACCCAGCTACGATGGCAAGGCCAGTGCTCACCTGCTCTGAGTGCCACCTGAGCACCCCACAGAGCTGTGGGAGCAGCACCGGGAGATCTCAGAGCTCCTGCAAGGCCTCCAAGGATGGAGGGGTACTGAGGTGTCTTGGGAGAACTCTGTGCCAGGGGCTGCTCCGGCAGCCTCTGCCTGAGCCCAAATGTGCTCCCACCCACATCTCCAACAGACCGCCAGTCCCAAAAAAGTTCAACACTCCAAAATCCCCCAGCCACCCTTCTGAGTGACCCAAAGCCGGATTCCAGGTTGCTGTTTCTGGCTCTTCCCATATAACGGATCCCCCCTGCTCTGTCCCCGCCACAGAGCACTGTCACCACCCAGTCCTACACAAGGCCCCCACCCTGCCTGTCCCCTTGCTGAGGTCACCCTGTCCCCTTGTACCCCTATGCCACAGCCGAGGTCCCCACTCTGGCCCCCAGAGCTGGACCCAGCCTGGCTAGAGCCCCCCAGAACGTGCCCTGCTGGTTCGGTTTCGCCCCTCACCCCCACTCGGGCCAGGGCTGTACCCCCGTACAAACCCCTCTCTCCCCAGTACCCAACACCTCCCCTGCCACCCCAAACTGGGCCAGCGGCCCCGGTGGGCAGCGCCGCCCTCCACGCCAGTACCTACCACCCCCAGACCGGACCAGCCTCCTCGCCAGTACCAACCTCCCTCTCCTCCACTGAATGGGGGCAGCCCCCGCTTGCCACTTACCCCCAAACTGGACCAGTTCCAGCTTTCCCAGCACAAACCCCCACCTGTGGGGCTGCTCTTCCTAGAGCGGGGTCAGGGTCCCCCTCCCTCCACAACCGAAGGGGCTTCTCCCCCCAGGAGAACCAGGGCTGTTCCCCCAGGACGGGGGCTGCTCCCATCGAAGGGCGGCTGCTCCCCCCTCAATCGAGGGCTGCTGCCCGCCCCGAACCGTAGGTTGCACCCCCCACCCCAACCGGGGCTACTCCCGCCCCCAGACCGGGGGCTCTTACCCCTGCAACAGGGGACTGCTCCCCCTGAACCAGGGGCTGTTCCCCCCAACAACCGGGGGCTGCTCCTCCCAAACCGGGGCTGCCTCCCCCCTAACCGGGGGTCCTCCCCCGCCACATCGGGGGCTGCTCCCGCGAACCAGGATCTGATTCCCCACATCGAGCCGGCCCCCGCCGGCCCCACTACCTTCTTGGGGGCCTTGGTGACGGTGGCCATGAAGGAATATTTCTCGGCGTCCTCCACCTCCTTGGCCTGCTTTTCCTCGCCGCCGGCGGGCTCGGGCACCGACATCCTGATGCGGCGGGGGAGGAGGGGCGGGCCGCGGCCGCCGGCGGGACGAAGCGGGACAGGGCACGGCGGGACAGGCAAGGGGGAACGCTGCGGCCAGGTTCAGCTTGGCCCGGCCCGGTTCGACCCCGCCGGTCTCTCACGCTCGCTCCGATGCCGCCAGCACGGTGGCTGCGGCGGGACTGCTGCCGCCGCGCCAGGGGCGGGGCCTCGTGACGTCACTGCGTCGTGACGTCACCGCGCACCCGCCGGGCAGCCGAAGCCGCGCGGCGCCGCCGGAGGAGCGGGCGTTGAGCGAGGCGCCCCCTGGCGGACGAGGGAGGGGACCGCGCAGAGGGGGCGGGGATGGGGCGTGGCCTGGGGCGTGGCCCCTGTGTGGGGGCGTGGTAAGGGAAATAGGGCGTGGCCAGGAACGAGGTCGCGGCAGGAATCCCAATTACACATAATAATTATCTAAATTAAATAAAACTATTATAGACATTTTATATATGCATTGTATATCAATATTAAAAATAATTAGATTAATTAGATCTATTATGTGAAATAATTATAAAAATTAATTATATACATTGAATAAATTAATTATATATATTAAATATTG
>WBMZ01007379.1:0-24166 GCA_013400975.1 Atrichornis clamosus
CAGCCCCCGGCCCGCTCGCCAGCGCCGCGGGAGCAGCAGCGGCTCCGCCTCAGCGCCGGCCTCCATCCGTACCACCGACCGCGCTCCCGCCGCGCCACTGCCGGGCTGGGATGGGGTAGGACGGGGCGGGAGGGGAGGGCACCGGGGGCGGGACGGCAGAGGGGCTGAGCCCGCCCCGGGCGGCTCCGCCCGCTGCATGTGACCGGCTGCGGGGGAGGGCGGCAGCCGCGGCCCCACGGCGCTCCTTCCGCTGCCGGACCCGGCACTGCCCCCAGCGCTCACCCCCAGGCGCCATGTCCCGCCCGGCCCTCGGGAACTGGGGCCCTGAAGCAGCCGAGGGCGTGAGGAGAGGCGTGGTGGTGTGTGATAGAAAAGTGTTTTCAGGTGAATTTAGGAGGGGCGATCCCACACGTCATTTACGAATTAAGAAATCTATTCCTGATGAGGAGGTGCAGCTTCTGTGCCTCACGGCAGCTGCAGGCTCGGTGTCCTGGCTGGGCCCCCCACGGCAGCTGCGGGGCCTTGAAGGTAGGAATTACTGCTTCCCGCATATTCTCACAGTCCTAAATTACCATTTATATCCCTGGTCGCAGTATTTAATTTGTATGTAGTTATCTAGGCATCCCATAAGCAACTGTGAAATTCACTCGTGTTGTTTTTACTATCAAAAGATGTTTCACTTGTGCTACTCACATCCTTTTCTCACGGTCCCCTTCATTCACCCTTTCACTGTTCCGTTTCACAAAGCTGCAATTTCAAGAGATGTCAGGAAAATTGACACTCTTCTGCCACATGCTGGGATCTATGACAGCATAATAATAACCAGGAGAGTGTATCAATCCCTCGTTTTAGTATCCCAATATGAGCAGTAAAAGTAGATCCATCCTACATTCTTTAATTAAAGGTTACATGTTGTTTATCAAACTGGGTGCTTTTCAGTGAATATTCTACACATTTACTAGTCAAACTCAGACTGCTATAAGGTAACTCCTAAGTGTAAGAACTAATTGAATTGCAAATTAAATCATGGATCAGGGAGCAATGTTCACTGTGGACAATTGCATTGCCATAGGCCAGTTCTCTTTTAGGGAGCAGGTGGTATGTAGAGATAACAAACTCAGGGTCACGATGTGTCACAAATTCAGACCAATGACAAAAAAATGCCTGGTCTCTATGGACAACCTTTATTTAACTCTGAAAAGGAACATGTATAATGTTATGTACGTTCAATAAATAGCAACGGGGTAGTTTTTGCCTTCAGCTGCACTACTGATGGGTCAAAAATGAGTTTTACACTAACTTCTAAATAAGTCAGGGTAAGATCCAGCTGAAGATAAAAAAGAAAACTCCATAATGTTATCTTTACCGTAATAATTGTGTTATGGGTTGACCTGGGCTGGGCAACTGGTGCCCACCAAAGCTGCTCCATCACGCCCCTCCTCAACTGGACATGGAGACAAAATATAACAAAAGGTTCATAAGTTGAGATAACTGGGAGAGGTCACTCACCAAATACCATGGCAGGCAAAACAGAATTGACATAGCAAAATTAGTTGAATTTCTTACCAATTAGTGCAGGGTAGTGAGAAGAAAACAAATCCTAGAAACACCTCTGACCTGCCCCTCCCTCCTTCCTGGGCTTAACTTTATTCCCAGTTCTTTGCCCCCTTCTCCCTCAGTGGCATAGGGAGATGTGGAACAGGGTTATGGTCAGTTCACATTGTTTCTGCCACTGCTTCCTCCTCAGGGTGAGGAGTCCTTCCCCTCCTTCAGTGTGGGGGTTTCCCTCCCACAGGAAATAGTCCTCCACAAACTTCTCCAACAGCAGTCCTTGCCAGGGGCTGCAGTTCTTCAGGAAGTGCTGCAGCATAGGTCCCTTCCAGAGGGTGCAGAGAATAGCCTGCTCCAGCATGAGTCCTTTTCCATGGGATGCAGTCCTTCAGGAACAGGCTGCTCCAGCATGGATACCCTGCAGGGTCGCAAGTCCTGCCAGGAAACCTGCTCCAGCATGGGCTCCTCTCTCCATGAGTCTGCAGGTCCCTGCCAGGACCCTGCTCCAGCACGGGTTTCCCATGGGGTCACAGACTCCTTTGGGCATCCATCTGCTTCACTATGGGCTCCTTCAAGGGCTGCAGGGCAATCTCTGCCTCCCTGTGGTCCTCCATGGACTGCAGAGGAATCTCAGCTCCAGAGCCTGGAGCAGCTCCTGCCCCTCCTTCTGCACTGACCTGCGTGGCTGCAGAGTTGTTCCCCTCGCATATTCTCACTCCACAATTAGTTCTGCACAACCGCAGAATTTTGTTCCCATGCTGTAAATGCCATTGCTAAGAAAGACAAGTGTCCTTTCACCACGGGTCTGAAGTATTCAGGATAAACACACTAACAGGCAGCACACTTAAACATTGTATTATTCTTGCTATTATTTTTTATTTGAATGAAAGCAAATATTTCCTCTTTCCTCTTCTGTGATTGTCAGGAAAAAGAAACCAGTAACTGCTAGAGGAAAAAAATAAATCAGAAGCCTTCAAATATACAACAAATTCTTGAACTTCTGTTCACAATTCATCCTCTCCCTCTGGCTGGAATGGGAAGTGGAAGTGCCCAACTAACTGTGAAGGAAGGCAAATTATATCTGGAGTTTTCCATCAGACAAACAAACATTCTTCACACCAGCAGCACCCACTAAGGTAAGTTAGTTATGTGTTTCAACTAGTACCGTATAATAAACACACAATGAACAATGCAGCATCTTTAACTCCAAGTGAATCAGCTCCTGAGTTGTGGAAAACAAATGTGGGGAACATGCCCTTTAGCAGACATCTTCCACTAGCACAATGCAGGACTACTTTAAAATAAGTCTCACAGAGTCTAAGCTCTCCTGTTGTTGCTGTTCGTGTTGTTTGCCCGGAACTGCAGAAATGCATTTCTAGTTTTCCTTATTAAGAGTGCACCTTTCAAATCAAGTTTTAAAAAAGAAATGGAAACAGCTAAACATTACATAAAAAGGCAGAAAAGGGACTCAAGCAAAGGAACAAGCCTGTCCTTTTTTCATTGCTCCATAGCACCGAACACATTTAGAAGATCACTGAAGTCATGAAGTTAAAAATTAAGTTTTTGCACTTCAATAGGTGGAAGGTGGGTAACACACTAATTGAGCTCAGAGGATGCTGACTTTATACTTCATTCTGCAATATTGAAAGGAAGCTGAACTTTAATTTTGATCCCACTAACAAGGAGATTACCTATCTGCTTCAGGGTAGACATGCTTCCAATACCTTGCCGAATTAGACCTTGTGGCCATGCAAAACACCGGACCAGTCTACAAAGCCAGTACTGGATAAATAAAAAACATATAAAATAAGAACTGAATCAATTAGCATGACAAAATTACAAGTTTATTGCAAAGTAAGGTGAGTTTTTCCCCTCAACAGCACATGCCAAAACTTAAAATGTTACACATTCAGCTGAATGTTACTCAAAAATCATATCCAAATTATCAGAACAAAAAAAACCACTACCCTGGATTTATTTATTATTTATTTATTTATCATAGGCTTATCCAAATATTTTAAATTAAAGACAATTAACTCAAGTAGTCGAAGAAAATCCTTGATAAATGATTCCTTAGCCAAAGTACAGTTTAAGTATAATGGGAATAAAACAGAGTCAAGAAAAAAAATTTGATTACAATGGTCAGCTCAACGATTGTTGAGCAGGTCATCCCTGCTCCTTATCACAGTATAATCCAGTTTTGAACATTCTCCTTGGCAAATTAAATATCACAAGACAGGAAGTCAGTCCACATCTTCAACTAGAGAAATTCCTTCCTTTTTTTCTAGCTTGGATACCTGCAAGTAAAAAAGGAAACCAATTCAACAGTGAAAATAAACTTTTTCTTCCATCAATATCTGCTGCTGGTTGTGAAAGAGATACACAAAGATCAGGTTTTTATAAAGTTGATAAATCTTTTGGTTTGACCAAATGCAGCTTATCTTGTGGTATGATAAGTAAACACTGGAAAAAGCAGAAGGCAGCCTGCAGGTCTCTCATCCTTGGGGGTAGATGTGCCAGCTTTCTTCTGAGCTACATCACAGTTCCTTCAAATTATGCCAGCTATTAAAATCCCAGTGGACATTTTGGCACGCAGAAGTGCATGCTCTGACCACAAATCCTTTACTTCAGACACAATTCCAAGGCAGAAGCTACAGCCAGAGCTACTGGAGTTCCTAGGGTTGCTCTAAACCCCCTCAGCCAGGAAGAGACGAATGACAATAAGACTCCAAGAGCAAATCTGGCAATTCCCAGCAAATGCTATGATCTAAACTTCCTTTTATCCCTGTTCGTTCTGCAGCAAATACAAAGGGAATTTTGCACTTAAAATGAGTGGATAACTAAATTGGCTTGACTACACTACAAGCATCCAAAGCAGAAAAGTACTTTACACAAATCCAGCAGATTTCTCAATCATTAGCACTCCAAATTGTTTCCATTCACAAATGAGCTCAAGCTGTAATATGATTCTCCTTCAGGAAAACCTGGCATTACTTAACTAAAGGTGGCTTTTATGTCAAGTTTATGCCATCTTTTCACAGTTCTTTTACTATGCCAGAAAGACATTAAGTGCTTATTAAGTCCCAGGAGCAGAATTATCAGTGAGACACTGTCCTAGAGAGTGACTGTCTTCAGAATTACAATTGTTCTGTACACATACAACAAGAGAAAACTCTTACCACGTTCCCTTTCTTAAATAGGGCAGATTTGACTCACACTATTGCAAGTTCTTATTTTCCAGGCTTGCAAAAAGCTACAGGAGTTATCAGTTCAGGTTACTGCTGAACTCTATCATTCCAGGTACTTGTTGCCCACACAATAAAATCTTCCCCAAACTTGACTCCCAGTTTTCAGGAGTAAGTTGCAATGGCCAGTAGCCTTGCACAGCACAACTGCTATTACATACAAATCTAGTTAAAGAGTATAACAATATCCTGCATCATTAAAGATCTTAATCACGTTTACTGTAAGCATAAAAGAATTACATTTTGGTCCAGACCCTACAAAAATATTTTACCTGACTCCCACTGAGGCCAAAAGAACTTTTGTCCTGGACTTCAGTGGGAAAAAGTCCAAAATGATGTAAAAAATCCCCCACCATACAGACTTACAATAAAGTACTGCACATGGTAGCTTTTATCCCCAGTTTCAAGGTGGTAAAACATTATTACAACATGTCTGGCATTTCACAGACGAAGGAATTAATATTTTATTACATATATAAACATATTCTTAAAAGCAACTGGGGTGTAAAATCTCTGGCAGAAAAAACCTCAAGGTGCTAAAATTCTTCACCCCAGCACTGTTGCCATAAAAGAGGCATTAAAATAAGTTTGAAGGGGTGGCTGAAAACTACAAAAAGTTAAGCATGGTTCCAATAATCGCCTCAGCCGCTCCACACCTCACAGTGCTCAAACTAAGCACGGTACCATTGCTGCTGCTGTGTTTGAGCAGTTTGTTCTTGTATTTGTGCGTCAATTAACTGGAGATTCAAAAAAGGAGTTGTTGCAGAAGCAGGTGGGAGAAGCACTCACAGTGAATTGCAGCCTCTCACTGCCTTTCCCCACACTGCTGTAGGTCAAGTCTTAACTCTGCAGTTAAGCAAATCCCTTCGGACAGGTCCTGAACTGACACCAAAACACATCAGCTTGTTCTCCCCATCAGCACGAGACCCCACAAGTTTGGGTACACCCATTAGTTTCTGGCCTCAGTACATGCATTCTTTTTTTTTGTTTTCATAGCAGTATGACAATTAAAAAAGAACCCAAACAGCCTACGCTGAAATCAGAGAATTTTTAACCTCACAGTTATGTGAAAAGAACAATCACAGGTATTTCTGTAATAACCTACCCTAAATGCTGTCTTTTGCCTGGAGATTCACAGGCTTGACTCACTGTGAGGATTTTAAAATATAAACCTATAGCAGAAGCAGAGGACATTTACCTGTCTGTCTATACACCTGAACTGCCAGGACCACGTGGTGTTGTAAAGGAAAGGCCTCAGGTCAAACCGGTTGTCATCTGGACTGTAGTTTTCAGCGTGGTACGAAGGAGTGAGGGTGGTCATTTTATGCCTGTTAACTGAATACATCCTGAAGAAATGCTTAACCTTGGATGCCACCTGGTGTACAGAGAACATAGCTGTTAAGCAGATGAAGTGTCTTAGGATTTAAAAAATTGAGAGGAGAACAGTATTTTGGAGGCTGTGTTCTACACTGTCCAGATACTCTTTCACAGCAAGAGGCTTTTTTTGTCTCAGAACCCATAACCAAAGGCTTCAACACTGTTGGTCATCTGTATTTCAGTGAACAATTTTCCCCCAAAGGTGTAGTTCTGAAGTAATTCTTTTCAAATTACGAATTACTGTTTTAACAATTTGCAACACAGACAACAAGCTCCATTTAAGAGATGCAGACCAGCTTTTCCAGCATGTTCTGCTGCAGCTGTAGAATAATCTCTGAACACAAAATAATGCAATTTGCCCTTTCAGTTAAAAAAAATCCTGACCTTTCTCCAAATATACTCTATTTTGGCAAAGATATTACATTATTTGATACTTTTCTGGTTTTAGTACATTACCTCTCTTGGAGTACAAATTTCCTTCCACATATTAATCAGCTTACAGAACATACTGTATGGTCCAGCCTTTGCAATTTTTCTTAATTTGCCATAGATTGAGAGCTCTGCATATGTCATCCCCATATCTGCCTGAAAACACACACACACAAAGCCACTGAAAATCTCAACTATGCAAATTATAATTAATAGTTTTATGGAGCAATTAAAATAATCCAGTTTAATCAAAGGAACAGCAAAATGAAATCGTCAGTGTCAAAAAGACATAGTAATATTATGGGCAGAAATAAAAAACCACTGGAATATCTCTGAACTGGAAGATTTGAGCCCTTAAAGGTAGTTGTTAGGCAAATCAGTTCTCTCTTTTCCAAGGGGATAGCAGAGAGAAGGGTGTGGGGAGAAGAGGAATGGCTTTGCCACCAATCATTTTCATAGTAAAGCCCTGACTTTCTTTTGATATTAAAAAAACCGTAAAGCTAACTGAATTTCAGAACACCCCTCCCTTCCAAGTGTTCGAAATGTAAAATCATTTTAAAACATTAATTTGCTGGTTTGGAAACTATTGTCAACTTGGATAGGGCAAGTGTGGGGTACTAATGCCTTATTGGCAGCTTGAAGGCTGTTTACAACATGCTGGTCAATAAGCACAGACACGTACAAGAGTAAACAACACTTATTGGACAAAACCCAGATTTTTGGGATAAGGCTTACCAGAGCATTTTAAAGGCCCATTACCTCATCAGTTTGAGCCACTTGTCCATCCACCAGAGGCTCCAACTCTGCAGTGGGTGGAGCTGACATGATACTGCCAGGAAGAGGGAAAAGGAAAAGCGTGAATTCTCTGCAGTCTCGTGAGTATCAGTTAGCAAACAGTTCAGTTTCTTAAGTTGTTCAAACAGTGCTTCATCCCAAAAACAAAGCATCTAGTTCAAGCAAACAAATGCAGTCACTGAATCACTGCTCACCTTCTGAGGGCTGTGAGCTGGAAGTTTTCAATGCAATACTGGATGAAGTTCTTTAAATCAGTCTTGCTGATTCCACCAATGGGGTTGATATCAGCACTTGAGCAGTCATACTTGGTCAAGTAACCCCGGAGACTGAGTAAGACAAGGAATTTTATGTAGTAATAGTAAATAATAATGTAACTGTAGCATAATATATAATCCTCGACACTGCAGAGAATTTATATGTAGCATAAAGAAAGGGGGAAACAGAACTGCAGTTTGGTAACACATTTATACCTAAAGGGCAAACATGTTTAACTGCAACAGGGCTATCCTAAAGCCATAAAATTGCCTGGAGAAGATGATATTTTAAACAGTTAAAGCACGGCAAAATTGTCCCTGCTGAGGCAATATATGCAAAACAATTAAAATACTGTGTTGATGAATTAAAACAATAAATCTCAAAACACGCACAGAACCAGCACACAGTACTCTCACAGCTTTAGAGGTTACCAGTCCCACAGTCTGACAGGGATTGCTTTAATCTGCAAATATTCAGCAATAATGACAGTACTTCAGATTTTAAAATCTATTTTTCAGCTCAAAGTTCACATCTCAATTCCTAATACAGTACTTGAAAATACAACAAACTGGGAAGTTAACCTAGTGAATGCTGAGGCAAGCTCTACTGAAAACAGCAGGTTTTATGGGAAAGCTTATGGGAAACAGGGTTTATGGGAAAGCTATAGCAATACTGTGGCTAAACTGCTGAAAAACACATGGTTTTCCATTCAGGCTGATTCAACTATTTTCATTAATTTCACTGCTATCAGTGTATTCTTAGGTTGTTACCTCTTCTGAGTAAAAATCTACACTGGGATTTGGTAGAGTTGCAAGGAAATGACACTGACCTGTTCCAGTGGGGTTTAGATTCCTAATTTTTACCAACCTTTCATCCACATTGGCTGATCCCAGCACCAGCAGTCCCCCTGGCATCCCACGAGCCCACAGTGTCAGCTGAGCAAACAGGTAGGCCAGGACCATTCTTATTCTAGCCTGCAAAACAACAGGAAAAAGAAAGCAAAATTTACAAAGCAGAGTAATTTCTCCCCAGTCCCTTTAATTAATCAATTCCCAACACAAACCCATAAAAACCAAAGTGTGGGCAGGGTGTTATTGCAGGAAGGATGTTCTTGTGGAGAAGATGATGAACACACTCAGGAAAGCCAGGTTCAGTATCCACTACTCCCAGACTTATGTGACTGAGCAAGTTTCTCCTGGTCTGAACTGCAAACTGGGGAGTAGTTCCTATTTTCTGTCCCCTACAAGCACTAACAAGGATCCATAAGGGATGAAGTATGCAAACAAATAATCTGTCTACCACACCCTTTTATGGAGTAAATAAATCCCTTTAGTCCAATACATAACATTTGTAAAAATTTCACTTTGCTTTTGCCACCATTCTGAAACTCAGCTTTTTCCAAGGATAGCAGTAGTACCAAACCAACCTGGGATCCAGCCTCCAGCTCCAGCCACAATTGTGGGTGATGTTAAGGCAATAGCCACACTCCTCTGTGACTAAATTTTACCCTCTTGCCAAAAAGCTGATAAAGGATCCAATATTTGCTTCCAGAGGAAATAGCTGCATTTCTCCAGTAAAAGTGGGAGAAAGATCAAGTCCTCAAACTAACAAAAACTACCCAACAGGATAACCAACATTTAGGACTAAAGCAAAGTTGCTGATTAGGTTGGGAGCTTTTAAGAATGGGCCAGAATAAGCCTAATGAAGATTAAACATCTTCTGATACAAAGAAAAAAAATCCTGCCTTCTAAAAGTAAGGACATGTAGGAATGGAAATGGGTAAGCTTGATAGCTCAAAGCCTTTTAAAGCCTGCTAACATGCACCAGAGGAAAGTGTTCATCAGCAATAGTTTTGGGTCTTGACCTGCCACAATCCTACAGGACTCAGACTTGTCCTGACCTGACAACCTTCTCCTGGGATGCTTTCCTAAACACCACCTAGACCCGTGCTATTGATGGGATACAGTCATGTCCTATTCCTTCCTGACCATCCTACAGAAGTCACAAACGATCATTATCTTGGTCTCCCCCTGAATTATGTGAGACTGTAGATTACTGCTGCAGACAAGCATTTACTGGGGGACATACCACAAGTTCAGGCTGGTACTTTACCACTTTGTACTCTCTGAAAAAGAAAAACAAAACCCACACAACCAAGAGGCTCTGACCTGGTTCACCCACAGGGCACACACCTGCACGTTCTGGAGTGCAAGGCTCTCTCTGCTGCTCCCTCCGTGGACAGAAAATCGGGGACTCCGACCTGTCACCACGCTGAAAATCCCCACAACAGCCTTCACAGCCGCATCTATGTTCACACTGATGTGGTAGCTGAGAAGAGTTCAAGCTGAAGTGACTCAACTAGCACAATCTGACTCCATAAAACTGACTACAGCATTTAAAAAACCCCAAAAATCCACCCATCAAATGAGGTTTTAAGGCTGCTAAATATCAGATCTAATATGAAGAAACTTAGGAAGGAATAACACTTTTCAGAGTCTATTTCCAAAATTCCATGTCCTTTGCCAAATGCTAGTTAACAAACAATAATATCCGTAACATTCCTACTTAACACACCTCCTATTCCTCTCTTATTTTTTCCCATTTTAGAGTTTTGACAGTTTTAGACACAAGTCTTTGCCAGAACATGACTTTTTTTCCCCAGTGCTTCTCAGCTTGTACCTGCCTATTTGCTCAGCCAGAAGTTTAGCCCTGTTGCAGGTATCCTGGGAGGAGTTCTCACTAGCCATGTAGCACGTGGTGAAGACACGCTTGCAGAATTCCCGAGGATCCTCAGGGATATAGGTCTCATCATTCACAATCCTGCGTGCATCAGCCAGCACATCTGCATCTGAGGACAGAACAAAAGGAACTGAACAAGAGTGGAAACTGTCGTGCTTCTGCTTCCCAAGATATCTTGTACATTCCTTGTATTCCAGTTAAGCTTTACAGTGCCCCTGACAAGTAAGATGACTCCATCATCTAACTCCCCAAACAAATTGTCATATATTAAATAAAAGTTACTAATTTTGCTCCTAATTTTGAACATGGAAATATTGAATCCTTTTTATCTACTGAAGAATCTTCAACATAATCCAGAATGTACAAAAGCTCAGCGAAATGCATAAAGTCTACTTAAAACCAGTTTAGGAGCTTGAAGCATTCCTAAGCATGTTTTGCAGTGCTGATTTTACTAGAAGGAGAAAATTCTCAGGCTAAACTGAAATCTCAAAACTACATCAGCCAACATTTGAACACTACTCTAGACAGAAACTAGTCTGAGTTCCACATCCAATTCTTAAATCCCCCAAAAAAGCCTGTTGAGCCAATTCAAAGAATCTCAATCTGGATACCTATTTTTGCTGGAATTTCTGAAGAGATACAAAGGACTCCCTCAGAACAACTGGGAAAGAGTCTGCCATTAATGAGCCCTTGCATCTACTGCACCCAGCTAATATTAACTTGTCCAAAACCATTAGTAAGCATGGCTGGCCAAAAACACAGATCTACTTACTGCCATTCTTGACTGCCAGGCAAACCTGGTGACACATGGAGTATACAATGCAAGCTGTAGCAGAGCTGTCAATCCCACCACTGAGAGGTAGGAGAAATCCTGCCTTGAAAATAGAGCAAGGAAGAGGTTCCACATAGCAAAATTAGAGAAAAAAAAAATATATATATATAGTACCACTCAGAAACACACTCTTGCAAAGAGTGACAGGTGCATTGTCCAAGTCTGTTTGTGTTCTACTGGGGAAAAACAAAACAAACCACCCAGAGCAAATCCTCTTAAACTCTCATCAACTGGATAATCAAACAAGTGGTCAGTGCAAACCCTTTGGCTAGGAAAAACTTCCAGTTGTCTTCACCCTCTAGGTAAGACAGAAGAGCTAATTAAAAGGATTATATTCTTCATATGTACTTTACTATTACACTGAATTGCTACTTCACGTCACTCTGCTTATTTTAAACACCTCCATTACGCCAATAAAATATCTTCCTTGGAGAAAAACAGTGTCTGAACAGAAAAGAAATCCCTTGATTAGGTAAGCTTGACTGTTGCTTGTGAAGAAAGCACAGTTCCTCAGGGAAAGGTGCAAAGAGCACACAGAAGTCACGCTTGGAAGGCAATTTTTAAACCTGAATGAGCTACTAGTGAAAAACTCACACCTTGCACCTTGGACTAACACCAGTTTGAGCTACCAGGAGCACAGGATAAAGTGTGCTGTCCCTGTGGCACAAAAGAAGTTGTTTATGCCAAGGGAAAAACAAACCCAGTTGTTCTTACCTGTTTGCTGCGCCTTAAATAGTCCCAGAGCCAACATGCAGGTCCAAGGCTGAAATTACAGAACATGATTGTCCTAAGAAGTTATGGAATAACACATATGGAAGTCAACATATTTAGTCTGGTCTTCCAATGAGATACTTTCTTTACTTAAATCTAAGTAACATCTTATGTTTATTTTTCTTCTGTTTGTTTGAGTTCTGGTGGGGTTTTTGTTTATTTGTCTTTGTTGTTTGGGGGTTTTTTTAATGAAAATAATTTTCAAGCAACAGATTCAGTGTTTGACTACCTGATCTCCTCCTCAGGACTGTGATGTCTCCACTGGATTGGCATGCAGGTAGGAACTGCTATATCATCAGGACATGACAGAGCAAAATTCACTTTAATCCTGGGATAAGGATTCACTTTACTTGCCTAAGAAATAGTACAGAAAAATTCAGAAGACATCCATTTTAACGTAGCATATCAGATCTAATGTATCTATCAGATCTACAGAATACTGTGAAAATCAAGACATGCAAATACTTTTAAAATTCAGTAACTATTCAAACTTGGCAGAGTTTACAGACACAACCTCCCTGGAGAATTCTTACCGCCAAGTTACGAGATGAAATCTCTGCTCTGTAACTTCGAACATCCTCCAAGTCCAGAGTGGCAACCAGCACCTCCTGTGGAAAGGCTTTCAACATTAGATCACTCTACACAAACACATAAACAGTGCTTGGCAAAAGGTTCAGCATCAGCTGTGGCAAAGGAAAAGGCAAAAAACATACTGGGGAAGAGATGGATTTGGCACATAATGTGAGAAAACCTACAACTGATGCCATCAACTTTTTCCTGAAGTAAAGCTCGCCTATCAAACCTTTTGTCTACAAAACTGGGTGATAATTAGAACATTGCAGTCTTTGCCTTCCTTCTCTTAGGTAAGGGAATCTGAGTTAACAGGGTCTCTCCTCCACATGGTGATAGCATATGCAAATGTTTTCATTTTCATGGAAGTTTTTCCACTGTGACAGCTCTTCCTCCCTCACGAAAGCAGAAGAGCTACTGTTGGTAATCTGACCAGGAAAAAACTTGGATCTAGTTGAATAGCATAGTTAAAATACACCTTTTTTCAGTCTAGAGACATGGACCTACTGTCTGGAATGTCTGAAAAGGGTTGAGCATAAATGTACTAGCAGCTGTAGGGTGAATGTATTACCACATCATCGAGTGAAAACTGGGATCCTTGTGCAACTGTTTCTCCATTCATGGAAATCATGGCACAGCCATCATAGTACAGACGATCACCGTCACAGCCTTTCTGGTTTGCTAAAATATATATTCCACCATTCTGGGAGGGAAACAAACATGCAGGAAAACAAAAAAGCTGCTCAGAATATAGCACCTGACAGGATGTTAAAAAACAAAATGCTATTTCCCTGTTCCTGCCCTTATTACAGTATTCCTCTCCCTTTACATTGTAAATGATTTATGGCTGGGATTCTCTCTTGACAGGAGTCTCTCTTAGTAGCAAGAGTCATTCCCTCAGCCCAAACAGAAAGGGCTGCACTTCTGAATTGAAATTCTAAGTTCAAATTTAGATTGGGAAAAGCAGGAAGATTTTGACAGAAGCTGTGTTTGGATATCTGAGGACAGAGCAAATACTCTTAAATATAAGCAGAGCATGTTAAATTACAATGCCAAAGCAGCTGCACATTTTTCACAGTGTAATGTACACTCATTGCTTTATTTTTGTCCCCATCACTGTTAGATAGGATTACAGTCCAATTACTTAATGTCTTCTCATCTTTAAAACAAACAGAAGTTTCAAAGTAGAAAAAGATAGTATATTTTAGGTGGGAAGATAACAGGGGAAAAAAATTAAGTCTAAGTTTAAACACTGATTTCTACTTCCTCTTCCTGATATGGTGACTGGTATTTCTCTGATGTTGCTATGTGAACAAAAATTGGGTAAGAAAGTGCTGTTTTAAGGAAACAAAAGAGACTTTGGGATGATTTTTATGTGCACCAGGGGTCTGTTGACCAAAGTACAAGCTGCCAATTAATTTGATTCATTATATATGGAAGGAGACTTTAGACACAGGTAACTACAGGAAGAAACCACAACCCCTGGTTGTTTGCCCTTTCAGCAGAACGTGTAGTGTGCATTGAACAACACCCTTCCAAGCTGCTTATTCTCTGCATGCACCGAGTACAACATTACACACTTCCAATTACTCAAAGTCAATTACTCTGATTATTTTCTCTCCATTCTCTCCCAAAGGAGTACAGTTCCCCAGCCAGAGAGCTCTTCCCCTACGGATGATTCAATTAGGGAAGGTCATTTAACAAAACAAGAACCTAACAAAGTCAAGGCCCCAATGCTCTTGCTATGTCCTGCTCCAGGAGAGGAGACTATTCTTAAAAGAGATGCATAACCAGAAAAAAAAGTCATTTCTTTGAAATGCATACCTTTGCTGTGGCAGAATTCACCAGATCCACCCGGGTGTGAGCCTTCCGCAGCACATGGTGACTCCCGGAAGAGTTGGTGAAAATCTCCACGCCATCGAGTCCCATTTCAATATGAGGGCTGTCAAAGCAAAAGGCACAAAAATAAACCAGCTGGCAGTGCTGTGCTGTGAAAGCTGCACTGCAAATCACAGGCAAACAGAACCATCTACGTCATTGTCCGTTTTCTGCATGCCTTAGCTCAAGCAAGCATAGGGCTTTCAAAAATATCTGTTTTCTTGCGCTGCCCAACTCTTCTGTCAAAGACCAGCAGTGGCTGCAGGGGTCAGGAGGGCTCTTACTCATTCTATTCTAAGTTAAATAACTTCGACTCTACAGAAGCCCAGGTTTCAAAGAAAGAGAGAATAACACAATCTTGGGCTCAAAAGGCAACATGGATATACATTGCAAGGTCAGTTGTCCCATTTTCCTTGTCCCTTTGTAAATCCAAAACTAGCTACCACAGGGAGAAGATTTCTACTATTTTTTTTTCCCCCCAATGTCATAAGAAAGAAATAGTAAAACATATTAAAAATCACAGCTTTGACACACTACACCTTCTGCAGTTACACAAAAATTAATGTAACTGGGAGACTGGGAAAAATATCAGAAGTGTGAGTACAATAGTTACCTGTCATTTGTTCCCTTAGCTCACCCTTTTCATTCTGCTTCTTTTTGGTATTTCTCTCCTACCTTCTGTTTCAAATTAATTTCGCTTAACCACCTACATTTCTTTGCCATCCTGCACCTAGCCTAGTGAGATCTTTCCCATGGTGTATTTATTGTTCCTAATTATACTTTATCTTCCTGGCACTTTCTGAAAGATAAATTACATAGAAGAACAATAATCAGATATTTTCAAACATTTATTCCAGGCAGGTCCAGGTTATGTTTTCTTTTACTTTTTATTTCCTCTTCCCCTTTACCTGTTTGGTGCCCAGAGTTCCTCACATATTTCTGCCCCTAGGCAGGTATCTTTGGTTGCTAGCACTGCATCCCCAAAAGGAACAGTTTCCTGAGAAAAAACAAGAACGTCTTTATACACATGCAGTAGACAAATTTATTCAATTCAAAAACTTCACTACAAATCTTAAGAATATATAAAAATTGAATGCTCACTTATGTGAAATTAGCAACACAATATCAATCACCGTACACCTTCCTTCATTTTATACCAAGTCTAAGTGAAAGAAGAAAGCTCTAGTCTGCACATTTCTGGATTTACTAAAATGTTGTGGTTTAATTTCAGTACTATTCAGATGCAGTGCTTTGATTAAGGACAGGAACAAAACAATCTACAAAACAGAGCCTGTCTGTTGCTACAAATCACATTGATGCTTTTGTGGGAACTAACCTAAATTTTAGATCTGAATCAAGAAGGTTACATGATTTTTTAGATTTTATTTTTTACCTAAAAGCACATACTCAATTCTAGTCTCAAGCACAGATAAACTCCGTACAAGAATTGTGCAAAATAAGGCAATCAAGGCTCTGTATGTACAAATAACTGAGGCATATTTAAAATTTACTTGCTTTGCTGCCACATACTAACATAAATAAGGTTAAATTATGCTCTCAATTAATGTAACTGAGAACTACCACTGAAACACGAATCTACAACATGACTGGTAGCAGAATTCGGAGTACTACAGTTTTTAATTGCTGAATCTGGAAGATCTTAAGTTAAAAAAAAAACAACTTACCTGTCCAGTCACTTCCTGAATTATGCTGGGTAAAAAATATTCCTCCACATGCCTAAAGCAAGTTTATAGATTGTGAATACATCGTTATATAAATCATAGCATAAAAACTGATCCTCATCTCCCCATTCTGACACCTTCTAACATTGATTAAAGAAACTGTACTCAAGTTGTACAGGGCTGTGTGTGTTTAAAAAATAAAAAAGGCCTTCATATTTTCTGTGAAATTAATCAGAAATGCTAAGAGTTATAAGACAGCAATATCTGTGCTTCAAAAAGGCATGGTAAGCAGTGCTCCACCCTAGCTAGAAACTAGACCTAACAAAGAACACATCACGCAGTCAAACACCAGATGGAGGTTTCTCTTTTTGCAGGGTTGCTGCATGAGCAACTCAGAGCTGACTGGGGCCCAGAGTCAGACCAGAAGTGCTTTACTGAGACCATCGAGATGGAGCCATTCCCTGACTACAGCATGAGTGCACAGCACCAGAGATGAGTGCCAGGTGCATTCTGCAGCATCATAAGGTATGCAGCTTTCATTCTCTGCAGTTGTTAAAACTCTGACAGAGCTCATCCATTTCAGCGTTTCCCAGTTCAATATTGGATGCAGCAATGGAGCAGAAAAAACACAGGCTCCTCCAGTCCTGAGCTGCGTGTTGTTAGAAAGCAGGCTCCAGGAAAATGACAATTTTACACTGGCTGCAGGATCACGCAGCCCCACTTTTGCTTCCAGCTCAGCAGTTCAGAGCTTGACCACCCAAAAAGCCTTCTAACCAAGCTGCAGTCACGTAGCTTGGCTGACTCTGTCTTGCTGCTCTCCCTTTAGCATTGATGATTTGCTGTAGAGATTTCAACCCTGCTGCTGCAGCTGCAAACAGCAAGCTGTGTTTTTTAACACAATTTTAGCAGTCACCAGCGTACCTTGCTTTGCTCCAAGGCGTGAACCACCTAAGTTCCCTGTAGTTTCCTGCATTTGCCAATGATATTTTTGGTCTGATTAGAAGAATCTTCCTTAAACCATAAAACAAAACAGAAAGGGTGAGTTAAGACCTGATGTACAGCCAAACAAGGCTATATGTGAATACTTTATTAAGTTCAACTCTTTTTTTTCTATTATAATTTAACATTTTTAAAGTTTGTGTTTGCAGACTCAAGGGTTTTTCCTGAAGTCTTTCAGAAAGCAGTGGAAATTTAGTTTCTACAAATTCAGAAAAGACATAATGAAAAACCTTAGTTGTATCTCTCAAAATTTAGTAAATAGGAAGGTAAAGTCATCACTCCACATTGCACTGAAGAATCTTTCTTGAAGGCTAAACAGGTGTCTGAAAGGATAACGTGTTACCTCACAAAACTACTTACTTATTTAAAAAGATCACTCGACAATTGTAGCGAACATTTCGGTGCAGAACAGGCCTGTGAAAATAAGAAGCAAAGTTAGCAGTGACTACACTCACTGAATGAAATTATAAAAAGCCACAGAACCTACTTCACTGCACAAATACTATTTCTAAGACCACACTAGAGGGAATTAAGCAAACAGTATATCGAATTTTAGCTTCTAATTTTTTAGTTCAAGCAGTTGTCTGAAAAAAATCAGAGTTACTGACTGTCCTGCCAGTCTCAGATACATCAACCACTATCTGAGCAGTGGAATACCACAGCCTTAGGAACACAAGCAGACCAGAAGAATCCCCATGGCTGGGCCAAGTTATTTAATCAAACGTGACTTCCCATGATACTGCCAGCCCAATTCAAAAACAAACTAGCTTTACACACTTACATCAATACTAACACATAGATGTATGTGTTAATTTTACAGATATAATTTATCACTCTTCACTGTCAGCACATGGTTTCAGTGATTTTGACATACATTTATGTTGTTTAAAAATGTCTGTCAGTGAAAGCAGCCCCAGCATTCCTAAAAGACAGTGAATTTATAAAGCCCACTGCATTCCATCTTACACAGTCTGACCCGTGGCAATAGAGCCCAGCCATTAAGGTTCCCAGTAAATACCTGTAATTATCCTATTTCTCTCTTGAAGGGTTCAACCACCAGCAATCTCTGAAAGGACTATGCTTCAGAAGGTGTTCTGCATGTTGCAGTCCTAGTTGTGGTAATTAAAAGGGGAAAAGTAGTGCAGTTCCTAAGATGTGTTTGAAAGTTTGGTGCAGAGCCCTCACTGTCCAGAAACACTGCAGAGGCAGCATTCCCTAAAGACCTCCCCCTTTATCACAGGTACACAAAAATACTTACATTCCCACATCACAGATAATATCTCGAGTGGCTGGAGACTCCAAAAGCTTTTCCAGAACTTGAAACGAATGCAAGAGTGTGTCAGACTCATAATAGTGATCTGAGCAGCCATAACCACTGCATATAAAAACATGAACAAATAAAAAATTCAGCCAAATCAGCACCAGAGCCAAAGAATCAAAACACTTCAGACAGGGAAGATTTCACCCACATAGGTAATTTACACAGAAAATGAGGAATCGGCACTGTCAACATCATCCCTACTTACAGCATTTAAAACTCTGTGGTTTTTTATGCCACCACATATTCCTTTCAAGAACAGCAGCCTGGGCCCAGGCAGAAGTCAAAGCACTACAGTTTCTCTGGAGGAAAACTCACAGAAATAGGTCCAAAATTATCATATCAATTATTATAGTCAGGTTTCCAGGACAAGAGAACCAACCCTGTGCTCACGACTACAATGGGGTTTTTTGCACCGACAGCCGCATGCTTTAAGTGTGGCTTTGGGCACTGCAGCACTACGCGGGTGATGTTCTTACGGGGTGTGCTTCCACAAGTAACTGGAATCGTACCAAACCCAGCGCCGACAGAGCGCCCTTACCAGATCTCGAGCTCTGGACCAAGCCGGTACCGGGCTCCTTTGCTCTTGGCGATGTCGATACCTGGAAGAGTGTTGGGTTAAACCCCGGGCCGTGAAACAGGCACGGGCTGCGCTGCTGCGCCCGCGGGAAACGCGCGGAGCGGGGGAAGGAAGCAGGAAGGGAGGGAGCGGGAGAGGCTTTCCTGATGGCCGGGGGCAGACAGCGATCTCAGCATCCCACTCACTTCTGAAAATCCTCTCCAGGTTGCCCTCAAAGTCCAGAGCCCACTGGTTGAGGGCGCAGGTGGCCACAGTCACTGCCCTGCCCATGGCTGCCCCGCCGCCTTCCCCGCCGTTTCCGGGGCGGTGCCGGGACTCCCGGTCGCTCCTCCCTGCCGCTCCTCCCGGCCCTCCTCTTTCGGCCCCGTCTGCAGCCTCTGCATCGTCAACGCTGTAGGCGCCGGCTCCGCTCACATCTCCTGTCCACCCCCGGTGCGGCTCCTCCGGCGGCGTGTGCTGCTGCACCCCCTTACGCGCTCTCCGCAGTTTTGTGTCCCCAGAACCCCGAATGACGGGACTGCAGTCTTAGCCCGGTTTTTCAGCCCTGCAGCTTTTAAGAGGTGTCCCTCAAACAGAGTGTGAGTGCTGAAGGTAAACCGGAGCAGGGTGCAACGTTCTGTGTGTTGTTCACACTTCAGCATCATGCCAGCAGCTCTCAGAGTGCTCATCCGAAAGGGACAGGGCTGTTCAAAGTCCTGTGTCCTCTCTTGTGTTCCTCATCATATATTTGGCTGCTGTGAGCCTCCTTATGTACAGGATTCTAACTTCGTTCTGTACTAGAATCATAGAATCATTTAGATTGGAAAACACCTCCAAGATCACTGAGTCCAACCACTAACCCAGCAGTGCCAAGGCCACCACTAACTCATGTCCACAGTTGCCACATCTGCACAGCTTTTTAAATACCTCCAGGAATGGTGACTCCACCGCTGCCCTGGGCAGTCTGTTTCAATGCTTGGCAAGCNGCAGTCTGTTGCTTGGCAAGCCCTTCCATGAAGAAATTTTCCCTAATATCCAATCTAAACCAGCCCTAGCACACCTTGAGGCCATTTCCTCTTGTCCTGTCCCTTGGCACTTGGAGAAGAGTTGGAGACTTGACTCTTGGAGAAGAGCTCGACCCCCAGCTGGCTACAGTTTCCTTGCAGGGAGTTGTAAAGAGTGAAAAGGTCCCGCCCGAGCCTCCTTTTCTCCAGGCTGAGCTCCCCTAGCTCTCTCAGCCACTCCTTGTGCCCCACACCCTGCCCCAGCTCCATTCCCTTCTCTGGACACGCTCCAGCCCCACAATGTCTTGTGTTGAGGCTCCTAAAACTGACCCCAGATTCGAGGTGGGGCCTCAGTAGTGCCTACTACAAGGGGATGATCACTGCTCTCGTCCTCTGGCCACATTGTTGCTGATACAGGCCAGGTACCATTGCCTTTTTTGGCCACCCGACACATCTGGGCTCGTGTTCAGCAGCTCTCCACCAGCACGCCCAGACCCCTTTCCGCGGGGCCCTTGGAAATTACAGGAAACGGTCAATGGAATGTTGAGAGTTTAATAACATAAAATGAAGGCGACACAATCCAGCTTAGGGGCTCTGTGAGCGCATTGGTAACGAGTCAAGTCGGCCCAATCCCGTTTAAGAGCTCTGTGGCCGCCTAAAGTAACCAGCCTGTAGCGCTGGGAGGGGATGTTGTGACCCAAGTGCAGGTGTAAACTCTCTCCTTGGACACCACCTCCCACTCTTCCAAAACTTTTGGGTTTTAAGTTATGGTGATCCTTCCTGCCCGGTGGCCGCACCGCGCCATCTGCGCGCCTGCTTTCCTGGATGTGTTCACAGGCGCTTCCACGCTCCACATGGAATTTCCGTGGCTGCCGCTGCCCAGGTTCCAGTCGCGCCCTCCCCGCGCGCACCGGGCGAGGTCGGGGGCGGAGCCCCCGCCGCTCGCGCTCCGCACTCCATGGGTTGAGCGCGCGCCACCAATGGGGAGCCGCGGAACGGGCGGAGCGCGGCGGGGATTGGTCGGGGCCGTGGGGCGGGGGCGGGGCCCGGAGCAGCCGGTACCGGCGGAGGGGCCGTTGGTCTGGCGGAGTTCGAGCGGCAGCGGCCGGGGTGGCCCCGGGTAGCGCCTTTTGGTGAGGGAGTGACCGACCTCTGGCGAGCGACAGACCCCCGGTGAAGGAGTGGCCCTCGGGCAGCGCGTGGTCTCCGGTGAGTGAGTGACTCCCGGGCCTGTGGGTGCGTGCGTTGCGTCCTCATCGTGTGCGGGAGCGCGGCTGGAAGGGAGCCAGCCATGTGGGCAGAGGGGAGCGACGAGCCGCCTTCCCCTCAGATGGCTTCTGAAAAGAAGTCTACAGTAGGAGGACTAAAGGAAATGGCCCTAAGCTAAAACAGTGGAGGTTTGGATTAGATATTAGGGAATCCTTTTCGCTGCTGGAGTGGTGAGGCATTGGAATAGGTTTTCCGGGGAGGTGGTGAAGTCACCATCCCTGGAGGTGTTTAGAAGGCATCTGGATCTGGCGCTGAGTGACACGGTTTAGGGGTTACGGTGGCAGTGCTGGTTTGACGGCTGGACTTGATCTTCAAGGTCTCATCCAACCTGGATGATTCAGTTGTTCTGTTGCAGTGCGTGGTGTGGAGAGGATCTCTGCAGAGTAACGTGCTACCTGTTCGGGATCGGAGCGCGGCGTTTTATCCCTGTGGTTGGGCTGGTCCGGTGAGAGATTTCCTTCCTTTGGCGCCTTCCTGGCTCTTAACGTGTCAGGGAGCTCTGGAGCCAGCTGCTGCCTAAGGGGTCAGGAGCTGGGAGCTCGAGGGCACAGCACGGCTGTAGGCATGGATTTACCTGTGTGTCCTGTAGCCCCTCTGCGAGGTGAAGAGGCCAGATGCCAGGCTCAACCCAGAGTCCAGATAGTGGATCAGGTTCATGGTGATGAGGCACGTCCAGCTGGGAAGTGAGTGCATAGGTCAGATTATAGAATGATGATCTTTAGCGTAAGAAGTGTTTGATCAGACCGAAAGAAAGCTACATGTGCATGTTCCACAGAGAGAATTAGGTGTTGTCTAGTAAGTCATTCTCCCTTCCCACTGATTTTTGATTTAGATGCGATTATGTCTTGTTCTTGATGGTGTGAATGACATATATGGAGCAAGGTGTCTGGGCAAAAGTATGTAATTCCCAAGGTCCTGTAGAGGTAATGTTACAAGAGTAGCAATGTCAATTAAGAAAGGCAACTAGTTACAGAACTTTATTTTCAGAGGTTATAAGAATGTGGTGAAACATTTTTTTTCCTATTTTATCTCACGTTTAAGTAATAAGCTCTGTATTGCATCATGCATCTTAAAAGAAATTTCCGGTTACAAGAAGTTTAACGGCTTAATTTGATATCAGTGTTTTGATTCTGTTTTGCTGAATGCAAGTTCATAAGGAATTGGTAAGGGTTTTTTCCTTCCTCCCTGCCACCTCCAAATTTCTTGGGATGTGAAGGCTGTATAATAGATTTTAAGAACTTTTATTTGTGATTCTCTTGAGAGAGAGCCATAAGGATTTCTGAGAACCAGCTGGATTATTATTTATTATTATTAATATGATTATTATTATTTTCTTTCATACAGGACACCATGGTAGCCCATCAGGAGAAAAAACTTGCTCAAGAAAGAAAACACAAAAACACCCAAAATGATACTAAGGCATCTCAAGGCCAGTGGGGAAGGGCATGGTGAGAGAAGCTGATGACTCTAATTAGTCCTTGTATTTCCAATGGCTTCATACTTTGAGAGATACTATGTTCTTTTTGAACTTCAACATTAATAACAGATTGTTGTCTTGCCCTGCTCTGGAAAGCTCATGGATAATCTGTAGCAACAGATGCTGAAAAGAAGTTCAAGTTTTTTAACGCAGAGAGCTTGCCGGATGGCTTGGGTTTAAAACACAGTCCTCCTTGCAAACAAGAAAAGCAAATCGTAACAATTGGTAACATTTGTAGTTCCTTCAAGAAATAAAACATTTCCTGAGATTAGGAAAAAAGTCATCCTGGTATGTGTGGCCTTCCCCGCTGACAAGTCCTGCTGTAGCAAGATTTATGACTCATATCCCAGTTCTCAACGAGTTGGGCAGGTATCAGTAGGGCATTGTATTGCAGCTGGGAATAGCAACAGTGGTACAGCGAGTTCCATTTAGGGCTGTCCAAGGTCTGTCTTTTCCATGTTTCCAAGCTTTGCATAATGTTCTTGGGATTCCATTATCACTTCAAAGTGAATACTCCATCAGTTATAGCCATGATTGCCTCAAAAACACAAACTCTGTAATAATAATCTGGTTTTTGAAGGGGAGATTTTATCTAATCTGTTGCTCTGATCAACTAGATTAGAACAATTTGTGGTAAAGCATGTTCTGTGCTAAGTTTTTATAGCTGTTTGACTCCAAGAAATGTATGTGCCTTGAAAACATTTTCAGTTTTCATCCAGTTAGTCTAGAAGGTCCTCTGAAAAAATTGTCTGATGTAGTCAAACCACTCGCCTAACTGAAAGCTGGAGGAAAATAATGCTCTGTTTTGGATTACAGGGAGGTGGACTGGTTTTCCTTGGCAAGCATCCTTTTCCTGCTCATGTTTGCACCCCTCATCGTCTACTACTTCATAATGTCCTGTGACCAGTACCAGTGCTCTCTGACTGATCCACTCCTTGACCTGCTTACGGGGAATAAACATCTGTCTGACATCTGGAACAAGACTCCCACACTGACCTATCGGGCTGCTGGCATCTATTCCCTTTGGGTGGCTTTCCAGGTACATGATTGAGTTATGATCTAGGTGTAGTGTCTGGTTTTTCAAACAGCTGTCGGATGACTCCTTTTACACAAAGGATAGTGGAATGTTGCACTGGCATTTACTCTTTGGTGTTTTGCACTATCCATGGTTTTTTGGAATCCAAATGAAGCTTATGTATGTGACAAATAAGGGTGTAGGGAATATACACAAATATTCCTTGTGTGACGTATTCCTTGATGAGGTTTTTAAGAAAAAGCAACTATAGAACAACAATACCCATCTGTTTTAAATTAATACACAAAAAATCAAAATCAAAGCATAAAGAACTGAATCAAGTTACCAGCTGTCCTGCCTCCCTACCAGAAAGGGGTGCAACCTTACATGAAGTACATCTT
>WBMZ01007381.1:9850-96005 GCA_013400975.1 Atrichornis clamosus
CATCACTTGGCACCACAGCAGGGCAGAGCAAGGTGGGTCATTTGACTTTGTGATGTAATGGAAAGTAATTTGATTTGATGTTCCTGTCATGTCAATGCAGGAAACTGGGCACCTTTGGGATATGACTCATCTCCCTCTGCTGCTGAAGTCAGATGTATTAGAGGAACCATGTGATGAAGATGTTTGAAGTTGACTGAGAAGAATCCCATCCAGTGGATTCATTTGCTTGTGTGTAGGCGGTGGGAGGAAATAGAAACGTGCTGTTTCGTGCTGCAGTTTATCTATTGGTGAGTGGAGAGTGATGTGCTGCAAGAGAGACACTCACCTGGGGCTCAACAAAGTTCGCTGTAGATCTGTTGCCAGATTCAGGCTGGTAGATGTGAGCAGAGTACACAGGAATGAGCACCTTTGTGTCGTACAGGGTGGCAAAGTGATACTGGTTCTTGTAGCTCTGGCAGATCCAGGCTGGATTCTGTGGATCCAGGGCATTATCTGGGGTAGTACTGCTGTAGAAAAAACTAGGACAGGTTGCAAAGGACGTCACCACCTCGCTGTGTCCCAGCCAGAGGCAGCTCGCCGAGACCTGCAGCAGCAGCAGCCACAGCATCGTGGGAGGATTTCAAGTGCAGGGCTCTTGCTCCCCTGGAAGGCAAATGCAGAGGGACACTCAGCTTGGAGAGAGCTGCTCATGGCTTGTGCAGGTGGGACACAGCTAGCAAAGGAGCTGTCTATCCCCACTGCTCATTCATTGACAACTAAACTGGACTCATTTTCCTCCACTTCCAAAAGTCCGTGAATATTGTAACAACATGTTGGTTGTTATAACCAGATATAAGCATAGGAAGTAATAAACCTGTCAACCTACTCCCGAAGACTATGAGATTGTGGTTTTGCATTCCACTGTTTTTTTATAAAAATTTATGAATTTATAAAAATTTATGCTACATTTCTTAATAACTGGATCTTCTCTGACTTTCATGTCAGTGGAGGCAGTGCCTGCGTGTTGTCCTGAGCTGTGCACTGGATGGAAAGGTGCTGTGAGAGATGCTCAATGAGCTCAGCTGCCCATTGATCCAACTCCCTTGTGGCCTGTTCCATAAGACAAACCTCAGTTTTTTCAACTTGGAAAAAATATTGAATCCTCCAGTCTTCTCCCAGTTGGGAGCTCAGAGATTCTGAGATGAAGTACTTCTGGTAAGTTTTCCATACCATGGTAGAAAAGAAACAGGACTTGCAGCATTTTTCTAGGGAAATTGTACTGAAATCCAGATCTAGTTTCTCCCTGGGGATGTTCTTCTGGTTCCTCCCTCAGTTTTCTTTCTATCAGATACTAAAGGCAGCAGTCCAAACTCATGCTCAAAGCAGGGCAAGCTGTGAGGTAGCTGAGCAAATGCAGAGAAATGTAAAAACCTCTAATGACTGCAGTATTGGAAAAAGGGGATTTTGAACCAGAGGACAGCACTGTTTCTACTTTAATGTCTGGAATTGGCACTCAGTGCCATGGTCTGGTTGACAAGTTGGTGATCAATCAAAGGTGTGACTCAATGATCTTGGACATCTTTTCCAACATAAATGATGCTGTGATTCTACAGAAAAAAGGTGAGGTGCCACCAAAGCCTTCTCCTGAGTCTTCAGTCCCCATAGAAAAAGGAAATGAATAGCCAAAGAGATGCTAAGTAGATGGAGGGCTGCAAGTCTTCCGGACAAAGAAAATCACAGCAGCAGAATCCAAATGCACACGAGAAAACAAAATATAAGAAAGAGAATTGTTTCTTGGATATGTGGATTGAGGAGATTTATGCTCTTCTGGACTGTTCTCCTTGAAGGGCAGCAAAGATCCCATGGCCACAGGCAGTATCTGGAGGTGTCTGAATGCTGGACATTCCACTCTCATTGACCTGTGTTCCCCTCTGGTTTTTGGAGGTGTTCTGCTGATGTGCGTGAGGACAGAAAGGGAGTGTAGGCACCTCGAGCCCAGCACTCTTTGCATCAGCCAGGGTGGTGATACATGCACCTCTCACCTTACATGCCAAGGATGTCCACAGAATCACAGAAAGAATAATGGAATGGTTAGGATTGGAAGGAACCTTGAAGATCATCCAGTTCCAACTCCCCTGCCATGACACCAAGCACAGACACCTTCCACTAGACCAGGTTCCTCAAAGTCCCGTCCAACCCGTCCCTGAACACTTCCAGGGATGCAGCATTCACATGTTCACCTTTGCCAGGTGTTCCAATGAGTGTGAGCTTCAAGTGATGGGTAAAACACTGACCCAATCAGACCAAATATTAGAGGTTCCCAGAGGAGGCAACAGCTGCTTTTTCTCTCCTTCCCCTGTGTCCCAGAAGTGATCCGAAGGCACCTCTGCTGTGCAGCTCTCCCTTAAGGAACATGGTTGATTTCCTCTATGAACAATAGAACCCTTGTCCAGGGCCACGTAAAAAGTATCACTTTTATGGAGAAAAGTGCAAGGAAAAGGTAAGGATATAAAAGATTGACTATGTTACCAAATCCCCCCAAGAACAGCAGATGTACATTATCCATTTTAAACTATTTTCCTCAAGCCACTCTAGGCAACACTCCAAATGCTGGCTTATGGCAATCTTTGAATTTTGGAGAAAAATGTGTTCAATCCATTTTTTCCCCACAAGGATCAACAGCTTTTTTAATATTGTACAGTTCAGCTGAAAAAGCTGGCGTGGGTTTGGATACCTTTGGTTGTATTAACTCCACCAGACCAAGTCCCATGGTCCCTGTGCATGCAGAGCAGGTAACACTGAGGTGACAGAGGGGTCACCTCCCTGTCACCAATGAAACACCACCCTGCTACAAACACTCACCAGCTGAGAGTTGTCAGGTTCCCTGTGGTTACTCTCACTCTTTCAGTTTCTTTCAGCTTTGAAGGCCAAAAATCAGCCTGGTATTTGCACTTTCTGATTCTCATGTGGCAAAACCTCTGAACTGCATAAGGCAGAGAGGGTGAGAACCCACCACGGGAGGCTACAAGCCTCAGATAAGGGAGAAGGACCATAAGAAGCAGACCCTGTGGAGGCAGGATGGTGCTTTTCATCATGGCAATTGTCCTCCCTTTCACAACTGGCTCAGTTGTAAAACTGCCCCCTCATCCCCAGAGAAGGTCACATTCACACAGGACGTTCACACTCACACCTGAGGGTTTTCATCCCTTCTCATGGGCCATAAGGGGCTCAACTGCTGACGTGAGAGGCAGCTGTCAAGTCTTAGAAGGCATCATAAACCATCAAAGACCCCTGAAGAGCCCCCAGACTCATTTCTGAGGCCTTCCACCGAAGGACTGAAATCTCCCCACCAGGGGAGGTACCTGGGCATTCCCACCGAGCCTGAACGTATTTTAACTCATCAGGCTTTGGGTTTAGGGGGTTTTTCCCCCCACCCCTAATGGATCAAGACTGTGACCATCACTTCAACCACCAGACATTGAAATTGCAACAATCAAGTCTCGTCTCTAGAGCCATGGGTGGTGAGATCTTTCTACTCTTATCCTTTCTCTTTCTTTTTTTCCCCTTATATATTTTCTAAAGTGATGTTTTTATTGATATCAATATGGAGATATATATATGTATGTATATTCTATAGATATAAAACATGGATATTATTATAGATAATAATAACCAAAAAGGCTACATACCTCCTTTTCATTGGAACCAAATTGTTCTAAAAAAACCCATCTATATCTATATTTATCTATCTATATCTATATCTGTATCTATAGCTATAGCTATATCTATAGCTATATCATCTATATCTATATCTATATCCAAGTCATCTATATCTATCTCATCTATATCATTTATATCTATATATCATCTATACCTATTTCATTTATATCTATATCTGTGGATATCTATATCTATCTATCTATCTATCTATCTATATTTATAAACACCAGTCATTCAGTGCCATTTCACTCTAATTTGCCCCAAGGGATCTATTAACAAGAACCTGAACTACCCTTCCCTTCTGGTGTTTCACACTCTGCAATTGTTCCTCAGGTGAAATGGAATTCCCAGGGTATTAAAGCAACTCTGGAGCCTGAATTTGGGAAATTTTCTTTTCTTTCCACCATGCAGTGATAACAGCACACTTCCTCATAATCTATAGCAACACTCACAACTGCACTTCAATTTCATGAACATTTTGGTCTATATAGAAAATAATCCATACAGAAAATTTCATACAGATATATTTTAAAGATGATCAAATATCTTTACTTATTAATACAACCTGCTTATGAAGCCTCCTTTGATTCTTCTTCCTGGAATATGTTTTGTATATTAGGGCCAGGATTTCACCATGTATGTGGACTCCCAAATTCTTTTGAGACTTGGCTGGTCTGAAGCTGCTCTGACAGATGCTACCAAGGTGGTCTGAGGCATGGAGCACATACCTTTGGAAAACAGGGATTTAGGCTTGTTGAGTCTGGCCAAAGGCAGGCTGAAGGGCAGCCCAACAGCTGCCCACAGCTGCTCAAAAGGGCAAGGACAACAATGTCGAGCTCTTTGTGGTAGAGCCAGGCACTGCAACAAAGGGCAGCAGCCACAGACTGGCTTGGGAGGTGCGGGTTGACAGCAGGATAAAAAAATGCCTCTAGGCAGGTAGTACAGCAATGGGACAGCTTGTTGGGAAATGACAGAGGCCGAATTGCAGAGCTGACTCAAGGCTTAGCTGGATGAAAACAAGGCTGAATTAGAGTCCTCCAGCTGATGTTGCCAAACAGCATTTCTTTGATCCGACGGTAGATGTATCTCCCATCTTCTCCCCACCCTGCCCTGCCCTGCCACACTCAGATATTGCTTGGAAAATTATAACAACACAGTAAATGGCCAAACTGTCTTGTCCTGAGAGTTATACATTGAGGTCTTTTTACAGCCAAAAGTCACAGACAACACACCACATACCTCAGAGAGCCAAGAGGAGGAAACACTTCCAGAATCCTGGTTCAGACTCCTCTGGGGAAAAGACAGCAACTAGATGAGACCCCTGCAGGTTGCCTCTCTTTCCAAGGGGAGACTGATCTTTTCCAATGGTCTCTGCATCAGCTTGGTTCCTCTGCTAGCCATCCCCATGCTTGAATAAATACAAGCTTTGCTACTGCACATTAGTTATGCCGAGGGTAATTAGCAGTTGCGTCAACATCATTCCAGTCTGACTGCTGGCTCACTCCACATGGAAATGAGGTTGTTGCTTGCAAGAGGAAATAAGTCACACCAGGCTTCAGAGGAAGAGCCTCGTTGCCCATGAGGAAGAGCAGCCCTGGTGCTCAGGGGCTGTGCCTTGGGTCGTCTCTGCTGGGCTTGGCTTCCCCTGGAGCCCGTGGATGTGGCACGGCAGGAAGGGCCAGCTGTGTGCAGTGGGCAGTGCTGATCTTCCCTTCACCTCTGAAGTGTCACTCAGTGCTCACTGCCGCCAGTCAGAAGAGATGTGATAATCTGACAACGCTGTAGGAGGCGGCAGGCTCAAATCCTGGCCTAATTAGGAACATGTCCTAATTAAACTGCATTCACTAGAAGCTGGCCCTTGGGGACAAGCACAGATAAACAGCTGTAAGAAATCCCTCCTGGCTCACCCTATCTATGTCACTTATAGTCCCAGGAGCTCTGGTTTGGGCTAAGCAGCATTTGTCCTGTTTAAGGGCTGGTTCTGAGCACTCCCTGTAGAGTCAATACAAGAAGAATAAACACCTTTCCAGGGCACAGCTCACATCTGGAAGGTGAAGGGAATTACACTATGGAAGTGTTTATTCCTCTTTGATGACCATAAAGATTCCCAGAGGGACAAGTTCTGATTTACACCTTCAAGATTAGAGCAAGTGAGTCTCACTTTATGTCTATATTACATCACTTAGTCAAAACATTACAGAAAAATATAAAAGCCATCCTTTTCCAAAGGTCTTTTTTCCTTATGGACAGACCTCCAACGCAAACAGTCTCCTCACTCATTCTCATGGGCTTGACGTGTCAATCCAGCAGGAATTTCAGGGGAGTTTTGTAACCTGTTGTGCTCACAGCACCTTTCCTGTGTGGGAGGAGGTTTTCTTGAGAGCACATCAAACAAATAATCAGCATAGCAAGGAACAGGAGGGAAGGATGCAGAGTCATGCAATTCAGTCTTAATGTTTTTAGAGCCAGGTGTTTGATGTGACTGGAGAAGACAACAGAGGGTGAGGAACAGAGACTATTTTTCTTACTTCCTGACAGGGTTGGCTGGGGTTTTAGGTCTTACTCAAGCCCAAAATTGCTGATAGCAGCAGAAGGCCACCTGGTGTGAAGATGAGCTTATGCTGAACTGGCCATGGGTGAGGTGCAAATTTGGGTTCTTGAGAAGCAAAATCAAAAGCTTGTGCAGGTGACTTGCTCTGAGTCAGACCTCCTGCTGGACCAAGAGCCAGCTCATGGATGCAATGGAGCACATCAAAAGTCAGCTTAGGCCTCCTCTGGGCTGACTCTTCCCCTTGTGATCCAGCCTTCACCTGCAACACTCCCATCCCAAACAGGTGACCTCAGAGGGCTGAGAACAACCCTAGAGGACCAGTGATGCTTCCTTTGTGGCTTGGTTTTCTGCTGGAGATACCATTTCATGGGACATGGCCATTGCCAAGGGGATGTGTGAGAAAATCCTGAGTCTGGATGCCATGGATGCAGAATTCCATGCTCCTTTTCACTCAGAAACATGTGGAGAACAAATTTATGGTAAAAATGTACCTCTGTCCTTAACAAGCGGGTTGGGAAATTTTAGATGGGTATTTCCAGCAGTAGTTCAACAAGATGTGATGAGTCATGAAATGTGGTAAGCAAACCCAGTATTTCCTTTGTTTTGTGGGTTTCTGCACTGATGTAGTTCTGAAAGTGTTGTGTATGGGCAGCATCTCACTTCCCAAGTAGGAGAGAGAGAATTGGGAACACAGAGGGTGAATGGGTTTGCAGGTGTAACTCAAGCTGGCTGAAAAAATCAGCCACAGCAATGGGCAAATGCTTCAGTGATGACCCAAGATTTTTCTCAAACAAAACAAGACAGGAACTCATCAGGGAAATGCAGGAATCTGCACGTAGCCAGCTCAGATCTCACCTCAGCTGGCTCTTGGACGATGAAGGCGCTTCCCTAGAACACAACATTCACATCAAGGACTGACTGCCAGGGCCCAGCTCTCAGTGAGGGGCATTTTCTGGGGCAGAGAAGGCAGCTAATGAGGTTAGGGAAGCATTGGGCAGCAGCAGCAGCCTGGTGTCCAGGCAGCCAACCCGCAGCCCAACAGCCGGGTCTGAGGAGAGGCTGTTTCACTCTTGCAAAACAAAAGCAAGAGCAGAAGCATCTGCTGTCACAAGTGAGGAAACCAGCCCAGCAAGACTGGTTTATAGGAAATGCATTTGAATTTGTAAGTGGATCATAAGAGGCAGATCCCATAACAATAATCCTTTGGAGGGCTTTTGAGGTGTTTCTGCCTGTTGAACCTCCAGGGTTGGACCACACCTGGTTGCCTTCACTGGAGCTCTTGGTTGCCTTGGAAGAAAAAGTCAGATTCACCAGTGCTGTTAGAGACTGTGGTAACCTGGACAAAGCAAGAGCAAGTGCCACCAGCATCATCTGGCAGTGGGGAACCCTGAACTACAAGCACATCAATCTCAGTTTGGAGGTACTGAATGCAAAGAGATGCACTTGATCCAAGTATCCAATGGGAACACTTGGAGACACCATGGATCTCAGGATGCAGTCACTCTTGAGCACTCTGATCTAGCATTGATGGTAGATCTACTGCAAGGATCTTGATGAGCTGAGAGGTCTTTTCCATCCTAAATGGTTCTACAATTCTAAAATAACATTTTTCTATGGTTACAGGGGTTGGTACAGAGGTTTTCCCTCTGAGAAGGTTGCAGAGAAGGAGTCAGAGTCAAGTCCATCCTCTAATGTCAAAAGGCAATTCTTTATACAACCATGGGTGTTGTGAAAAAAAATATGGAGTTAATCAAAGTAAGATCAAAATACAGGTCAGTGTGGGCAAGGCTGGAGCAATAAGAAGATGGAAAATACCAGGTTTACAACTTGGTTGTAAACCAAGTCCTGGGTCTTGTTTTTCAGTCAGTCGTAGACCAAAATCATAGAAATCAGCACAAAATGCATTGGTTGATACTTTCATGGTTTTTAGGTGGTAACAACAGTTTCCCATAAATGCAGAGCTGTTATCATCAGCCCCCACAGGGTGTCCTGGAAGGCTGTACTACACGACACACAACGCTGAGAACGTGGCCCTTTCTTTGCATACCACTGTCACACTTGCTCCAGGGTATTACAATCACGGAATCACAGAAGGGTTCGGGTTGAAAGGAACCTTAAAGATCATCTCATTGCTACTTCCCTGCCATGGGCAGGGACACCTTTCACTAGACCAGGTTGTTCCAAGCCCCATGCAACCTGGCCTTGGACACTTCCAGGGATGGGGCATCCACAGCTTGTCTGGGCAACCTGTGCCAGGGCCTCACCATCCTCATAGGCAGGAATTCCTTCCCAATATCCCATCTATTCCTGCTTTCTGGAAGTAGGAAGATATTCCCCCTTGTCCTGTCCCTCCAGGCCCTTGTCCTAAGTCTCTGTCCAGCTCTCCTGGTGCCCCTTTAGGCACTGGAAGGGACTGTAAGGTCTCCCTGGAGCCTTCTCTTCTCCAGGCTGAACACCCCCAGTTCTCTCAGCCTGGTTCCAGGGTAGAGGTGTTCCAGCCCTCCGTTAATTCCCCGTGGATGCATTATCTGAAAGGCACTTTGGCGTTAGTGGCACAAACTTGCCATTAAAATCCACGCCATTATTTAGTATCAACCTTTCAAAACATCATTCTTCTGCAGGATTAAAACAGGAAACACCCCTCTTTATTGTAACCTAGGGCAACTGCTCAGCCAGATTATTCCATTACAGAGCTCCTCTCTCGTAAAGATCACAGGTGCCCTGCAGCTATTTGGGCATTACGTGTCAGTGCTCATAGCATGAAGTCTTCTGCCCATCTGAGATCCTTTCTGTGCTTTCATATTGTGAACTGAACTTCGATTTTTACTCTTGGAAATCCCTCAAACATTCAGAAAACAGAGGAACAAATTTAAAGATATTATTTACTCTCAAACTGTTCCTGCATGCTCCAAATTATTTTCATTTAGAATCCATTCAGGCAGCTCATCTAGGTAGCCTTTAAAAGGCTGCATGTTTTTTATCCTCAGTCATCTAAACAAATTAACCTGCAGAAACAATCTGTCCCCAAAGATAAGTAAATAATATTTACTAATAGCAGGCTAAAACTCACAGCTTTTATTGGTTTCTCTGCCAGTCAGAGACTTTCCTGTAGAAGACAAATTTCAGTGTGTCGCAAGCATTGCAATTAATATTTCTCAATGTCAATATTGCAAATAGTAGCAATAAAGTGAGATATCTTTATTGATAAGCTGTGAGAAAAAATAATAAGCCACCATGGACAATTTCTTTGTCTTCCTTCTGCCTGGTGATGTTCAAGGGCAAAACACACTAGGTTTTTAAAAATTCTGGACTTTTGTTGCCTGACTGTGTTCTTTGAACAAACCCCGTCATGAAACTCCCATCTTTCCAACCCCAAAGCTGCCAGGCTCTCAGCAAGCTACATCAGCAATAAAACTCAACGCAATCAGGTTTTACTTTCAAAAAACCCCCACTATTTTTAGCACGTGTCTTTCACTCCATCCTACCCAGAGCGCTGCAAAGATGTCACACGGAGAAGGAAACGAGCCTGCCCACTGCATCATGTTCTTCACGGTGCTGGGATGGGGAAGAGCCTGGGGAAGAGGCTCTCCCGGAACCAGGGACGTTCTTTGGCCATTTTTTTTTAAGGGGAAGCAAAGCAGTGTCAACAACCGTGGCACAGGAAGGAGGTTGTCTGTGCTAGATCATGCTCAGTGACCGCGCGTAGGAAGTGGCGCAACTCTTCCACGTACGCAGCGGCTGCTGGGACCACAGCGCCCTGGTTTTGGCTGGGGACTGACAGGAGCCCCACGAGGCAGCTGCCTGGGATCCTTTCCTGGGAGCAGAAGAGCTCTTTCTCTTTGCCCTGAGCCACTCCAGCCAGCAGGAGTTTTGCTGGCAAAGCACAATGGTGTACACTCAACTTGTGAACACAGGCAAAATTCTTTAGGAGAAATGTCAGGCTTGGTCTTCCTTTGGCTTGTCTCTGCTGTTAGAAAAACTCCCCGCCAGCTGCAGAATGGCAGCCAGGATTTCCTGAGCTCTGACCTCAGCTTTGACAGGGACTTGCCAAACGACCACTGCAAACTCCTAAATCCTCTGCCTCAGCTTCCTTATCTTGATATGACTGACATGAAACACTTGGGAGCTTGTGAGTGTCCCAAATGGCACAGCAGATAGACCTGGAAAGGACCTTTAGTCTATCACCAACCTCCAGAAAGGTTCCAACCAGAGTACACCATTCCTGGCAGCTGCCCATCCCACCTACTCACAAAAAATTATTAATTGTAACTCCACCACATGCCTGGGCAGCACATCCTTACCTGCATTACCGAACTGCATTGGCTGCCCTTCCTGCTGGGTTATTATTTTATTCCTATTGTAAATCCTAAATGCATTTGTTATTGAAATTGCTGAAAGCTTGATTTAATGTTCAGTGCATCAGCACATCAAGGAGGAGGAGGAGATCAGCCTTATTATAAAATTATTTAGGTTGGAAAAGCCTTCTAAGATCATCAAGTCCAAACACTAATCCAGCACTGCCAAGTCCACCACTAAACCACATCCCCAAGTGCCACATTTACACATCTTTTAAATCCCTCCAGAATCCACCGCTGCCTCAGACAGCCTGTTGCAACACTTGACAACCTCTTCAGTGAATAAATTTTTGCTAATATCCAATCTAAACCTCCCCAGGCACAAATTGAGGCCATTTGCTGTACTATAATCTGCGATTCAGGATAGCTCCCCGTAATTGAAAAGATTTTTTACACAAGTCAGGCAGAAGTGGAAATAACCCACAGATCCACTCTTTATTTTAGGTCCTGAAATCTGCTCTTTCCCTTAGTGAATAATTCTATGACTAGCCATTATTTTTGTTCTTTAAAAGTGTTTTGGAAGAGTTTTGAAATTCAGATTTGCAAATGCTTGTAGCTAATACATGTGTACCTTTGCATTTGACTCGTTCTTAATTTAAAATAAATGATAATGGGATCTCAAGGTCAAAGTTGTCTAAAGTGAAGGAAAGAAGCATCATTATAGGCCAGGTCAATCTCAAGCTCTTCATTGATCTCAACTTCAGGAGGTGGCACAGAGAAAGCAGAACTGGGTCAGCTTCAAAGAGATGAACCTCCTGGTGTTGAGCATGCTGGGAGTAAATCAGAAAGGCCAAAACACACCTTGGACGTGACCTGGGAAATCTCTTTTTAGGTGCTCCGACCATCATCATATGACCAGGAGGAGCTCTGAGGTGCTGCTCAGTGCAGAGGGTCGTTGTTGATGGGGACATCTACAGAGTTGCAAGCACCCAGAAGCAGGAGACACCTTCACCTTGCCTCGGTCTCAGGGACTCCTCTGCAATACTTAAAAAGCTGCTAGAAATTGGCTTCAGGAACATGAGCAGGGTGAGAAAATGCTTTCACATGAAGGAAAAGGGGAAGTCATACTTATCTCTAGAAATAAGAGGTTGGGAGGAAAAGATGGACACTGGAACCTATAGACTGGGAGGATGAGCTTCATTTCTTTCTGGAACAACTGCTGAGGACACCTTTCTGCAAGCACCTGTAAAGCAGCAGGAGAGAGGGCTTTTGCCAAGACCAGATTTTCTCAGACCAATCTTATTTCCTCTTGTGAGCTGGTAACAGATCTCGTGGGTAAGGGAGGGACAGACGATTTCACATCACTTTATTTTACAAAGAGTTTGGATCATATCTCCTGAGGCAGTATTTGAGAGACCAGAGGCTGACACAGTGCATTGGGATACATGTGGGAAGTGATGGACGTGCTCCCAGGGAACTGCTGTTAATGGTCCACACCATGGGAAGAACATGTCTCCCAAGGTCCTGTTCCTCAAAGATTCAAACACCATCCCTGACATCCACACCAATAAGAGCCCAGCTGGAGTGGCAGACTGAGTTAATACAGTTTGGGTCAGATATCAGGGAGGTTTTCCCAACTTTCTGTGTACTGGAACAGGCTCTCTGGGAAGAGAGGAGGTGACTCCATTATGGGATTCCCTCCACATAAACCACAAGTATGATTACTTCTGGTCTTTGGTTGGGAAATGCATGGGATGACCTCTGAGGTAAGCCACAAGCCACAGAATCACAGAATCAGAGAATCATAGAGTGGTTGGGTTGGAAGGGACCTTAAAGATCACCCCATTCCAACCCCCTGCCATGGGCAGGACACCTTCCATTATCCCAGGTTGTTCCAAGCCCAAGCCAACCTGGCCTTGGACACTTCCTGGGATGGGGTAACCACAACGTCTCTGGGTAACAGTTTCTCTATCTCCAATCTTATGAGTGTGCTTGAGCTTGCTGCTGATTTACTGTGTGCCTGAGATCAAATGACTCAGATTTTTGGAGCTGTTTTCCCCCCAGTATTAAGTCATAAAACTGAATCTTGCTCAGTTACCCTGAAAATTCATAACTAATGAAAATGTGCCCTGAAGGTGAGAAAGATTTCAACAACTGCCTGATTAAATAAGATTTGATTTGCTTATGACCAGCATCCTTCCAAAATGTTGGAAAGAGAACGATTAATCCCTGCCAGATTCTTTCAGTTTAATGCTTCAGCAGCTGCCATCACAGATCCCTGCAGATCTGATCTTTAGTTGAGGGAACTGAAGGCAAGCCTTCCCTGAAGTCCTTCAGCTCAGATGCATCTCTCACAGCAGTGCTGGGGAGATTTTTTGCTGTCCATGAGCCCTCTGGGTAATTCTCAGCAAAGAAGGACCATTCTGAGTCAGAGATTTGTTCTTTCATTTTACCCAGTCTTTTAAATGCCTGGATCTGCCAAAGACACCAATCCCTGAAGCCACTTTCATATGTCTTTGAACTCCAAAGACTGAATCCATGGTGGGTGAGCAGGACACTCCATTTGTGGGTAGGTGTCTCTGTTAAAGTCCTCTTTTTAAATCACCAGTTCAGGAGCCAATAAAATTTGAGTAGGACACTTGAAAAAAGTTGCATCCATAAGTGGAGGGAGCAGAGGCCTCAGCTGGAGACAGTTTTTGGGAATACCATTCTTATATCCCAGAGGCCTCCAGTGTGTTCCTCTTGTTGCAGAGGGAGAGAGGAAAATAAACAGGATCCAACAATGCAGCATTCATTTCTAAGCCCCTCCTGGATGCTTGTTTCAAATTAAATCCATTCAAATGAAAAGAGGCAACGAGAAATAGAAAGAACAAAAGTTCAGGAAGGGCAAGAATGGGGGAGTTCTGTGAAAACAATGAGGAACAAGATCAGGAAGTAGTTGCACTTTGCCAACCCAGAGAGGTTGCTAGAATTGGCAGTTCCTGGACAGCAGCACTTGCTGGACACCTCCAGTCCTGGATGTCCTCCCCTTATGGTGATTAAAGCTCCCTGGGGCAGGGGTGAGCACATCCTTAATGGAGGGGAGGTTCAGAAGATGCTGAAATTTGAAAAGTAAAGCCTCATGGAGGAGCAGAAGGGAGGGAGCCCCAAAGCTCTGCAGGGCTGGAGTGACTGAAAGGGAAACTACTACTTCTGTGTTAGGTGGTTTGTCAGGGAGGGGGGAAGTGGATGGTTGCAGAGCACTTGCAGGGCAGAGAGTGGAAATCATCTCATTGCAGAGACCTTATAGCCCGTTCCAGGACATAAGGGGGGCTTACAGGAAGGCTGGACAGGGACCTTTTGCATGGGAAAGCAGTGACAGGACAGGGCTTTAAACTGAAGGAAAGGAGATTTAGATTAGATACAAGAAAGAAGTACTTTATTGTGAGGGTGGTGAGGCCCTGGCACAGGTTGCCCAGAGAAGCTGCGGCTGCCCCACCCCTGAAGTGTTCAAGGCCAGGCTGGATGGGGCTTGGAGCAGCCTGGGATAGTGGAAGGTGTCCCTGCCCATGGCAGGGGAGGGCAGAATGAGGTGGTCTTCAAGGTCCCTCACAGATTTTCTTGTAATACCAGATCTAACCCTGTCCTCTGTCAGTTTGAAGCCATTTCCCTTTTTCCAGTCACTCCACAGTTGTAAAAGGGTCCTCTCCACATGTTGCCCAGAGAGGAGGAGGAGGAGCAGGAGGAGGAGGAGGAGGAGGAGGAGGGGGAGGATGAGGTGGGGGAGGACATTGCAGCCATTCATTTTCTGCAGACACTCCTAGAAATTGTCCTCAGAGCACCTCCAGCAGCACCCAGTGCCATTTCACAGCGGGAGGCCTCACAGACAGGGAGGAGGAGAAGGGGTTTGCAAATCAATCCCTTAAATCCCTCACACCCCACTGATACCCAAAGCAGGCCACAAAGCTGACCACCTCCAGCTATTGCAGCACTGTAACGAGGACGAGCCACTGACCGACTGACAGGACACCACCTTGCAATCTGTGCTTGGGGAAGAGGGGGACTTTGACTGACAATATTTGTCAAACACACTGACCCTGCAGTCTCACCTCAGGAGGGTTCTTACCCCGAATGCTTGAACTCCTGTTGACGATCAACAGCCAACACAAATCCCTAGAGCCAATTCATGGATTGGAAGTGGAGGGAAGTTTTCTCTCCTGTGTTTTCGGAGCTGGAAGGAGCTTTAGTCATGAATGGGAACTTGCTGACTGGGAGCATGTGGGGTCACCAGCATGGATGCTGACCAGGCAAAAGTGAAATGCAGAAGTTGAGGAGGTCAGATGACCATTTCTTGCGCCTGAGTTTGAAAGAACAGGAAATTCGCCTTTTAGAAAGATGTCAGGGTGCAGCCAGGAGCCAGGATGGTGCCTCAGTCAGGTGTTCTGATTGCCCAGTGCTGGCACTGGGGCAGCAGCTCATGGATATGAGCCACCTCCTACAAGGCAGAGCCCTGCCTGATGTGGGGTGAGGTCAGGAGGGTTCTTTGCCAGGCTGCTCCAAATCCCTAATCCCTATAGGGAGCAATCTCAGTGCAATTCTGCCCCTTTGAGGGGAAAGCAGGGAGTAAGCAGTAATTTTATGTGGGTGTGGGGTGGATGAAGCCCTGTGGGCACTGTGGGGAGATCTGGGACCAGATAAAAAGCCACAATTCCTGGAGATGGAGGATGAACTGGCAGGCAAGCGTTAGCCTTGCAGCCCCCCGGCATGCTGAGTGTTGTTTCCCATTGCTCCCTGCTATCAGCTTTCCCCTGCAGCAGCGCCAGTGATGGGCAAACCCATGCAACACCTACAGCAACTCCTCAGCTGAGCCCACTGGCCAGCCCCAAAAAGATCCAAACACCTCTCTGGCCAGAAATGTGCTTCCTTTAAAGAGACTGGCAGAGAAGAAGGGCTGGATGGATGCCTGCCCTGGAGTTTTGCCCCAGTGTGCTCAGCACTGCATCCTCTGGACCCTACAGTGGTCTCTGGAGCTACCAAGGGATTCCTGGGGGTGCTGAGGCCAGAGCAGGATCTGGGGCTGGTTGTCCATGATCATCCATGGGAATCATGTCTACATCCTGTGACTATGGGTTTCTGTCTGGCTTTTCTATGTGTTTAAATCCAAAGGACTGTCACTGCAGCTACTGACACAAACCAGCATTTGTGCATGGAGGAGCATCACCTGCAGCTCTTCACCTGGAAAATGACCTATTGGACCAATTTTCCTTGCTTTTCCTCCCATGTAAAAATGATGTCTGAGCAGATTTGCTGTCCCAGGGGAGCTACTTTGTACCAGGTCCACCAGCACAGTCCGGGCTGAATTCTCACATTTTCTTACAGAATCACAGAATCTTCAGTGCTGGAAGGGAGCTCTTGAGTCCAAGCCCCCTGTCTGCCTAGAGCAGGTTACACAGGAGCACATCCAGGTGGGTTTGGAATGTCTCCAGAGAGGGAGACTCCATGCCCTCCCTAGGCAGCCTGTCCCAGTGCTCTGCCACCCTCAATGTAAAGTTCTTCCTCCCGTTGAGGTGGAACTTCTTGTGGTTTAGTTTATGGCCATTGCTCTTTGCCCTGTCACTGGACACTACTGAGAAGAGTCTGGCACTGTCCTTTTGTCACCCACCTTTATATTTGTATATATTGATGAGATCTTTGCAAGATCCTCCTGATCTGCTCTGGGTAACAGGAGACAAGGGTAGGAGCAAGAATCCAGGTGTCCTGACAAAGAGCAGAGGATAAAGAACTCCTGAATCTAGCTCTTACAGCTGCCTATGAAACCAACCTCATTTAGATTTCACTCCTTGGATTAAAGTGTGTTCTCTTCAATTCAGAGCTGCTGCTGCTGCAGGTTGGGGTCCCAGAAACAAAACAAAACAGTGGAGCTGGACATGTGAATGCAGATGTTTAGTCCTGCTGCTAATGACAGCCCAGAAACCTTGGTAAAAAGGAGGAAAACAGCCAACAAAACAAATTACTACATCAGACAAGTGGCAAACTCAGTGAGTTTTATGTCAGGAGTGAACCTGTGCCCTTTAAACTCACTGAATGGTTCTGTACCTGGGGTAATGTCATAAAGGACCAGCTTCAGACGCACCATAAACGCAGAGAAAAAGTCCCAGGGCACAGCTTGTGGCTGCAGAGAGTGTGTTATCACCCAAATGCTGAGCCCTGTCCCTAGGCTGAACTCAACCCAATGGAAAAGTTGTCCCTACCAACTCTGCTGGGCTGACCCATGGTCCACAGCCTTGGTAGGAGCAGGTGACCAGTGACACAGCCACTGTACAAGCTGGTGTCCATGGCTTTTAGGGCCAACTGCAGGTTGATTTAACCTTTAGTGAGAGCTCCAGCCACAGGGGAACACGAAGCCAGTGGGGGTGCTGGAGGAATCCACAGTCATGGCATTGATTTCCACTCTGTGGGACTTTTTTGGTAGGACCCATAAGCACCAATTTTCTCTTTCTAGGCGTTGATTTAGACTTCAAGTGTTTGGTTTGGCTGGTAACTCGGGCCTGTTAGCCAGGCTGAGGCAGCCCTTGCCACGTGCCCAGGAGTCTGTCCAGGAGTTTGTCAGTGCCGCAGAACCACTTTTCAACCAGCTCCTTCTCAAAGAGCAAATCTGAAAGGAAACAAAAAAAAAAAGAAAAAAGAAAAAAAAAAAGAAGAAAAAGAAAAAAAAGGAGCAGCTGCACTTGTTTTTGCTGCAGGAAGTTCTTTCTGATGGGGAGGAAAGAAAGTTCCTTTTAAAAACAAGGCATTCGTTAGCACTTCTTGTTCTTCACTTTGCAGCCGCCTTTGGGTCATCGCAATATCTCAGCCTTTTTTGTGCCTGTCATCTGTTCCACTACTGCTCCAGTGGATAATAATCCCCCCAGGAGTTCCAGGGACCTCCACTTCTTAGAAACAAAATACACCACCATTTTTTTCTTGTGGTCTTTTTTTTTTTTTTGCCTCAGTCCTCCTGGGCAAACCATTTTGCCTACGTGTCCCTTCTTCCTCACCCAAGTTACTCCTGCTCACAGTAATTTTTAGCTGTTGAGTTCAAGATCTAACACCAGCTAAGATTTTATCTCCTGTTTCCAAACCAGCACTTAATAGCAGACAAACAAACCTATTTCCTCATTGCAATGATTTTTTATGTACCATAAACCTGCTACCACCCGCTTTGCTGAGGATATTGCTTCCACCCCAAGCTTGGCTGAGCAGTCAATTATCTCTACTTTGGCCACACATCTGAAAGTGCCACCAGAAAGGAACAGTTTTGGTGTCTCTGATGCAAATTGATCACATTAGGCTAAATGTGCCTGGGCTGTTTCCCAGCTCTCCCCACCTGTGGCATCACCACTGTCAGCTCAAGAATAACAAAAATCCAGCACTGAACATTCTTTGCACCTAGTAACGAGCTGAACAAATACTAGCTCTAACACTGACTTGTAAGAGAAAGATCTGGATGTATAAAATCCCAAACCACAAATATTCATGGTCAACCTGGTCTAGTGGGAGGTGCCCCTGCTCATGGTGGGAGGGTGGAACTAGAAGATCTTTAAGGTTCCTTCCAACCCAGACCATTCTATGACTCTGTGATTTCACAGCATGGCAGAAATAAGGTCTCTGTTGTTATAAGGTTTCCACCAAGTATTTAACCTGGCAGCATGGGAATGGTGCATGGGAATGACTTGCTGGTGGCTCCCCATGGAGATGCCCTTAAGTTGCATCCACGGCTGCACCTGCCCCGTGGTTTACACAAAAGCTGTTGTGCTGGGACCAGAGGGAGTGTCCTCCTTCCCTTATTTGAGAAATATCATCTCTGGTCATCCAAGCTGACATTGCCAGCTTGTGTCTTCTCCTGACATCCTGCCTTCCCTCAGAAATCCAGAGGCACCACATAAATCCTCCTGCCCTGTCTCCTGCGAAGGGATCAATGCAGTTTTCCATGACTGGCATGGTCAAGCTACCAAAATGCCCTGAAATTTCTCTGCAGGAGAGATGGCTTTGAGAAAAATAGCAAGTTCACCTCTATTCTGTGAGGTTGGCAGAGAGTTAGAGCCCTGTGCTGGCCAAAGCAGCAAGTCCTGGCATTTTCCAGCTCCATGACCTGCACTGGGAGAACTACAATGACTGAGGCTTGTACTGACATGGGCAGAGTTCCAGCAGCAAGGTTTGTTATTGAACTAAACTCCTGGCAGCTGCTGGTGAATAGGTTGACTTTGTGTCAAAAATCTCTCAGGAGCAGTAGAAAATGGAAGAAATGTACAGGATGCATTTATTTCCAAATATGCTGCAGCTGACAAATGCTTGGGGGAAGTTTTCCCCAGAGATGTGGGTGGGCTGAAGGTGGGTTGTGGCCAAGGCAGCCCCATGAGAGAACTCAGGGTGTAAGTGGAGCCAAGCCCAGTGTGCAAGGAGAAAAGGGGAATCCTCCACATCTCCAGGGATGAAAGGGGGAAATGACTATTTTGGCTGGTCATCTTCACAAAGAAGGAAATCTCCAGGTCCCAGAGAACCTGGTTTGGAGACCAGCCTCCTCCGTGGGTGGTGTGGTTTCCATGAGCATGTCCTGCACATTCCCCGAGATGCACAGACCAGCAGCATTGCCAATGCTGAGGGCAGACAGTGTGGTCGCCCCCATGGTCATGCCTCCAGGGTCATCCCTCCAGGGCCATCTCTCCATGATCATTCCCCCATGGTCATCCCCCATGGTCATGCCCCAGGGTCATCCCTCCAGGGCCATCTCTCCATGATCATTCCCCCATGGTCATCCCCCATGGTCATGCCCCAGGGTCATCCCTCCAGGGCCATCTCTCCATGATCATCCCCCCATGGTCATCCCTCCATGGTCACTCCTCCATGGTCATCCCCCCATGGTCACCCCCCCATGGTGATCCCTCCATGGTCAACCCTCCATGGTCATCCCTCCAGGGTCAGGCCCCCATGACCATCTCCCCATGGTCATCCCTCCAAGGGCAGTTCAGGACCCTGTCCCCTTCCTGCCACCTTGTGCCTCCCCTGCCCTTATCCCCAGACCCCCAGTCCCTCCCATTAACCCCTCCCAGGAGGGTCCTGCTCCCAGCAATGGTGGCAGAGGAATGCCCTGCCTAAAAAGCTGTCCTCACTGTCCCCCGGAGCAGTGTCACCTCCTCAGCAGAGCCAGCCCTGCTGACCACGACCCTGCACTATGGGGTGCCCTTGAACCGCATTTCAGCCCCCGGTGACAGCTCCTCAGCAGTGAGAGGCACTGCAGAGGGGGCACAGGGCACCCAGGTGTGTCCCTGGAGACCCCAGCACGACTTCAGCTGCTCCCTTTCCCTGTGACTTTCACCCACCGCCCTTCGCTGGAGCTCTGCCCAGCCGGAGGTGAGGAAGGTGTCTCCTTTTTCCAGCTCGAAGCTGCTCCGGGCGAGTGTCTCTGCCCACTGTCCCCTCGCTGCCACAGCAGCTCTGGCGATGCCAGCAGTGCCAGCCCAGCCCCGAGCACATGGTTCTGCTTCCCTCTAGCGACAACACGGCCACACATCAGCAGCAGGGGAGGCTGCGGCACAGCTCCTGCACCCGCAGGGACGGCTGCTCTTCCCTTGAGCCTGTGGAGACGTGGCCCTTGGGATTGGAGCCCTCACTGCAAGCCCCATGGATGGGGGTTAGGAGCACCTTCATTCCCACTGATTTGTTTAGAGCTCGATACGAAAATTTCTGTGTCCACGTGAATAATCTTCATTTCTCTGTCCATGTCCTCCGCCTGTGCATGGCCAGTCCCACCCCCAGCACAGTGTTGGGATGCTCGAGACCCTTGGCGAGGTGAACTGGGAAAGGCTGATTTGGAAAGGAGCTGCACGAGGAGGGGGCAGTTGGTGGGAGACGTGACCCCTTCCTACATACACCTCCAAAGTCCTTCAAGCATTTATGCCCATCATCCTTTTCCTGAAACGGCATCACAGAGCAGCAGTGAGGAGCTGGCTGAGGGTGGAACAGGGCTGGACTCCAGTCTCATGGCTGGAGCACTCAGCTGGGGAAAAAGCAGGCCCAAATTCCTTCTTTTCTGATAAAACATCCAAAACTCATTTACAAATCATGGTTCATTGCTCTTTTGGCTCCTCCATACAGGGTCTTCTCCTACAGTGGCCAAAAGCAGCCATGTCCTAATAAAAAATCTGTGCTTTCTGCAGGATGCAATCTCTGTGATGTCTCTCTACAGATTTTTTTTTAATCCCAAAGCTTCTGTGCACGAAGCATTTTCCTCAAAAATCCTGTTTCTCTTCACAATTTTTCTAGGTTCTCATCATCACTATTATAACAGCCAGACTGCTCCTCGAGGAGCTTTAAATGTACCTTATATTACATTTTCGCCACCCTCCAAGGCTGTCGCATGACCCAAACCATGACTGCAATGTCTATTGTCTGAGATGCCCCAGAAAAAATGTGTTTTGGAGCTTAGGGGGTCTTTGCATCCGGGCCCCTGGGACCCACCACCCACATCACACAGCAGTGCCCAACATCACCTCCTCTGCCCAGCTCAACACTTGCAGCCCACTTTCCCTTGCCTGAGACTCCTTGTCCTCCCATCACTCGGGGACCGGTACCCAGCTCTGGAGGGAGCATCTCCAGGTGCTGCATGGCCCCATGGCAGCCCCGCAGTCCCTTTGCTTGGGGGACACGTTGATGGAGCCAGATGCCCCTCACAGCTGGGCCGTGCCACCACGGCTTGTTCACTGGTGGTTTATCCACTCACCAATTGACTTCCTGACTTCTGGTTGGCCTCTCCTGCATGTTTATTCATCAGGGGACAACTTCCCTCTGCCTCATAATTGATTGTTTCTGTCTCTGCACACTTTTCTGCTTCATCACCACCTTGTTTCGGGAAAAGGGGCTTTTTGGGGAGGTGATTCATTGCTCCGTGGTTTTTCCTGCATACTCAGTTCATCAGCTGCCCTATCCTGTCCCCCTTGCTGCTGCTTCCCCCGTTTCACCCATTCCTCAGAGCAAATTGATTCACCGTTGAGTTTTATTTTTGGCTTCCAGCTGTTGGGCTCCTCGCAGCTGCCTGGAGCTGGTGTGTTCCTCTCTGCTCCCCCAGAGTCTCTCCTCCTCCTCATTTTCCTCCTGCTGCTACTCCCAGCTGTACTCCTCCATCCTATTCCCCTGCTTCCTTCTCCATGCCATGTTTGGCTACTTTTGATGATTCGTGTGTCCCACTGATGACAACCAGAAGCTGGAGGGCAGCAGGAGGGTGGGGGAGGTTTTGCCCAGCACAAATCTGGAGGCAGGAGATGTGGGGTGAGCAGGGCTTCATGGTAAGATGCCACCAGCCTCTGGGCACCAGGTTTAAGCACTGCCACCCCTTCCCTGATCCAGGCTGAGCACACACGACAGGGGGAACAAGCCTATCCCTTGTCCCCTCCATGTTCAGAAGGAAAAAAAGTAAACCACAGTAGTTGTGATTTACCTGAGCTGAGGCCACAAGCACAAGGTGTCCCAGGTGCCAGGGTGGCTTTAACCACTGGTCCCCACCAGATCCAAAGGAGCTGCTGTCTGTGAGTCAATGAAGCCATGGTGGAGGAGAGAATTTAGACAGTTTGATGCCAACTGCAGCACCTAAAGCCAAACCCTGGGTCTGTAAATCCCTGGCTCAGCTGTTATTTAATCCCAGAGGCATCTCAGTTCTGCAATGCCCTCGGCACAAGGGGGATGCTGGCCAGGCAGAGGCTGTGTCCCAGGCAGTGCCAGGCAGCTTCCCCAGATCCTTCCCTTGTGTCAAACCCTCCTGGATGTACAAGATCCTGCAGGGTCTCAGCAGAGGGGTTTAGCTCCTGAGCACCCACCACAGGAACCAAGGGCTGGGGCCCCTTGGACATGGAGTCGGTGGTGGTGGGCAGAGATCCACCCTCCTCATTTGGGTAACACACTGAGCTCAGCTTTACCCCTCTGGGAGTTTTTTTCCAACTTTTCCTCACTCTTGGGGCTCTTCTTTGAAATTTTTCCCATTTTCCAGCCCCCTTTTGGCAGCCTGGACCCCAAGCCTGGGCACAGCACCCCTGTGCCTTTCCCCACATGCTCTTCCTGCCCTGGTTTGGCATTCACTCACTGTAGCCCTTAGCTCGGGTGGTGTTTGTGACTCCCATTTGGGTGATTACTGACCCAAAACCTGTGTTTTAGGGATTTTCCACTTCCTGAGTCCAGGTGCTCCAGCCTTGGATCTATTCCCAGACCATGCCAAGCTCAGGTTTACACAGCCGCACGCTCTAGGCAATTCATCTCACCCTCACCAATGCCTTTTTTCCCCCCCATTTTTGCCCAGCAAAAGGCTCTGCTCCGATTCCCTTTCCTTCTGGGGCTGGATGAAATTGCTGGGAGCACAGATCCAATCCCAAATGGACACTGCTAGGAGCAGACCTTTATCCACCTCGTTTGCAGTCACACTTGTGCTGTGCTAGGTTTAATGTGGGTCATGGGGATATTTCCAGCCTTTTCATGAGAATACACAAATACAGAATCACAGAATGGTTTGGGGTGGAAGGGACCTTAAAGGCCATCTCGTTCCAACCCCCAGGTCCTTTAGGGCTAAGCCGAGCACCTTCTGGAAACCTGAACAGGTTACAAAGCGTGGTCTCAGGTTTGAAATCCTGTGAAAGTAAGCTGCTCCACCACGGCTTGCTGCGGTCCAGCCTCCACCAGGCACAAATTCCACAACCTTCTGCTTTTCCCTCGCCTGACTCAGCTCTGTTGTCACTCTGCACAGCTGGCTTTTCTCCACTAGGTCGCAGCATTAACTTTTATTTTCCTCTCCAATCAAACCAAGAAACTGGGGACTTTTTTTCAGTAGGCAGCTCTGCCTTGTCACCCCTCCGTCCCCTCCTGGCTCCAGCACGGGGTTCCCGGGGGCTGGTGGTGACTCAGAGCCTCCCCAGGGGTCCCTGCAGAAGGGCCTCTGTTCCTATTTGCATCCCGGCTCGCCTTGCTCGTACTCATTCTGAAATTAAAAGTGAAAAAAAATAGTAAGCACCAATTAAATCTCCAGCATGACGCCTGGAGGAAGGGGACGATGAAGGACCCCCAACACACTCCCTTATCTCTCCTCCCAGACAGCTCTTTCCCCAGTGTTGATGGTGATGACTGTGAAGTTGTTCCGGCTGGTTTACAGATTCATCCTCATGAATTGGGATGAAGGAAGGTTTCTAGCAAGGAAAACATGAGTGGTATGTCCAGCTCCTTCCCCTGGCCCAGCCCTGCTGCCACCTCCTCCAAGGGCAGGGTATGATTCTCTGGATGTTCTCTCCTGGATGGGGCTGGGTGTACCCAGGAACATGGGCTAGCTGCCCCCTCCACGGCTTCATATATCCCCAGTTCAGCAGTCTGGAGGTGTCTGGTCTGGAGGGAGTTGTAAGTTGCTGTCTGGACCCCTCCACACAGGCAGAAGCCACCAGCGTGGGATGGGGTGGGTCCCGTGGGAGATGCTGGTGCTGGGTGACTCATCCCCCACAGGTGTGCCCACGGATGCTCTGGCTGCTGCCCTGCGTTTGGGAGAGCAGAGCAGGGTTTGAAGGTGGGTTTCTGTGCTTTCACTATGAGCAAATGGTGTAAACAGTGGGGAGAAGGCCCTGCACAGCTCTGAGGAGCTGATGGTGAGCTAAGAACTGCCTACAAACACATGAAGGGTGGATGTGGAGACACAGCTGAACTCTCTGTCATGCTGGATTGCGACAAAAGGCACCCGTGGCAAACTGGGGCTTGGGAGGCTCAGGATGGATGTAGGAAAGTCCCTTGCTGGGAAACAGTGCTGCCCTGGGACAGAGACCCCCTGAGCTGCACCCCCCATAATGAGGGGATTTAGGGCATGGGTAGACCTTGGCTGGCAGCCTGGCTGCAGTCCCGCTCAGAGTGGGAGGCTGGGCTTGAGATGTTCCTTGGACACAACATTTCTATGCAAGTTTGATTAAAAATAATTGGTTTTCCTGCTTCTGTGTGTCCTCGAGCTGCTTTTGTGCTGTCTCTGCAGCCCTGAGCTCTCCTGCTTATGAAATAACAGTGTTTCCAACAGCAACAGTGATGCAGAGCTCCAGAGGTGAAGGAAGCAGCAAGGAGGAGCACAGGAATCCCCTGCAGCAGCAGGAAATGCCCGGACAGATGGGTGCCAGGTCCCCTTCAGAGCCATCCAGGCATTGCTCCCTGGTGAATCACCATTCCTCCTGCTCCCAAGTCCTTCTCAGCTCCCTCCTACTCAACCCCAGGGGTCTTCCGAGGTCTCAGCTCACTGGTGCTGTGCTCATCTCCCCAGCTCCTGTCCTAGATTTGGGATAGATCCTTTGCATCTTCACCAGTCACTGGCTAATGCAGCCTCACAGATCCTCCCAGAACTGTCCCACTGCTTCCTCCTGCCAAAGCCAAGCTCAAGGTGCTGAGGCTGGAGGGTGTTTTCAGACATGGGACATGGTCACCCAAAATCTGCCTGGCCGGAGGAGTCTGCAGGCAGAAATAAAAGGTGGATGTTCTGGAAGCTCCCGCCTGGAGCGAGCCCAGGGCACGTGTCCCCGTGTGGATGGATCTGGCTGTGCCTGAGGCAGCTGAGAGCACACAGTGTTCGGCACTGCTGATCCCAAGGGCTCCAGGGGCTGGAACATCTCAAGAGGAGCCCTGTAGCCTCACCCTCAGGGTTTTCCTGGCATTTAACCAAGTCCCACAAGCACAAGCTATTCCCAACACAACAAACACACGCTCGGAACCGCTGGCTTCCCTCTGCCCTCCCACTCCTCCCGTGGTCTGCTCTGCTTCTCTAAACACAATTCCTCCATAGCTGCCTCTGCTAAAGCAACAATGGACCCAAGCCCTGAGCACCTGAGGTAATCTCAAGGTTTTTCTATTAAAATACAGCTTCTTTGTGCTGCTCTTGCTCTGAGGTGGGGTTCATGGCAGGCACAGAGGGTAGGAGAGGTGAAGAGATCTCCACATCGCTCACGAGTACTTTGGCTTGAGTGATGTCCTGTTATTTCCTTCCAGACCTGTGGCTTTTTACCTGCAGTGACCTTCCCTGACTCGTTGTTTACCTTGAGAGAAAGGGAACATTAGTTGCCTAGTGGAGCTCAGCTACAGCTTTTCAGTCAGTGATCAAAACACTCGAAAGCTAAGAGCAGCATTTGAATTTAAAAATCATAATTATAGTGCCCAAGAGGCAGAAGTTGGAAGAGGGCAACAAACAAAGCAGGGGGTTGGAAGAAAACAAAGGTAGGCACGAGAGGAATCTGAGCTTTGAACAGAGAGTCCTGAATACCTTGCACTGGCTACCTCAAATTGGGCACCCGAAATTAATAGATTTGCCCTTCGTTTCTCTGTACTCTGGTTCTTTGTTTGTAAAGCAGAAACCACAATAGAGCCTCACCAAGAAAAAAAGAAAGATGTCATCACAGCAACTGCTCCAGCCAAAGCACTCGGATGCTGCAGAGGTGAGGAGGAGGAAGGAAAAAAACCCCAACCCTATATGGCTTTTCAACAAGTGAGTACCAGCATCGCGTGCAGGGAGCGGGGCAGTGCCCTCTGGAATAAAAACCACCTCCCAGTCCTGTAATTCAGGATGTACCACACGCGCCCACGGAGGTTCTGTGGGCAGCCTGAAGGCAGGCATCTCTTAACTCTTAAATGTTTTCTCAACCTTGTCACTTCTGATGTTATTTTGATGAGTGTTACGCATAGGACTCTACTATATTAAGAGCATGTCTACGTATTTTGCAAATCTCTCTGCAGAGGAAAGCCTGGCACAAACAAACAAAGCCTTGGGGCTGCTCACTCTGGTCTAAGGAGCTCGATACTGTGCTTGGGCAACTCCAAGAACAAGCACAGGCTGAGTGGGGAACAGATGAGGAGCAGCCCTGGGGCGAAGGGCTTGGGGGTGTTGGTGGATGAGAAGCTCAACTTGACCCAGCAGTGACTGCTGGCAGCCCAGAAAGCCCCTGAGTCCTGGGCTGCATCACAACAAGCGTGGGCAGCAGGGCAGGGAGGGGATTCTGCCCCTCTGCTCTGTCCTGGTGAGATCCCACCTGCAGAGCTACCTCCAGCCCTAAGGTACCAGCACAGGAAAGACATGGAGGTGTTGGAGCAAATCCAGAGGAGGCCACAGAGATGCTCCAAGGACTGGAGCACCTCTGCTCTGAAGCCGGGCTGGGAGAGCTGGGGGTGATCCACTGGAGAAGGTTCCAGAGAGAACTTTGAGCCCCTTTCTCCAAGAGAACTGGAGAGGGACTTTAGACAAGGACCTGGAGTGACAGGACAAGGGGAAATGGCTTCCCACTGACAGAGGGCAGGGATAGATGGGATATTGGGAAGAAATTCTCTAAGGGTGGTGAGGCCCTGGCACAGGTTGCCCAGAGAAGCTGTGACTAACCCGTCCCACAAAGTGTTCAAGGCCAGCCTGGACAGGGCTTGGAGCAACCTGGTCTAGTGGAAGGTGTCCCTGCCCAAGGCAGGAGGGTTGGGACTAGAGGTCCCTTTAAGGTCCCTCCCAACCCACACCATTCTGTGATTCTATTTTGGTGATCATCACTGACCACACCATCACACTACCTCACTGGACCTCACTGCTGGATCCCACTGGATTTTTAACACTGTGTTCTCTGCAATGGCTGCCCTTGCTGCTATGGAGGATGCAAGAAGAAGGTTAAAATCCACGTCCTAATTCTGGAGTCTTGCTCCTTTAAACACATGTGGGAGGGAGGGCTGGTAAATCCTTGGACAGTTTTTCATCTTGCCTCGACTGGGCTGGGCTTCGGGCTCAGTCTGTTGTCTGGTCCCTTGTCATAGCTGCTGTTGTAATGATTCATCCATCTGGTTTTCTGGGAAAAGAATATGAGCTAGGGAAATGTTTTTTCTTTTTGGCTGTGTCTTTCCTGAAACAGTTACAACTTTGCACCCACTGGAGTTGACAGAGGGGGGAAGGAGTTTTACACATCACTTTTCACTTGCTGGAGCAGACAGGCAAGTGCTGAGAATCCCATACCTCAAAGTCAGACCGTGACCGTTTTGTCCTGGACTGTGTTTCCAAAGAGCAAAAAGGATCCAACAAAACCCAGCAGAAGATCCAGACTGTCTTCAGCGGGTGCACTGGACAAAACCTCGTGATCACTCCGGGGACATTCGCTCCTTCCGCTGGCTCCTCGCCTGCCTGAGCTCTCCAGAAATGATGTGGGATGAACTGCAGGGAGGCAGCTTGGAAAGAAATCCAGGTGGAAAACAGGGACACTGAAGGTCTTCTCATTGGATTCAAACAGCTACTCTCATGAATGGCGTAATTTATCACAAATCAGATAAATATGGGGAGAATAAAATCCAAAGAGTTCAGTCTCAGAGTGCAACAGGAAGCCACACTGGAGTTTTTCCTCGTTGGTTTCCACAGTAAGGATGAGGCAATGCCCATCCAGCTGGGAACAGCAAGGCAACCCACTTCTTGGTTAAGGAAAGTGGCACTGTAACCTCTCTTTGCCAGCAGCCCTTAAAAACAGTTATAAACCAGCCAGCTCCAGAGGAGATCTCTCTCTCCTTGCTCCAGGAATGCATCTTCCTTGGTCCAAGCTTGGTTAGAGGTTAGACTGGGAAAGCAGCAGCTTGCCTGGAAGCAATCCCTCCTCCATTCAGACATATTAATTTATTTCCATCAAAGGGGTCATGTATCAAAGTTCTGCTTTTCTACGCTGCTGGAGCAAACCTTCCTGTGACAAATTCCTGCCCTTATTCTGGCTCTGCATCTGTTACAAGTGACTCCCGGGAGAACCAGATCCTCCTCAAACCCACCAGCACAGGAACTGCCCTCCTCTCTGGTCCAGCATCCTTCCTCTCCCGTCCCCCCTTTTTTTCAGATCTTCTGCTCCCCAGCAGCCTCTCCTCGCGCCTGCCCATTCCATGATTTCATCCGAGGTGGGTGGTGAGTTCGCTCTCCCCCGCGCAGCCTCTTCCCAGCGGCTCCCGGGATTCCTGCCAGCTCCTCTCCACCCACGGCCTCTCCCGACGAGCAGCACCACGCAGCTCCCGCTGCTTCCCGCGCCAAAGGCAGCATCTCACATCTGGTGGGCTGGCTCGGGAAGGGGAAGGGGAGCCAAGGAGCACCTCTCCGGGAGCCCCCACCTAGCCCCTCGCACCAGTGCCTTCCGAGGGTTGGCACCTCCACCTCCCATGGGATCCCCGGCTTTCCTTCCAGGACAAGGACAGGGCGACGGGTCACTGAAGTGACTCTTGAATGCTCAAACATTGCAAACCCAAACTTAAAGTTTAGGAAACAGCTTTGTGGATTCAAAACCAAATGAAAACTGCTTTTTTTTTTCTTTTTTTTTTTTTTTGGTTACTCCTACATATAAAACCTCTGCATGGATTTAAGCACTCCTAGCCTTGCTAATGCAGGAGCACCAGGCAGCGAAGTCAACAGGTCCCACAGCTTCAGAGACTGTGGAGACAAACAAGGCAAAGCAGATTTGAATCAAATTTTGACTTGTTAAAGCAGGGTGTTAAAACTGAAACCAGAGCACAGGACCAGTTCTCACCCTTCTCGGGTTATTCCCTCTGCTCTTTTGCCATGGTTTAAAAAAATTAATCTTCTGACTATTCTCCGATGCCATTTCTGTGAGCCCATAAAACCATTTTCTCCTTGTCAAAGAATTCCGACGCCGGTGATTTATAGGCTTTGCTTGGAACGCAGCACACAAGTACTTCACTTTTTCATTCGCCCTTTCTAAACGTTTTTAACGATCTGCTTCCTCAGATCTGTTTACATTTGGGACATTAAAAGCTAAGCAACAACTCCATTATGAGCAAGAACACCATAAAAATTCCACCATTGCCAGGAAACATCTCAATACAGTGACAAACGTAGTCACTCTCTGGTCCTGCTGCTCATCCGTGGGAAGAGTGGTTCATAAATTATTCATGAGTGCCTTAAAATTTCCAGGCTAATCTCAACTAAAAAGTGGGGGTTTTGACACCATTGTTTCACTCCAAAGTTCTCCAATTGGAATTTTGATTTGCATAGTGAAATCTGAAAATTTACTTGCACTGTGTTTCTCTTTCCTGCAAGTTGTGATTTCAGTTCTCACGCTGGAAACATAGTGGAGAGTCTTCACATGACAACTTACTTGGAAGCCTGGAAGTCTGCGATAATTCCCATGAATTTCCTGAGCAATTTAAGTTTTCTCAGAAGTTGTTTTTGAGCTGATTCTGATCTATAACAATTTTGGCACTTTTCAGCAGGCAATCCCATCACTCCATGGCATTTCCAGTAATGAACTATTTGGGAGACTGTTAAGTCATTCTTTTTCTAGTCTGTTCCACAGCAAGGCCAGGCAAGACTGAAGCTTAAATAATGGCAAAATTTAATGGAGAAAAGCCTTTTGTGATCCTCTGGAGGCTATTAACAGACCAGCTCACTCACCTGTGTTGATGGATTTTACAGCTGCCGGTCTGTTCTGGGATTTTGTCCGCATGGTGGCATTGGAGTATCTTCCAAGTAAAATCATCAATTATAAATAAATCCCACTGGGTTTTTATGCAGTGAAGTTTTAGCAGTACAAAAAGTAATGATATTTGAAGCAATGAATAGTTGCCTTACATTCCACTTGATCTCCATGCTCTGCCATGCATTGCTTGGAAAACTACCACAGGCGGCTCCTCCACACAGCGCTCTGTTGCCCCTTCCCAAACACTTCATCCCAAGCTGTGCTGCTCCAAGTGAGTGTGTGTCTGGCTTTCCAGACTGGAATCCAGCCAGGGACGTGCAGGGCTTGACACGTTGATTGTTTTAGAAAAGTAGAGACCATGAAAAACTCTCCTCTGCAGCAAGATGTGAGTAATTCTTCCATGTGAGGGTGGTGAGGCCCTGGCACAGGGTGCCCAGAGAAGCTGTGGCTGCCCCCTACCCGGAAGTGTCCAAGGCCAGGTTGGATGGGGTCTGGAGCAACCTGGGATAGTGGAAGGTGTCCCTGCCCATGGCAGTGGGGAGAAAGGGATGGGCTTTAAGGTCCCTTCCAACACAAACCATTCTGGGACTAGAATTTCACTAACACCAGAATACTGATCTCAAACCTTTGTGATCCCAAGGCTCACCTCTCCTTTTTATGCCACGGGGCCATTAAAAATCTTCTCTGACAAGGAGAAAATGGTTTTATGGACCTGCCCTCAGGATTGAAGACACACCCATCATCTGCTGCTACAGCAGGTTCTCCAGAGACGAATCCTCTTGGAGAGGCAGATGCTGAGAAGGCAGCACAGACAGAAACTGCACGTAAGGTGACTTAAATACCCAGCAATCCAGGGAGCACAGCAGGCAGCCACACATCTCTCCATGGACTGGTGTTGGAAAGCAAGCAGAAGAAGGACCTAAGGAGAAACATTTGCTGCCTGCAACTTCAAGGACCAGAATGGGAATATCTTCTGACCCAGGGTCTGTAACCACTACACTGTCCCAGTCCAAACACATGGAGCATCCTCTTGCCTGCCCAACAGCAGAGGTGGGAGCTTCTCCACCTGGAACCCCGAAGTTCTGGATGTTTCAAGGGGAGATGCACCTGCAGGACTTGAAGAGAATCCAGCAGGCTGATGGACTGTTGTCAGGAACCAGGAGAGCTCAGCTGTCCTAGTGACACCCGTGAAGTGACAACCTCTCATCGCAGGCAGCTTCACCCAGGCTGCTTTGCTGGAGTTTGCCCTCACTGGATCTCATTTACCAGACAGTTAGAAATTCTAACAGTATTTTCATTAGCATTACCCAAACAAGCAAGAATTTGCTCTCCTGGCACCTCTAAACTGCTGTGAGCTCCAACAGCCTGTTTTACTGCAGAGCAAAGCTCTGCCAACACAAGCCTCTGCTGTTTCATACTTAGCAAAGGTCCCAGCAGGACTCAACCAGCCCACAGTAAAAGCCACAATACTCAAATTTGTTTTCTTCGTACCTCAGCTGCCCATTATGGCACTGGAAATATGTGCTAAGGACACAGCAGATCCCACACAAGCAGGTTATTTTTGGTTACCAAGTCTCAAACTGGCTTGAAGAAATCAGGAAGCATCTTGTAGAACATCACAATTTTCTCTTGTTTACCATTCCACTCTTTCATAAGCATCTTATGCCTGCTTGTTTCATCAATTAATATTGAAAATTATGCATTTTTAAATGAAAATTATAGTTTTGACCCTCAATTTATTTGCTGTGAAAACAAAGTAGTTCTTCACCATCACTCCAAGCCCCTTATCAATGTGGTCAGGGTATTTCCCCCCCAGTTTCCAACATACAATGGATTTCACAGAACATCCTTATAGAGAAGCCTGAGATTTTGAGATTGTGATCCATGATCGCAAAAGCTTCAGACAAATTAATCACAACAATTGAAATTTAGGCTTGATGTAGTAAAATGAATTGGTTTCATGACTCATTAATAGAAAAAGTGAACACTGTAAGAGATTTCTGAAACATTTTTGCATTAAAAAATTTCCCAATAGAGGTCATCTTTCTCTCCCTTTCATCCCACCATCCAGCACCTTTTATATTAGTCCAGAAGTAACAGGTTACACTGAAATGCTTCTGTTTTCATCAAGCATTTTTCTTCCTTCTTCCATTCTTTCTTTCCCTGTTGCTGTACAGAAGATCCAGAACCTGTGTGAGCATCCAGACACACCAGCAGCACTACTCATGTCTGAAAATACTTCCACAAGATCCAAGCGCTTGTCAGCTCCAGTTTTCTCACTATATGGTGCAAATAGAAGAAATCACTACAGCTTAAAAACCTCTTGTCTTTCAACAGAAAGAATTAAAACGTCATTAATCTTCTTCACCTGTTTCTGCACCATCACTTTGCAATTAGTTCTAACCTTAAGATTAGTTTTTATGTTAACAAGTTTCCTTTAAGTCCAGACGTTTCGATCCTACACGCACAGCACAAGCAGCGAAACTCCAAACATCCATCTGCTCCTTCAAGGACTTCACACAAGAAATCATTTGAGCAACTGTCTGCATGGGAGCTACTTAGGCAATGGATGTACTTAAAACAGGGTGATTACTTCCAAGTCACGCTTCCAACACCACTTTATTCTGCACAGCTTTTAACGTCCACAAGAACATCTGTCAAGCCCCCCAGAAAGGTTTGTGGGTAGGTGTCAGCTCTGCACCATACTGCAAGCTCCACATGCTGCTAGCCAGTCTACATTTTCCATATTGTAATCATTTTTGGATTAATTTAAGGGCTTAATCTACTATCTTTTGTACTAAACACAGTACTAACCACATGTCAGAGCTCAATCTAAAGAAGACAAGACCATGAGGTTGGGTGCATGAATGGATGGAAGCAGGACTTGAAAGAGGTCACATACTTCTCACACAAAGTCTCTTTTGATTAGTGATTATCTTAATTAGAAATAAAGACCACCTCACTCCACCCCCTGCCATGGGCAGGGACACCTTCCTCTACCCCAGGCTGCTCCAAGCCCCATCCAACCTGGCCTTGAGCAATTCCAGGGATGGGGCAGCCACAGCTTCTCTGGGCAACCTGTGCCTGGGTCTCACCACCCTCACAGGGAACAATTTCTTTCTAACACCTAATCCACCCTGCCCTCTGTTTGAAGCCACTCCACCTTGCCCTGTCCATCCCCTTGCCAAAACTCCCTCTCCCAGCTTTCAATACACAGTCAATGTATTTTCATACACTGACAAAAAGATGGAGGAGGGGAGAAGAGCAAGGTGAATTTGCTCCCAGCCACCAGCCACAACCTTAGGAATGCCTCTGAATACTCAAAAGCTGATCCATTTGTTTACAAAACCCTTTTTTTTTAGTTTCCCCATATGGAATAGTGGTAAAAACAGGAAACTGCTGAATTCACCAAGACATTCAGGAAAATACTGCCTTCTGAAGTGATGCCTTGGTGCAGGCTGGTGTGTGATGTGATGCTGTAGGTTGGTTTATGTTATTAACTCCCAAAAAGCTGGATGCAGAATGATCAACTGATTGAAGGATGATTTTCAGAGATTATCTTCATGGATAATGAGATCCTGCTGGAACTGGGGACACAACCCACCTTCAACTCTGCCTTTGGCCAGTTGTGTCTCTCAAGAGCTGAAACTTCAGTGAGAAATCCTTATCTATTAAACACCCTTGGAGAGGTGACTCAGGTTTATTAAGACTTACACTGTGAGGAGTGCACGAGAGCAGAATGCAAGGAGCTCTCAGGCTTGTGGGGAAAACTTCCATGGGATCTTGCTTTCAGCATGTCCAGAAGTACAGGAATTGGAGATTGGAAGGCTTCCTGCTGCTCCTCTTACTTCCTCATACCTCACAGACAGATCATTAAAACAACAGGGTGGGGTTTTTCTTCTTTTATCCAAAGTCCACACTGGTTATTCTCCTGGTTATCTCCCCTTTATCTTCCCTCTAAGCACCATATGGCTTTCCAAACCATTCCAAGGATCATCTTCACATCGAGGATCTAAACTTAAGACCTTGTGTTATGTATTTTACATACTCAATCTACTAAAAACTGTATTTTCTCCCAGGAAAATTCTCCTCTTCCCAACACCAGAGTTTAAACTCATAGTATTTCTGCATTCAGCAACTCCATTCACTAAAATAACACACTTCCCTGTTTTCAGTCCTGGAAAATACCATTACAGCTTCTCCTTGGAGCCTCTTCTGCTTCTGTAGAAATTCACGAGGTGCAATTCCCCCATCACTATAACCGATTTCAAATGGTGCTAGAAATTATTATTGACTCTGAACACCAAAAGAAATCAGTCATCCTCTAAAGGGGTTTATGGAGATCTGCACGGATGAAGAGTTAAGTGCTGGATGATGTTTTACAGTGGAGAATCTCCTAGCAGCTGATATAATTATTATTAAAGCACTGATGAGAAAACAAAGGTTTAGACAGTGAAAACTTTCAAAATCAACCATTAGCTACACACAACTTTTAATACAGCAAAATATTTTTTAAAATATAATCTTGACACACTTGAAACTTCTCCATATTTCAGGAGACTCGGACAATGTGACCAACCACTGTGGTCCAATTCCCAGAGTTGCTGGCCATTTCCATGAGCACATCCAGCCACCAACCTGCACACTGGCAAATCAGTTCACACAAAATAAATAACATACTTTGCTCTGCCAGACATGCCACAACAAAAAGCAAACATACAGAAGGGATGCAAACAGCATCCAGGACTCCCAGTGCTCAAATGTAGAATTATCTGCTTTAAATTCTATTGTGTGTCTTGTGTGATACCTGTACAAACTATTGACGAGGGTGATGAGAACTAACAAAAATACAGCTACGTAAGGTTGAAACAGGTTTTTTTTTAAGAAGAAGAGCACATGTAGTTCCCCTCCTTATTTCTCACCATGTTATATGACATAGTTGCAGTAGTTTTTACTAGCTGGGGCATTAAAATCAGCATATTCAATATTGAGCTGCAATTCTGTATTACACTTTTTTGCCTTGTTTCTGTCTCTTAAGAGCTTCTCGGTTTGTGAAGTTGCTGTTCACCACTTAAAAATACTATAAACATGCTGACAGCAGAATTTCTGCTGTGATTTCTTTGAAATCACACATTGTTTTGCTCTCCCAAGGGTCACCTGGGCCACAGACCCTCACAGTCCCACCAAGGGACTTTCTCTGGTGGTGGAGGTTAATTGTACTGGCAGAACCATGCAAGGAAGATCTTGACCTTCTCTTCTTTTCCTCCAAGGCTCCCGAGTGTCCATTTCCCTGATGAAGGCAGACATTCTTCCTCCAAGAACACTGATTTCAAATGGTGCTAGACAATAAATAGTTAAATCTAAACCACCATATGAAATCAGCTTCCTGAGGGAGCTTGTGTCTAGCTGGGAGGATATTCCTGTAACAATAAATTGGAAATGCCACAGAAGAATACCTAGCCACGTTGGGGTTTTATTTTTCCTATTAAACAGTTGAAGCTTTTTTCTTATTCTTACCCTTGATTTTGGTTTGAGTCACCAAACGTTCACTTCTGTTTTCTATTATAGTGCTACCAACAGCAAGAGAATTGCTTGCAGCAGTGTCGCTCCGAGGAATTTTGTTAGTCAAGCTTGAACAACATGTACAAGGCTTTAACAAGGAATGAAGAACCTTCATCCTGCTTGTGCTGCTGTCTTCTGTTAACACATTCTGTCTGCTGAGCTCTGCCCACAGCACGACTACATCCAGACACACCAGCAAGGGCAGCAAACTCCCTCCTGTGACAGCAAAACACGTGTCATGTTCTCCTGTGAGATGTCACAGGGTCTTCATTTTAACAGCAGCAGCACAAGAACCAGCACGTGACAGAAGCTGCATGTTAGTGCCTAAATGCTCAATATTCATCCCAAAGGTCATGGAGAGAGCCTCAAAACGTGCCCACCCGCCTGTCAGCTGTGGCTGAGGTGGGATTTGCAAATTAGGGGCAAAGTGTCCTCAAACCTCACGTCAAGGACTGCACTGATTATGGACTATGCAGACCTGGCACTCAGCACCTGGAGCCAGCCACAGAGGTTAGAAATCTGACAGAGGGTTTTTTCCTGGAAATCGGCTACTACAAGTGTGTTCTAGACAATTTACTCTCTTTCAAACATTTATTTTTTTTTATAACCTCTCTGCAGCTCCTCATCTCAGCTGGCAGAACAAACATCAGACCCGAAGTACATCTGCAGAATAATGTCAAGCCAGTCTTGAGTGTCTGCACAGCCCCACTCTCGGTGACACGTTCTGGGGAGCACTCAGGTACATCACAGCCTCTCAAAAAGGAATAAATTACCCCAAGCAGCAGCACCACGGAGTGCCTGGATGGCAGAGGGAGGCACAGAAACACAGAGTGCCCCATTTGGGTGCAGAACAGCACAGTTCTAAGGAAAACAACCCATCGGAGCAGGCTGGGCCTCCGCAAGCGGGCAGTTCCTGCAGTTACTGGAAGAGCTGTCACCACGCCAGGCCACATCAGCACTGGATTTGTTGTGCAGATTTTCTGTCCAGAAAGTGCCTGAGTGGAGCAGAGCAGGCAGGAAGCAGCAGGACGGAGCTCTGCCCGTGTCCCCGGGCTCTGCCCTGAGCACGCAGCTGCCTGCCAATCTTCCAGGCAGGATCACAGAACACTGATGCTTCAGAATGGATAAAATAAAGCTGCCTTAAAGTGCAGGCAGAACCAACCTGTTTCCTTCACCCATGCAGAAGTCCTGAATTTTGCCTTGCTGCAGTGTTTTCAAGAAGGGTGAAGCATCTCATTTTTTCCCTCCTGCAGTTTTTTACACCCAGGTGTGCTCTGTACCTGACTCTGGAAGCCCTGTGGAAGATGATTTCAGTTCATCAGAACCACAGAACCACAGAGGTTGGAAAAGACCTCTAAGATTACTAAGCCCAACCTTTGACTTAATACCACCATGACCACTAAACCAGATGATGAAGTGCCAGGCCCACTGGGTTTTTGAAGACTTCCAGGGAGATTACTCCACCACTGCCCTCATCCTGCTTCAATGCTTAACCACTCTTTGAGTGAAGAAATTTTTCCTAATATCCAACCTGAACACCCACAGGTGCAACTTCAGGCTGTTTCCCATTGTCCTGTCACTTGTCACCTGGGAGAAGAGGCTGATCCCTGTGACACCACAACCTTTCAGGTAAATGTAGATCTTCAGGTTAGTAAGGTCTTCCCCAAGTCTCCTTTTCAACCCTCAGCCACTCCTTACAGAACTTATGTTCCACACCCTACACCACCATCCAAGATGAACCCATCCGTGAAACCCTGAGGGCAGGCAAATATTCTCCAACTCCATCTCTACATATAAAAAACCTAATTACATCTGTTTTTTTCATCACCTCCCAAGACGCAGCTCTTTCTTCACTTACCACAAGGACAACAAAACCAACCAGCTTAGCCTAGGAATCTGACTTCTACATGGCTGAAGGAGAGAATCAAATTCAGGTGGACAGTTCTCATGAGGGTATCTGTCAGCAGCACAGCTAACACACTCCTCTCCAAGAAGATCTTCATGAGAAAAGCCCAAGAAACCTGAGATCCATCTGTGAAGCAAGGAAAGCAGTGGCTTCACAACCATTACCTTCCCTGGACAAGGCTAAATTGTGCTGCAGCATCTTTTCCACAGTTGCATCCATGACATACATGGATTTGAAGCCGAGGTCCAGCTGCATGGCCCTGCCTTTACCACTAACCCTAGGATGGCTGCAGACCACAGCATCTCCATCTGACTATCCAGAGAGCAAATTCTGCCATTGAATATCATCTGCACTTTTGAAGAAAACATCTTTCAAAACCTGTAACAACGCTGCATGTTTCTAGAACCGGCTAATGAGAAACACACTCGCGTTAGGGCTGTAAACTGTCATTTCTAAATTGGAAAACCAAATGAACTGCAGATAGAGAGCTGTTGTGCTGCTCCAAGATGCCTCCTTCTAATTAGGTGCTGGAAGTCTTAAAACATTTTCAGATCTTGAACTGCTCCATCCTTCCCAGATTTACTGATCAGAAGAGCTGAGGGCAATTTCCTCGTTGAACTGGGAAGAAGAAGAACAGAAGAATTAATGTATTTACATTTACAATTAAGAACTTGGGAAACAGGAGAGCAAACCCAGAATTCAGTGACTTAGATAAAAATTGTAGATGGAAGAGCATCTGATTACATTTATGTTTCTGTAGTTAGAAATTAAGTGTTCTGTAATCCTCCAGAGAAAATTACGGGAATGACATGTTAGTGACTTTAAGCCCTAATCTTAAAAGCTTCATAATTCATGTTTTTATTTGACATTGATGGGATCATTTGAATGAGTAAAGTTTTGTCTGCGATGAAAGCACTCCAAGAATAAAGTTTATGAAGGCTTTGCTTTGCTGTTGAGTATTTTTAGTGATTTACAGGTGGTTTAGCTGTATTTAAACACTTTTCAGGGAACCCTCTCTTTTCCACCAATGAATTCCTGCAGAATTCCTGCACTTGGAGTAAAATGGGAACTGTCTGTGACTGCAAGTGACAACTGTGGGCACTTTATCACAGGAATCAGGGATAATGAGAGAGAACACGCACTGGGTGCGACTTGGAAAGACTTCCATGTGGACTAATGATCCTGTACAGGAAATTCATTAAAAAGTAAGTCCTACTGCTTCCTCTCCATGCCCTGCCATAACAGGAGCTGTGCAAATGGATTTTGGAGCCTGACTTACGACAGCTTTACGATCCATCTGACAGACAGAGTCGGGCTGTAATTTGCAGACAATGGCCTGTGAGAACATCACGTCTGACAAACTGCCCAACTTACTGCAACTTTTTAAATTCCCTTTTCTTTAATAAAATGTGGAGCCAAGGGAAGATGACAGGGTGACAAGTCTGCAGAAAGGCTCTGTCTGTAGCATGGGAAGGGACTGTGTGAACTTCCTACTTAACGCCTGGCCATGGATCTCGTTTATGAGCTGCTGCAGACACCCCATGGCATGATGGAGATGGAGGAACCACTGAGAAATTATCTGTCAACTGAAAAACCAATTAATACTAACTGCAGTGAGGAAGAACCATCTACCCAGATAGAAACTGGGATTGTGACGTGAGTTACAGATGTCTTTAAGTGATTTTTTTTTTTCGGTCATTTTCAACTTGAACTTAAACCACAGCTATTGAGGAAAAGCTGCTTCATCTTTTCTTTTTCTGCACCATCAATCCCCCAGCGTTTTCACCACCAGCTTAATGAATTCCAACTATCAAGAGAGCTCATCCGCTATGTAATTTGTCTTTTTTTGTTCCCTTCACTAAACAAGCAGGAAAAATGTTTTTAATTTGCAAGGCTGAATAAATACCTACTGTGTTTGCCAAGACTTTATTGACATTCATGGCTGTCCACAAAGCTGACTGACTTCTCACAGAGATGGTTTATCTCCTCAAGTAAAAAAAATAAACCTGCCCTAACAAGAAGATGTTAATCTTTCTTAATAAAATAAATGAAAAGCAGCAGTTCAATAAATAATCCTGTGGCTACAGAAACCCTTTCATTCAGGATATGATCCCAGAGCAGATTTTTGTTGACAGCAAGATCACTTAACACTGGGATACCCTCCAGTGCTCACTGCTGCCTCTGATGCTGCAGTTCTTGCCACCTTCAACAGTACCAACACAGTTGCCCATGGGCCATCAGGTTCAGTCAAATGATTCTAATTCAAAGAAAAAAATGAAGTGTTTCTTTTCTTGACTGAGTTATTTTCAGTCATCTGGTTTTCCACATGGTCAGGAAAGAGATGGCACTGGATTGCTGCAGAGCTGGAAATGAATGGCTGGGAGTGGGCAGAAACTTATTAAGCTGGCACTAGCAAAAGACATGAACTGTGGAATTACACCTTGGATAGCATCAAATCCCATCTCTCTTGCTCAGCTGGTCATGAGGAGTTGAGATGAGTTTCAGCCTGCAATGAAACACCATTCTTGAACTTTCACAAAAAAATCAATACACTGAACTCTAAGGTTCTTACTCAACTTTTACCGGATTTTTACACAAGGTCCAACTTTTCCCACTGGCCTGTTACCTGAATTTTTCCATTTCCATTTCTCTCACTGAACAATTTATCTTAAAATCAGCAACATCCAAGAAACAATCAAAGCCTCCACAGCTAAATATCAGAAGGTCTGTGGTGGCCTGATATAAGCAGGTAGTAAGAAAAAGCATTTGGGCCATTTGGGAGGGAAATAATGACAAACCATTACTGAAAAGGTTCCTGCACTGATCACAGTACTTCACATTCCTTCCTGTGCTATGGTAAGCTGCACTGAGAAGTGCTATGAAGTGAAGAGATCAGGGGAACATTCCTCTGGAACAGGCAAAGAGCCCTCAAATAAAGACAGTTATTTCCCACTTAATGGAACAGCCAATTTACCCATTATGCAGGCACGCCATACTTTTATCTTTTTAATTTCAAAGCTTCTCAAAGAAAGGTCTAATGGCTACAAGGTATTTACAACAACTGATATCAAGGAGGGACGCAGATGTGCTGTACCTCAGAAAGAAGAGCCTTCACCATGTACAACTTTATCCATGCATTGCTGGAACAATTCATTATTGACAGGTTTGTCCTCAGAATCTGGAAGGAAAAAAACACCAGAAGCTGTTTGAAATAGTCCCCTCTCTGTTGTTCTGCAAAGGGATTAATTAAAACACAACTTGAGAATCAATTTTTTCTTCCTGAAGGCTCTTACACAGAGGCTTTTAGCCATGTTATGACTCCTCACAATCTGTACTTGTGTGAGTGCATTTAGAGTCAGAACAGGCAATCAAGGTGTGCCACTAACCCCATCACTAAATACAGGCATCATGTTCCCTATGGAAGAGTCATTTTGGATTAGAGCTCCAAAAGTGGTCAAAAGAAATTGCTGTCTTTGTTTCATAACAAAGTGTATGTGTGGGCACTCCCTGTGAGATGTATCCAAAGATATTTCCAGACCTCCTGGTAGATTCCCTCGAGCTGCAGTCCACCTGTGCACTGACTGTGGCACTAGTGGGTCCTCGTGCCACAGGGAAATAATTCTTTGTGGAGGCAGAATCCATAAATAGCAGGTGCCAGAGAATCACCTGCTGCACAGAGCAACATCCTTGACGTAAAAGTTGTCTTAGATTTACTCTGAACTCTGTTTTGAAACCTCTTCAGGCTGATTTTGGGGATTAGCAGGGAAGGAAATCCTAAAAATACAAAAGCAGGCTTATGAAGCTGGGGGAAAAGCAGTAAGATGTTTCTGTGACAAAGGCTTCAGGATATGAATTATGCATTACCAAAAACTGACTTCAGTCTGGATGGGAGGAGGGAGATTTCTGTGCATCCAAATCCCAGCACAACGGGCACAAGCTGCTCTGCAGGGAATTACACGCACCCTGTACAAACACTGGCCATTTGAGAATCTCACTCTCCTTTTTGACTGAGTATTATTTTGTGCTAATTGTGAGAATCTGAAGCAGAAAACCACAAATAACCTGCAAAGTCCTTGGAATCAGTCACCCTCCAATTCAGAGAGGGCTACTGAAACCATAAGGAAGCAGGAACAGTCTGGCTTCAGCCTCCCTCTATTTCTGTCCACATTCCCACCCTGTGCCCATCACCATAGCAGCTGACTGCTCTTCTGTCAAACACCAACCTTTGGGGCAACAGAGGCAGGAAAACAGTGTGGGGTTTTTTCCCAAACGGATCATCATTTGCTGGATAAAAGCAGCTGATGCTGTATTTTAGAAATAGGACAGGACAGCTATAATAAAAAATGTAATTCCCAGTTGATTGCTGAGGTATGTTAATGAAGGTATGATAATGAAGTAGCCACCCACAACAAAACTCACTGTTGCTTGTCCATGTCTTTATAAAAATGCTTATTTTTATTCCCACTGCTGCCTTACATATTTAAAAGCATCTCATTGGGATCTGGGAGAAAAACAATGACCACTAGGAATAAAAAAAAAAAGAATTTTCTTCAGCTGAAAATAGTTCTTCTGACTTAAAAGCTTTTGGGACGTAAGAGCGATGAGCATAATTTTTAGCAACCACCCTGGCACCGTGGCTGTTATGTAAGTTTCAATTGAAGCACTAATCCCACCCCCGAGCAGAAATGCCCCTGGCATGAAGCACTCCAAAGCTACACCTGCTGTTTGTGTCCTCGTGCCATGAGCTGGACCACAGCCACTTCTGTCCCTACAAAGTGAGCCCTTCAAACCAGGCACCCACTCTCGCTGCTGCCCCTCTGCTTATCTCCAGTGCTGGATTAACTGGTGCTGCTCCACAAATCATCGTGGCACTTTGTCTGTCAAAGGGTGAAAAGTGACGTGGAAGGAACTGCTCCCACGTATCTTTTAAAAATAACAATAAACAGCACAAAACCATTTATTAGTCTGTGTTTCTTGTCTGATATAATACAAACTCAGGCTACTCCACGATTACCCAAGAGGAAGTCAAATTAAAATTATCACACAGAAGAAAGATAACAATTAAGGAAGATAGGAAGTGCAATCAGACCACTTCAAGTTTTAACCTCAGCTGAATTCCCATGCCTCGTGAACACACTGCAGAGGATCTTCTAGTCAAAAACAAATATTCTGTACTCCTCCCATTAAGTATGACACTGCAAAAAAAACCCCAAAACAGAAGCCAGAAGTATTTTCAGAGTGAAACAAACCACTTTAGAACCCTTCCTTGTTACGCTGAAGAAGCAAAGAAGCTGGATGGATGGGGTTCTGAGCAACCTGGAATACTGGAAGGTGTGCCTGCCTATGGCAGGGGTTGGAACTACATGGTCTTAAGGTCCCTTCCAACCCAAATCATTCTGTGATTCTATGAAGCAGAAAACAATTTTTTTAAAGATATCCACTTCCTACATTCTGCTGCTGCACAGTGACAAATATATATGCCAGATACATTTAGACTACATACTTCACAGCAGGAAAAATAACCAATGCAGAGATCCTACTCCATCAATGTACTGGAAACAGAACTGATTTACCTTTCGATTTGCACAGATTTATAAGCAGGTTTTCCCTCAAAAAACAAGTTCTCCCTCTGGCATATACAAGACACCTCATGAGATCAGCACCTGGAATTTATAAAATGATTTACTTAAATGCGTGTTTGCATTTCTGCTTTAGCTTCCCCTCATGAAATGCAGAGAAGTCACACGGTTATGGTAAAGGTAAGGATTTTAGGGATTGATCAATGGCCTGCTAGCTGTCCCACGGACTGGAAGAGCCAGGAGATGAGAGGGATCTTCACTACATGCTGGGCAAGGATCATCTGGATCAACTGGTGAGCATCTGGCAGTGCTGGAATGAATTACATCTGCACAACCACGCACAGCTTACAATATTTACTGATCCTTACTCCTGAACCCCTTCTACTACTCAGTTTGTGCATGTGACTTCTGTGACAGGACAGTCACATCATGAGGATAAAAGCAGACATTGTGCTTCAACAATAAACACTGATGCTGGCACATGCCATGGAAATTACTGAGCTAATTAGGGGACAACATAATGCTCCATGTATTGAACACAGCCAAGTAGGAGACGGGAAAAGGGGCTGTTGGATTCTGAAAATAAATTCGTTTTACAGACTACTTTTTGCTTTGATCTACAACAGCTATTAAACAACTGTAGTTGCATTAGAAAAATATGTTCCTGTCCACCAGAAATCATAATGAGCATATATCCAGCTTACTCATGATCTTACTGTTTCCTCCCCACAACTGGTTCCACCTTTGGAAGCCACAAACAAGGTCAGCATCTCATAATTGGAGCATTAAAGGATGGCTGAAGTTGTGATTTTCTTGGGACCTGAGGAACTCACTTTGTGCAGTAGGTGTTTACCTTCCCAGAGACTTCCAAGGAAGGTAACTACTGTAGCAGGACAGAGTCCCTGTCATGGATCAAGACACACCCATCTAGAAGCTTCATATAAAACAGAATAAAATGAGCTTGGTTTCTAGTTTACCGCCTGAGGCAAGAAATGGAGAAGAGACATTAAAAAAAAGGACAAAGTATAAGGAATAATGAGACAGTAAAACCTGATATAAAGGCAGATTAACAGCCCAAAGGCCCTTCTACTCTGGGCGTCATAAGAAGATACGGTTTTAAAACAGAGGCTTAAATACAAAGGTATTTTTGGCATTTGCAGAGGGTTGGCATGGGAGAAAGCTCATTTCTGTTGACACAAAACTGAGCTGCAGCAGATTGCTATCAATCCACGTGTACAAGCCACACAAACATCCTGGAAGGAAAACAAAATGATGCATAGAGGTGCAGGTTTGGACCCTGACTGCACAGAGAGACTATTCAAATACATTTTTGCAAAGGAAAGCTGGGAAGAGAGAAAATGCAGAGTGTGCAGAGAAAGAAATTACATTGTGCACATTAAAAATATGATTGAGAAACACCACAAAACCCCCCAGAATTACAGACATTCAGTCATGATAGAATCTCAAGCTGGAAATGTGATTGATGCTGTTGGAAGTTTGACCAGTGTAAAAAGGGAAGGATGAAGAACGAGTGTTAACATTTGGTTAAGAAAAAGCAACTAGAAACTCTGAAGTTTCAAATGAACTTAAGAGGCAGGTGTCAGTCTGGAAGTGGTGTGGGATGGAATCACGGAGGTGAACCCTAAATTGCAAATGACTGGTATAACTTCCCACTCCGAAAAATGCGGCCATTACTAAACTAAGTAAAAATAAACCTAAAAAACCCCTAGTGATTTAGTCAATGAGAGATTTCACTGTTTATTCTGCCAGCATTTGAGTTCTCCTGTTTGTAACAGACATATTAAGTTAATTCATCAATTACTAAATGAGTTCACTTAGTTCACAGCGTGTAATTAATTTATTCTCCTCTGTTAACAGGCACATCCTAATGTCACTTTGTACTATTTTGCAAATTCAATTTAATTTACTAGACACGATGAGAAAAAGGGAATTTGAAGGCAGAAAACAAAACTGTGGCAAAGACAGATGTGAAACGTATGGACATAATGCACAACATAAATTGCATCTGGCAGCAAGGTCCTTCCCCTGCCCAGCAGGACTGACTGTTCGGAATTAACTGTTTAGTGGTTAGAACAGGTCTGGGATGTTGGGTGCAGGAATGTGGCAGCTGCCAGCCCATGGTGCTGTCCCCACATCCATTTCCCTGCAGTTGGACTGGCTTCTCATTTTGTACTCATCCCTTCCAATCCCGTGCAAATAGTTTCATCAAGAGATCCTTTTTTCATGAACTACTCTGGATTTCTTTGTGGTTTTAACAGTGGCCAAGGAAATTCACTCAAGAGGAAATTCACTCCCCGTAATTCCTACTATAGCCACTGTGAAGGTTAAAAGGATTAAACGGTTGATGTGATGACTGGGATAATAAAGTATGTGCTGTGTAACGCCAGCTGCACAGGCCTTGACAGAGTAAAGCTTAAGAAAAATAGAGAAGAGGAAAGTCTTTAAATATAAAACCTGTCAGTTGCTTGAATGCGGTGTGAACACATCTGCACTCCAAAGTCCACTTGTAAAGCAGGAGCTGGGAGGAGAGCTCTGGATGGGCATGGGATAGAGGAGTCAGGCAGCATGTGCACCACAGCCACGGTGGGAGCAACCCCAGTCAGGCCTGATCTGCCTCTCACACTCACCAACCCTTCCAGCAGCTCCCTTTCAGCACAGGGAGAAAACAGGAGCAGACGCAGCCTCAGCCAAGGAGTGAAATCAGCTGAGCCATGAGAACAGTAATGGACTACAATTACAGCCTCATTAACAGGAAAATTCCGTTAGGTTTCCATCAATAACAAGCCATAAAATTTCTGTTGTGTCCTGTGCAACACACACAGGCCTGGAGCTTCGGGAAGGCCAGTCCTGCTCCACGGGTGACGCAGCACCAGGTAGTGAGACACGACTGGACACAGTGTCCCTTGCCACGAGACTGGGAGTGTGCAGGCATCAGTCAGGTGGCCTCTCTTGGTTCTGCCTGGATTTTGGCAGAATTTAGGTGCCTGGAATTCAGAGTGATGAAACTCTCTATTCAGAAGCTGCTGGGGCATCAGCAGATGCTGTATCATGGTCCAAGGGGTCCCACCCAGAGTGAGGCAACCTGCTCCTCACCTGGACTCTGCTGCAACCCATTAAGGCAAAAAGCAGCCTGAACACCATGAAGTCCCCTGGAAGAGTCTGAAACCCACCAAAATCCATGCCAACATCAGAGCCACTTCCAGAACAAGGCTGGACAGGAGCACTGGTGGTCACTACCTTCACTGGACACAGAAGCACCACACAGAAAGCAGGGGAGACTTTCTCAGCCTTCAGTTTCACACTCCTCTGGAAAACTGGAGCAGCACAGATCCAACAGGTGAGGCTGAACACATCTCTGCATTGGTTGTGTGGCTCCTGGTACCCAACAGGCTGTTCCAGAGCCAACATGAGCTTCCCTGTGCTCCCTGCCAGGCACAGACACCTTCAGAGCTACAGCTGCCCAAATCTCAGTCTAATGCATCACGAACAAGGTCCCTCTGGAGTGTTTCCCTCTACTATGCTTATTCTGATTCCAAAATTACATGACATCCATACCCCTGCCACCTTCACAACACCAAAAGTGTTCCCCCAGCCTTTTCAGTCTCATTCTGGTGGATACTGAGCTCTGCCCCTGTGATCCGAGACTTTTTCACATCACATATAGGAAGCATTTCCTAATTCTGGCCCAGGCAGTTGAGTCCCACACCCAAGGGCAAAAATCCAGCATGGAGACATTAACTGGGCACCTACTTGCTTTCAAAGGACTCAGAACTAGCTCAGTACTGGCTATTTCTGAAGAGGGTGTTTGCTGCATGTACAGGGGCACACAGCTAAGTATCGTTTTGATCTGAGGCTTAAAACACACAACCTTTCCCGAACTATTTCTGTATTTCCATGGAAAACTGGTAATATTCTTGATGAAAAATAGGTAATTAAAATAATTTTGGAAGTGTTTAAAAGTATAGTAACAGAGAGAAGACGAAACTGATTCAGACTACAGCACAGCACAGCACTGAGACAAGGAATGACTATGATTATGTTTAAGGTACTGTCATTTAAGAAAAACTGTAGCAGAACTGTTACAGCAGCTTGCTAATTCTATTACTAATCCTTACATCACACTTTCCAGACTCCTTACAGCCTCTGCTTTATCAGCATTTTTTTGGCAAAAGAAATTACAGTAACTTGTGCTATGAGGGAGTAATTCTGTCGGGGGTTGGTGAGGAATATTCACTTGCATTTCCAGACTGGAGCGGTTCTCTGCTTACTGTACTCTCTACAACACCAAATTGTAACAGCCCTTATCCTGCCTTTGGGGCCAGGAAAGTTATATTGGGTTTCCAATAAAGGTAAGGATAATGTGTATCCTGTATGAAGGTGACTAAATAGGCTAAACCAGCAAAAATAATTGAAGTAAACATACAAACTCACTGTACAGATCTGTAAAATACTGGACACATCTACAAAATAAGGTAAGAAGTCAGAAGTCTGACAGACCATAGGAATACAGATTATGAAACCATGAAAATTCATTTAAAGCTGTATAATTAAGCCCATGCAACAAATACTTCCTTTTTCTTCTTAAATATATCTCTCTCATGTCACATGTCAATATAATTTACATATTGCCCTTTCTCTAAATATCCCAGATGTAAAGAAATGGAGGAGAACAAATGGCTACAATGGCCCAATAAAACTTTCATTTTTAATTCCCAAATCCAAAGTTCTGCATCCTGAAAGAGAGATGTTGAGCATATCTGCTGCATCACTTCTCTGAATCCCTGCCAGCACTTTCTGCTCTCTGAAATCCCCTGTGGAGATTTCCAACACACCGTGAGCCCTGCACAGCTCCGCCTCCGACCCTTCCTGTTAGGGACTCCTGAGCAATGGGCTTAATCTCATTAATTCAGTGTTTTTTAGGAAACTACTTTTCCCTGCCAGTTTTTAAACCCAGAGGAATTTTCTAGATGTGCAGTGACAGCGCATGAGTAATAGCTCCCTCATTAAACTACCAGGGAGTCATAAAACAAAACAAATTGTTCAGCTTCCCAGTGTTTTTCCGATTTGCTTTCCCTTTCCAAGTCCTGTAGTGCTCACAAACATCTGAACTATCTAAGTGACGTCATTTCTAGTCAGAATTCTTAAAGGAAACAACATGTCCTTCGCCTGTTGCTCAATCCTCTGGTGTTCTTGCAGTCATTTATTTGTGCTCCAGAGTAGTTTCAAATAATTTTTAAAATCAAGAGCTAGTTGTGCCCATGTGAAACATAAAACTTCCAAAACCCACTGTCAACAGCTTGTCTGGCATGAGAGAGAAGCTGTGTTGTGTTTGCTGCTGTTGGGACAGGTTCTCTATCCCATTTTGAAACTTGGGAGTCACGACTATACAACGTACAAAGCACTGAGTCAAGGAACACTTTGAAAGGCCACACTTTCTACAGTGGTTTGTGAGAATGAGACAAGACCTCAGTCTCCTGCGTGTCTGTTCAGGATAAAGAACAACATCCCAGAACAAGACACCGAACTCAACCCCGGGAGGTAAAAAGGCTTGAAAATATTTGTATTTAGTATGTATTTTGGCAGGATTGCAGAAGTGCTAACAACTACCATAGTTTTTAGAACAACCCTTTAAGGTGCTCTAACAATCTTCACCTTAAGAGAGCAAAGAAGGATTGAGTAGAGTCAATCTAAGATGATCTGAATTCAGTGTTCAGTGTTTTTACTGAAAAATTTGGCTTGCTTCACAAAAACTTCTGCTCCTTTAGCCAGAACAAAATCTAGGAGCCGCAGAATGAAAACCATTTCAGACAGCCCAAACACCTCACACTTCTGAGATTTTAATTCTGTCTTTTAATGAGAAGCAGGAAGCAAAGGAATGAGATAAACTGGGAGCTCCAGACCACAGTCCCCAAAGCATTTGGCAGTGAGGAGACCCACTACACGCGTACCGAGCTCTCTGACCTTGCAGATTTCTCCAGGAATAGAAAACAAACCAGCTGAAAGCTTATTTTCATTTACAGAGAACTGTAAAAAAACCTGAAACTGCTCTCTGTACCTCCAAGTCAATGTTTTGATGCTGATGAAATGATGCAGCTTGAAATACACAACCGAGTGTGAGTGCTTGAAGTCAGGGAAAGACTGAGCAAAAAGTGAGTGGAGACCCCAGCCCAGAGCCTCAGGGACGTTCAAGAGCCTCATTGCTAATGATTTCACTACGAGTTAGGTATTCAACACCTCTAAGGACATAGGCTGTCAGAATTAGCCTCTTTACACTGCTTTATAATTGGCAACAAAGGTGGGAACAACTTGCCAGCTTTGCTTGTCACATCATCCTTACGACAGTGTGTGGAGGTACCGCTGAGAAAGGGGGATTTCGTCAGGACTGAAATACATCGCAGACACCGTGGCAGATGGCACTGGGTGAACTGAAATGGAATTGAAAAGTTCAGGGTATTTTAGAGAAGGTTCATTTAAGATGAAACGAGGTAACAGCTTAAGAAATACAGAACGGTGAAGAGAGACAAAAATGTATCCTCTTCATCCTTCTCCTGACATACGGAGATGCTCAATGAACTAAGATGATTGTAAATATTTTGGCATTTACATCATGGCCACAACTGAACACTGACTTGTCCTGATACGCTGGCACCTGCACAGACACACAGCCCCCACTGCCCTGCATGGCCTGCAGTCCAAAGGGTGAGGAAATCTCCTGGCACCTGTTAAAATGCAAAGCACAGGTAAAGTGGGGACCTAGCAAGAATACACCAAAGCCAAGACCGGTGAAGGACTAAGAAATCAAGCCTTTGGAGAGATAATGGAAACAGCCGAGATCATTAGATTAGTATGAAGGAGTAGAAATAACCCCTTGAACCTTTAGCTGTTGTCCTCTGTAAGAACTCCATCACCTCTCCCTGAAGTCTTTGGTACTGGCAGCTGCCAGAGATGTTACTGGAATGGGCACATCACAGGTCTGAGACTCTGCTGATCCCCTAAGACACAACTCAGCTCTGCAGTTTAACATTTCAGGAACAAGCCTGCTACTGAAGCAGAGTTTGGACAGCATTCCCAAAGCCACAGGGCCCATCAGGCCTGCGGACAGCTCCTCATTAAAGGAAGCAACAAGAAACAAAACCCCAACCTCTTTTCCAGGCAGTGAATGACACCAGCATGGGACTGACAACTTTCAGGATGAGGTCACCTCCGTTTCCCTTCAGAAATGAAGCTGGCAAGTACCATTAACAATAATTAAAACTCCTTTCACAAAGGGACACTACACTTTTATTATCTCTGTTGAAGCCTAATCAAAAGCATCACAATGGGCTTGTTGATTTTTTTTAAACCAAGACACGATAGACAGAAAGAAACTGGCAATTAAAAAGAGAAACCCTATTTTCTTAGGTGCTGTAGTATTTTGGCTCAAAATACATATTGTCCCCTGCTTCCCTAAAAGAAAAACTCAGTACTCACTAGATAGCCATGAAAAAATATAGCCAAACATTATAATTTACAAATAAAAAGAAGCTTAATGGGTAAATAAAAGTGCTCATGACACTGTAACTTGTACGGGAAGTGTAAGCAACAAGCAGTAAACACAGTCATGAAAAGTTACTTGTGTTGGATCTAACGATTTCCTTCAGCAAAGAGTTCCAGTTGCATTAATATATTAAGTTCCTTTGCATTCCAACTTACTATTAAAAAAATTATTGAGAACCAAACCTCATCCATGTATTCTGCTGCACATCTGTAGTGCAATAATAGTTTTGTAAACATTTTAAAATGTTTTTATTTTCGCTGTGGACATTGCAGGTCCCACTGCTCTTTATCAGGGAAGGTATTTTGCTATCTGTGTCTCCCCTCATATGCAGGCAGAACTGCCAGATCAGATTTACCAGCAGAGCTTCAGGGTGCAGATTAAACCTTGGCAATTGGCTTTCACCCAGAAACTCAAGTGCTTAAATCACTTCTATAAGTGTGATTACTTTTGAAAGATTTAGTGTTATAACCCCAAAGCAACCCTGCTGCTGTGCAGTATATGCTGCACTCCCGAGGGATTCCAGCAGCATCAGGCCCTACTCTTCCAGGATGAAGAGTTTTCCCAAGATCCAGTGAATTTTAGGACCGAAGGATAAGCCTAGGGACTGAGAAATGAGAGGGTTAAGTGGGAAGTATGCAGAACGGAGGGTGAGCCATGCAGCAGGAAGCCCACCTGCCCCCGGAGCGATGCCCAGACAAGGAGTGGTGCCAGCCCGCAGCCCGGAATAGCAGCGGGGCCGGCAGAAGGGAAGGAAATGTACAGTCTTAGGCAAGAGGTCACCCCAGTCTGAACACATCAACACTTAAAAGTATGATTTTCCAAGGGCCTGACTCCACAAATCCCCACTGGTACCAAGGGTTGTGGCTCTAGAGGCCAAGGACCACGGATCCAGGACGCCGTCACACGATCGGGTCACTCTGTCACTGCCACTTCACACACATGGGCTGAATGTAAACAGGGAAGTCACGTGGCATCCGTAGTGTCATGTAGTGACTTCCTGAGTGTCACCCGGGCTCAGCACATCGCCTGCAACATCTCTGAGCCCACACAGTGTCTGCAAAAATGGGAACCTTTAAGCACCTCCTATTACCGACACCCATCCCCGCCATCCTCCGTGACTCAGGAATCCGTTTCTGGATGCTAGCGTGCATTTCCCACTTCCTTTCCCTGCAGTGCTCATAACAGAAACGTAGCTGAATGCTGACACAGTAAGTAGATTGATTGCAGTATTTTGCTTTTTGGAGCGAGTCCCAATTTCAGTCTGATCTGGTTCTCAGATAGGAGGCTGAACATTGTCACAGCGTTTGTAAGAGCGGCTGCTACACTGATTCCACGCGAAAGGCGAGGCTGTGCATCTGCATATCAGAGAACCAGATCGTGGCACACTGCAGATGCATCAAATTTTCTCAGAATAATAAAGTGGAGATACACTGAAAACAGCATGGAAATCATCTGATGGGCTTCTTCCAAACACACTGATATGAATACGGGTCAAATTTGCAGAGTGTGTTCAAAATTGCATCGTTATGTTTTAAAACCCATTTGAAAAGCAACAATTTTTTAACAGTTCAGTCAACAAGCCTGGGAGACAGCAGATTTGGACTGGTTTGTCCTATTACTACACCACTGACTGTGGATCATGCCAGGGAAAAACTCAACTTTCAATCAACTACTCAAATAACAGGTGAAATTTTCCCGGAGCTCAGCATCCAGAAGATGTCACCATAAGCTGGAATTAAGCACATAGGTGCTTCCTGCTGCCCGGGATGTTAAAAATCACATCTTAAAAGGATGGGTATACCCTTAAAATGGAGATTTATTAACCACTACATATCACCAAATATATCTGAAGTACACAAGAAGCTCAGAAGCTCCTTTCCTACATACTGTAATTCCAACAGATCACTATCCCTTTTTTTTTTGACACTACTTTATTAACTTTACTCAAGAAGCAATGCAGCCTTACTATACACACAGCACTAAAGTGATTGTCTTTTAACAGCTGCACCATTTTGAGACAATTTTTGACAGGAATTCACACACTATGGTATCACTATGATTTGGTCTGCACATATTTTAGACCAAAATCTTAAAGCTTCCAAGCATCTCCAAATGGACTGGAGGAAGGAGGTCTTCAGACCCCTCATTTTTTGTTAGTTGCTCAGCACTTCTTCTGGTAAATGAACTGTAACCTTCTTAAGCAGACAAATTGCCTCTCACAAATATATTGGTTCTACTAGACTGAGCAAGACAGACAAATAGTGAGAACTTATTTCTGGCAATAAATAACGAGCTGCTTTGAACTGTTTTTCAGACCAGAATCACCAATTAACAAGTCTATGCACAGTCCCCGTCACAAAGCACTGTAATATGTAAAAAGGATGCTATGAATTTTAATACAAAGGTGTGTGACGTATCTTCCAGATGGGAAGCATTAGAAAAATGTTATTACACACACATATTTTTAATATTAGGCAAATGAGACATCTTGCATGCAGACACGTTCTTGGGGCAGCAATCATGACTGAAATGCATGGTTGATCGCAGGGAATAAAAATTAAAAAAAAATCAGACAAAACCGCAGAATCACAAGGGATGGGTGATGTATTTTTTACCACCCTCCTTGCCCTACCCCTTTGCAGCAATTTAAATGGTTTCAGCATGTTTAAAAAAAAATAAAAATCTTACTTTATGAAGCTGTCTGGTTGTTTTCCTACAGACACTATCTCAGCATTACGCAGCCAATACAGCCATGAACTCTCTGGTTTGCTGAGATCAAGCGAGTGGTTCCCTTCACTTTCTCTTGAGCAACAAACAGAAAAACTCCACGTAATGAAAGTATTAGAAGATAGTATCTCCAGAAATAAAATCTGTTTTACAACAGCAGGAAACAACTTTAAGATAATGTGTACAGACTTCAGGGAGACCTTGTAACAGCCTTCCAGTGCCTAAAAGAGCTCCAAGAGAGAGGCTCTGGACAAGGACATGGAGTGACAGGACACAGGGAATGACTTCCCACTGAGAGAGGGCAGGGTTAGATGGGATATTGGGAAGAAATTCTTTACTGTAAGGGTAGTGAGGCACTGGAACAGGTTGCCCAGAGAAGCTGCCCCATCCCTGGAAGTGTTCAAGGACAGGCTGGATGGGGTTCTTACCAACCTGGTCTAGTGGAAGGAGTCCCTGTTGATGGCAGGGGGTTGGAACAAGAGGGTCTTTAATGCCCCTTCCAAACCAAGCCATTCTGTGATTCTATGACTCCATGTCCATGTGGTGTTTAAAATAGGACCTGAAGGGCTCAGAGCTCTATGGAGCAGAATTAAGGGAAACAAGGCAAGCCAGAGGGTTTTATTTCTCATCAATGCACCTTTCAACCACCTAGTTCACAACTTTCGCTGTAGCATCTAAAACATACTGATCCCTTATGTAACCCAACCTCCACTCCTGTGGTAGCTTCCTGCACCTGCCCCTACAGGTAATAAAGGATTACATGGATCAGAATTGCAGCGTTTATGAAACTTTGTTTTTTCTGCTCAGCAAGCAGCTCGTTTATTCTTAAAATGAAAGGAGTGGCTGTGTTAGGGAAAAAAAAAAAAGGGGGGAAAGAAAAACAACATAATGAAAAGGAAGAACACACCCATAGGAAAAAAATGGCCAAAGACAAAGCAAGCTTATTGCAAATGCTGCGCAACCCTGTCACTGACAAAAACAAACTATTAATTAACCAGAAGGGAAACTTCAACGTTTTCGTTCCTGTGTGAACTCAGAATCTGTCCACACTTCCACAGATGTCTCACGCTGCGCTTATGATCACTGTGGTAAGTTTTAATATCAATCATATCAATAAACAAACTTCTAGTTAGGACTGCAACCGTGAATACTTTAATGGTGTCCGTGCAGACCCACAGGTGGCAATTGGGAGCAGAGTTTTCTGACACAGCAGTTCAATTCCTGCAGTTCCCAAAGCACAAAGCACGTGGAAACACCACCAGGATCTCTTCTTATGTAAGGAATGCAAATTTGGGGTTTTGACAGATCTACAACCCAACAGGCTTGTATTAAACATACCCCCACGTTCCTCTGGATTTTATTTTGCATGGTTACTACAGCATTTGAACATCGTCAAGAGATTTGGTCTGTTTTAATGGCAAGAAACATCTGCCTAAGTACAGCAAATTCTTTTTGGATTTGTCTAGGATTAAAAAAATGAGTAAACACTGACTACTGTACAAGCTGTCTTGGCTGCATTTCCAAGCTTTATAGGAAATTTAGTTTGCAACAGGTGACCATGTTCAAGATGAGAAAGATTTCACGAAGATGCTCGGACGGCTGGAGCACCGGTCCCATAAGGAAAGGCTGAGAGCATTGGGGTTGATTAGTCTGGAGAAGGCTCCAGGAGTCCTTAGAGCCTCTTCCAGTGCCAAAGGGGCTTCAAATAAATTGGAGAGGGACCCTGGACAAGGGCCTAGAGTGGCAGGACAAGAAAGAATGGCTTCCCACTGCCAGAGCACAGGGGTAGATTGGAGATTAGGGAGAAATTCTTTACTGTGAGGGTGGTGAGGCACCTTATCTGACTATTGATGAAAACTTGCAGGGACTGATGGCTAGTAGGAATTTTCAGAACACTGCATATCAAGTTATTCCTTAGGAAATACCTTTTTGGCAGCTAAGGTAAGACCTGTCGCTTCCTGCAGTCGCTCACCTCTACCTGGGCTTCAAAAGGACTTGCTCTATTACAATAAATATTGAGAATGTACAGTGCACAACTTAATGTAACTTAACAGGACAGCAGAGCCCTTACCCCTCATCTTCATACCTTTTTTTAGTCAGGGAACTCCTTCCCCATGCAGCTCTCAGGTCATTTCAGCTCCAGAGAATGCCCACTACACACTGCAATGATCCAGACAGGCTAAAAGTCTCTGCTGTGCTTCACCTGCTTTCTCTGTGACTTTGTTAGAGCCAAAAGCCCCTACAAACTGTAATTTTGGTCTGAAGATATTTCTGCAGGAACAGCAGCAGAATGCAACCAGCCAACCAAGGTGAGGATTACTGTTTACTGCACGCCTAGATACAGTGAAGTTCAGGCAGAGTAAATGATGTGCCATCCAAACGAGCTGGGAAGCAGCAGAGCTCTGGAGGGTCTGTGTGCTGCTCTGCACACCCCACAGCCCCTTTGGCAGTGCTGGCTCTCTGTCCTCTCTGCCTGTCTCAAGGAGGGTGGTTGTTCCCAGTCTTTCAGGTATCCTCACAGAGCCAGCCCACAACACTACTCCAACTTTTTGCTACCTACCTACCCATGCACTCACCCCCTCCTACCTCCTCTCTCACTTGCCAGTCTCATTACCCGCCCACTCACACTTTCCCTTACTCACTCCATAACCCACCCATTTACATGTTCCTCATTCATCTCCCCGTTCAGTTACACAACCTGAGCCTCAAACACCTTCAATCCACTCCGGAAGAGGGACTTTGCCTCCCATGATCCGCCCATCCTTGCCTCTCTCATAACATCCCTATGCCCTGCATCCAGGTCCTGGAGTTTGAGGGAGGAGCTTACTGCTCCACGTCCATGAGGCTCCATGAGGTCCCTCTCTCCACCCACATCACTGCTAATCTTCTTCTGCCATCCCTTCCGGACAAGCCAAACATTTTCTTTGGACACAATGCGGATGGATGGTGGGATAAGGACGGGACAGTGCTGGCCCTGCCTCTGCCAGATCCGGGTGTGCCGTGCCTCCAGCAGGTACCCAACAGACTCCCACCCTGAAAAGCCCTGTTTCTGGAGGCTTCCAACCCAACCCTCTCATCCTCTGGGATACTCTGAAAGGAAAAACAGAGCTAATGCTTCAGAAACCAGTGGAGAGCTGGGGTAAAGAAGCTGGATCATGACCAGAGGGCAGCTCCGAAGGGACCGGCTCAAGGCAGCGTGGCCGTGCGCCAGCTCACACCAACCACCCTGTCTCTCTCTCATGGGGTGACAGCAAAAAAGAAAGCAAATTTGTCCTTTTTATAGCCACGGAGTGGGGGGTTTTTTTTGGGGTGGGGGGATACTGATCTAGCTCTTAGTGGTCAAGACAAGGGAAAAGTTTAGAGACAACCCTCCCTGGATGCCTGAAGTTTCTGGTAGCGAAGAGCAAGCCCTGAGGAAGAAACAACAAACAAGCAAACCCCAAATCCCACAGAAACAAGTAAAACTATAAAAAGAAACAATAGTTATGAAGAACTTGAATGGAAGGCTGGGATGGGGGGTTGGGGATGACTCCAGTAACTACACTGCAGCTTCCACTAATTCTGTCACTAATAGAAAACCAATTTTTTTGGTTTCCCTGTAATGCCCTCTGCAGACTTGCCTGCACACATTGCTTCCCCACAGCTGAAATGCCACAATAGAGTTAAAAATCACTTAAATTAGATCTCCTCCATATAAAAACATTTTAATTTCCAATTCAAATTGGCCTTCTCAGGTAATTTTCAACAATTTCTTAAATGACACCAGAACAGACCACTCTTATACTATAATAAAACATGTGTCTGAGAAATTATACTATTAGCAGTTCAATTTAAAACCTATCTTCAATCAGTAGAATTTTCCCAAATCCTGAAAAACTGAACACGCAGCACTTAAGATAAGTGATACATTTAATATTCAAGAGCATATAATACTATTCCACTCATATTTACGGGCTGTTAACACCAGAGAGAACTACTGAAAGATGAGAACGTAGATTTGAAATAATATGAAATATTATGAAATAAAGAAATGGAAAAATTTAGGGCACTGATTAGGCGAAGAAAAATCTTGCCATCAAACTTTATGGAAAAGATTCTGGACGATCAAAGTGGAAGGCCAAGTTGTTAGATTATCTCTAGCCCTAAAGTGCAGGGAGAAAAAAAAAAAAATCCACCTAAAATCATGCAGCAGAAGACATGTACTGGCAAGACAATGGCCTGGATGATCTAATGCACTTTCCATCTCTAACATCTCTGATTCTGTAATTCCATAGGAGCTCTTAGCACAGGGCTGGCCAACTTCTGCAGCAACTCAATCGTCTGATTAGTGTGTGATAATCACAGCGCTCAATTAAAAGGAGGCCCTTGTAGCTGGGTGTTGCAGCTATGCCACACTAGTCCCCGTCAAAGCCGTGCCAGTAGGATGTGACTGGCAGGCGCTCAGTAATGACAGGGTAGTGGGGAAATCTCCTAAACAGGCACAACAGAATTTATGTCATCAAAGAGACAATCATCACCTTCCTTGCAAAATGCTCGGGGGTCAGCTTTTGACACTGGGTTTGATAATGCCGAGTTCAACTGTGTCAACATTTATGTATGCAAATAACTTCGCTGCTACGTGCGAGGGAGCACCAGCGCGGTTGGATCTATATTATACAGCATTTTTAACTATTTACTCTTGATTTGTGTGCTGAGAAAATCTTCCCTTAGGGTAAAATACCAGCTTGTTTCTCAGATCATGTGCTTTGTTCGCTATTTTCAAGTTGTTAGGTAAGCACACATGCAGGAAGAAGGAAGCGCAGAAGGACGTACGGCGCAAGCGCACCTCTGATGTTCGATCCATGTTGTATGAGAAAAATGGATTATAGCAACAGCAGTAAGAATTAATCAGGAAAATCGAGAGAAAAATGCAAAAGAAGAGAAAAAAACTCCGAACAGAAGAGGAGAAAGCAGAGGCATGCAGAAAGATAATCCTTCCCAACACGCAGAACTGTGCTGTGCCTGTGACCGTCCAAACCATTGCTGTCCTGAAACTTCCTGCACAGAGATGGGTTTGGGGGCATTTTGTCTTTTTTTTTTCCCCTTGGCCAATGGAAATTCTACCCTGACTCTGATTACAGTAGGATATGGTTCGTGGGATAACAGATGAAGGGAAGTTTTGTGAGAAGTATGAACAGAAGAACAATTTGTGATGCTGTTCGAAAAAATGCCCGTTTGATAAATGCCATAAGCCTATCAGGCTCTATGAAGTTTACTTCTATATATTTATTCTTAACAATAAGATTTAAGGTTTTGATTGGATATTGGAAAGAAATTCTTGGCTATAAGGGTGGGGAGGCACTGAAAGAGGTTTCCCAGAGAAGCTGTGGCTGCCCCATCCCTGGAAGTGTCCAAGACCAGGCTGGACGGGTCTTGGAGCAACCTGGGATAGTGGAAGGTGTCCCTGCCCATGGCAGGGGGGTTGGAATTAGATATCTGTAAGATCCCTCCCAATCCAAACCATGCTTTGATTCTATGATCAACGACCAGAAATTTTACCAAGGGATGGATTCCCCTCTGTCACCACACAGTATTATTAACTCTATTTTTAGGTACTTCGTCTCTGAACAGATGCTTAAGTTCAATGCAGACACCTGAAATCCAGATGCCAAAGGAAAACAGGAAAGACTGTTCAACAGATTGCTTGTTTTGGAGAACAAGGTTCAATCAGCTCTTCCAGTTCCCACCTCCTGCAAAGTCCTTGAACCAGCAGGCTTCAAGTAGAGCCTGGGCTGAGGCTGCCTTCTGCCCTCCTGCTGGAGCTGGGCCAGCTCACAGAGGAATTCAGAACTCACAAAGCCATAAAGAGAAAGCCCTGGAGGGGCATGACTCCATGAGAAAGAGACTCCCAGGAGAAGGGGCAGAGCCCTATATTCTGGTCCCTTCTCCAGGAATTGCTCATGCCTACTGCACTGAAGATTAGATAAAATGTAAACATAGCTCCTTTTATACCAAAGCTTCAAAAATACATCCTATGAGCTATGTAAACACACCTAAGAGCCAGTGAGAGCTCTGCCCTAACAGGAGAACAGCATATTCCTACCTGTATTCTTGGAAATATTTTTGTATTTGGTGGATAAAAGTAAATCAAAGAGCAAAGCTGAGATCTTCCCAGTTATGACTCACTTCTGCCAACCTCATGTTTTGGCAATAAAGCCGCACATACACTCTCACCTGAGCCTGTAACAACAGGTCATGTGGAGAATTTCTGTAGCCACTTGGGTTCTTAAAGGAACAATTCAGGTACCCAGACTTTGGTTAGAAGTGAAAGCTGCCTGTTAGTGTCTGTCTGCTGCACCAGGGAATCCCTGAAGTCCCAGCATGGCACAGCAGCACTGTCCTAGAGCTGTCCCAGTTTGGCAACAGACAGAAATCCAGTTCTGAATGCCCCTTCCCTGGAAGTGTTCCAGGGCATTCTGGATGGGGCTTGGAGCAATCTGATCTTAGTGGAAGGTGTCCCTGCCCCTGGCAGGAGGTTGGAACTGGATGAGCTTTAAGGTCCCTTCCAACCCAAACTGTTCTGTGATTTTATGATGTGGGAAAGAAGTGAGGGGATGAGACACCAGAGATCATCACACACAACCCTACCCTGAAGATGCACGGATAAAAGTGGCTTCTTTCCATACCTCATGCAGTTGGAAAACAGGCATTTTTATATACCTCAATTATTTATTTTTCTTTACGTGTTGGTGTTACCATTCCAGTAGAGTGATGGAAGAGGAAGGGCTCCTCACTCCTCTTTTCCAGGTCCAATTCTGAGCTCACCACTTCCTATGCAAACTTGAGCTGCAAACTTTGCACTCAGATAGCTACGGGCATAAAAAAACTCTAAAAATTTACAAAACAAACAAGTGTCTGTGAAATTCCACTTGGGAATCCCTCAGGTATCAGTACAAATCAACATTATCAAAACAGTACCCAGACCTAAAACTTCAAGCACTGTGTTGGTACAAGACATCACACTACACACCTGTGCATCCAGTTTAGGACTGTGCTAAGTGTTTTCCTTACATGCAGTTTATGGCTTGTGTTTCACAAGCTGCTATTTATGACAAATGTGGGTTTTTTGGTTAATTTGCATGTTTGCCTGTTTTTCTACAAAATTAAGACTTTCACTAACTAATGTAATAAGCAATATTCTGCTTCAGAGACAAAGAGTTGTTGCACCTGCCTCCATGTGTTGCCTTTTTTTCGGCTCAAGATAATAACAAAAGGCATGGAAAAACATCACCTTTGCAACATGTAATTTAGATTCTCTCAATCATATTAGGTGACATTTTTAGAACTGCCAATAAATGGAGATACTGCATATATGACCAACTCAGCGTATTCTATGACTGTATGTAAAAAATTATCAGGTTTCAAAATATGGTCTCAATTCTTTTGGATGCAAACCATCCTTGTGCACTGCATCAATGGTAAAAGCCTGTTTCCCAAAACCTGTGATTTTCAAGAGCAGCAGTTTCCCTGTCCCACAGGTGGGTACACAACAGTGAGCTCAGGATCTAAAACTTATTCTCCTCCAACAGGCCTGCTTGGGATTGCTCAGTAAATGGAATTGCTCCACTGTGAGCCTGAGGAAATTTGATCCACTGCTTCAATCCAGGTTTAACAGTTAACAATTTAGGGGCAATAAAAATTTGCAACTTCCTTTCTTTTCATCTGAGGTGATAAGAAAACAATGATTTTTTTCTTTTTCTTTAAAAAAAAAAGTCCCTCCTGAGAACATTCTGATAAGGTTACGGTTAAATAAATGGTTTTCAGGAGATATGCAGTTAATTCACAAAAATACTTGGCAAAAATCTATCTTTGAATATCTAATTCATATAACGTTCTCATTTATTTGTTTAATTCAAGTAAAATATTTTCCTCCACCCTTTCCTTTTCATAGACTTTTCACACCCACATAACAACCAAGTGACTCTTCCCTGACCTGGCCTCCCACGCCTTTTGGTACAACTGCTCCCCGCTCTTGTGCTCTTCTCCCAAGATCCAAAGGAAGCACTTAAGGAAGGGAAAGGAAACCCAGTACAATGCTAAACCTTCCTTTTTCTTTTTCATTAAACCACTGGGTTTATTTGCCGTTCCGCAGGGATGTGTGGTGTACAGTCCGGACTGCCTTCTCCACAGCTGTTTTGGAAGAGAGGGAAAAAATATCCCTGAGTGCCCACTACAGCTGTCAGCACAAGTGGTTTTGGGAAGGCAAGATGTCCTGGTGTCACCACCCAGGGTACAACAGCAGCAGTGGATCCCTCCCTTCGTGGAAGGCCAGCAATTCCTACAGCTGGTGTTTGGAGAAGACCCGTCACAAAGCATGAGAAATTCAGGAATTACTATTCTGCTTTTCCCATTTTCTAATAATCTGTGCATTCCAAATCACATTCTGGAAATCCAAGAGCTATCCTGTATCAGTATCCTCTCTAAATGGAAAACACAGTGATCATGCTGATACAGCACTGAAGGAAAGTTAAGTATCACTCCCCTTATTTCATCGACAACTAAAAATAAATTACTTGCCCAAGAAGATCCCGCCTCCAAAAAATTCTCCCAAATCCAGTGACAGAGACAACAGCAGATTAAGAGAGCACAACTTCCAGACCCAGCTCTGTCAGCCAACGTGATTTCTTCCAGCCAATAGCATGTTAATGATTTGGGTTTTTTTGAGAAACCACTAATTGATATCTTTTTTCTTGGCATTTTACAGAGCCACTTAAAAATAACATCGCTTCTATTCTAGGCATATTTTAAGAAAAGTATCATTAGATTTAATTCCAGGGATGAACATCTGATTTTCATGTGAAATTCAAGAAAACTGAAGCCTCGTTCATTCAGTGTAACAGCGAAATTACAGCTCAGCCATGACTCCGGGATGATGTGATCCCAAAGCTGGAGTGCTGGCCCAGCCCCTTTGCTCAGTACCAATGTCAGCAGAGGTTTGTAGGTGAAAGGTGGGAGGGAAAAGCAATTTCAGACTCTGTCACCCTGATCAAGAAAGTTTCCCCCTTATTTACAGACTCCTAACCCGTGGCAGAGAAGTCAGTGCTTTCTATAAAAGCTGCTCTAGTGAAAGAAATGAAAACACCTCTGCGAACAGCTGCTAAAGAGCTTTCTCTCAATCGCATTTAGCAAGATACCATCTAAGCACTGAAAACAAGCACATAAACTTACCAATGCATTATCAGGAGAAGCATCAGAAATAAAGTTCAGGTGTTACTCAGCCGTCAGCACCTCGGCTCCTCCCTGGCACCAAGTAAATCCCACAGCAGCAGGTACCAGAACTGACTCTCCTCTGCTGCTCACACCCGACCGCTCACAGCCGGGCTCTGAATCTGCCACCAACAAAAGAAACCACAGGAAGACTGCTTCCCTAATGCTTCAGAACTGAGTCAGTGGGTCAACAATTCCTTCGGTTTAGGAGCCAGACCAATTCCCTTAAACACCCCTCTTTTTTTTCCTTTTTCTTTTTTTCCTGATGGAGAAGCCAACTGTCTCCTGCCAGTGACAGCCCATCTGCTTCCAGAACAGAACCAAACCACTCCAAACCACCACCTCGTTTTGGCACAGGCATCCGTCCTGACGCAACTCCATTTTGTCTCCCACGTCTGGGAAAAACCATGAGAAAATACTTACAATGGAAAAGACAGTCAGGAAACTGCTCTGTGTGCACCTTGCACACGCTGCTGCCGGCTCGCAGCCCACGCTCCCACTTCCCATGCCTGGGATGGAGAGGCACGAAGGAGTGCACTTCATGTGATCCCAGACCTGTCCCTGGCGTGCCTCGCTCCGTGCAGGCACAGAATATCCTGCGTGTGCATTTCAGGAGCACTGCTTGAACAAAGAGAAAGCTCCGGAGCTGCTATCCCTCTTCTCCATCCATGACTCAAAACGTCTGGTTGAAAACTGGTTTCGTAATAACCCTTTAGTACCACCTACTCACATCACAGAGTGATTCTTGCAGCAAATGCACAGGAAATCACCAACGAGTGCCAATGGAGCTACTATTCCAAGAACTAGCTCTTTCGGTTATTCCTTCATCACTTGGAAACCGAGATGCTTTTACTTTCCCTCTTGCACAGGGTATAATTTTTTTTCAAAATGAGCTTTTAACTATGATCTTGTAAAATACTTTGTTGATAAATCACCACCTGAAAACTTGCCCACTGTATTAAAAAAAAAAACCAGAAAGAATTTCACAATAATCATTCCAGAAAATACAGTAACTCCTTTCTGGAAATAACTCACTGGACACATCAAGTGGGGAGAATTAATTTTTGGAGACAGTTTGCATTCTGCAGTGCACACAAAGATGGTGTTGTCAGCCACGTGCCTTTGTGACCACCAACAGCAGACCCCTGACTCACCCAGCCACGAGATGAGTTGCTATGAATGATTTCCTCTTCTTCCACACTCCCCTGGGCTGCTCTGTGCCACCGGCATATCCTGAGCCTAATCCCAACTTTGATGGAAATTCCAAAACTCATCTGGGAATGCTGTGGCCACCAGCTAACGATGTGGCCATCTGCTCCCTCCTGCTTTGAGTCACCTGTCAGCAATACAAAAGGAAATTACTCAGCAGAGAGCACGTGGAAGCCTCTGCTACAGCCTCTCACGTACCCCTTACGAGAATCCAACATTCTGGAGCACTTGGATTACCCTGAAAGGAAAGTGTTACGTCCTCTAGCACTCCCATTCAACAAAGTGAAATTTAGTTTAAAATAAAGGTAAAAATAAATGGCAGGAGTGCAGGGAGAGCGCATTTCAGCTGGGTTCTCAGTGCCAGCGTCACTGCGGCTGCCATGGAAGGGGGGACAAAAATAAAAGAAGACATTTCACAAACACGAGACCTTCACTGTGCGTGACAAGAAAAATAATTAAAACAACTGAGAGAACTAATCTGTGGCTGCTTAGGAAGTTAACTCTTCGAAGGAAGTGATTAAGAGAACAAAAGCAAAGTGTTATGTTTATCAAACAAGTGAACTTAACCCATGGAGAGGGTTCACTCCCGTGAGTAAAGGCGGAGTACCGTCACAGCCCTCCCTGCAGGCATCAGTTCACACCGGGCTGGGATCTTAGTGGTTATTAAGAAATTATTATTTCTTAATAATAAGTCTTACGAGAAACACGAAGCACTGCTTTGCCAAAACACCAAATACTAGCAGAAAAGCAGGCACAATGTCCCGTGTGTCTTTACAAAATCCCCTTGATCTAATGCCTATTCAGGACAAAATTCACAAGTATTCTCCTGGGAAGACCTGATTAACCACTGCAGCATTCACAAATTCAGTCCAGCAACAGACATTTTTTGTTTCATCGCACATTACGCAGCACACAAATTCAGCCCTCTGAAACAAGGCTCCCAACTTCTCCCAAAAAACAACCAACAAATACAAGACAGTTACTACAAATGATGCTTTGAATCTTCAGGAATTTCACAAAAATTAATTAATACTAAAGATCTAATTGTCTAACCTGCTTCTGCATGCAGAAAGAGCCAGACCTGGTGCCTCTATGGGGGGGGAGGGAAGCGTTTCTTGTTCCTGTTTCGTACTTGACTTTTTTTCCTGCACAGGAGATGATCTAATTATCCAACGTGTCAGTATATTGCTTCACCCTTCCTCGTATGTCTCCTTACATTAACATATTTTAACAATTCAGCTCATTAGGAAGGAGGCAAGGAACAAAATGGCAAATTATCCTTAAAAATCAATCACAAAGGCAGAAGTCTTTCCATGTTTTGTCCTGTACCTCTCCGAAACTCTACTGGAGCACACAACCAACGATGCTGAATGTAAATCAGTCACAGATCTCCCCAAATCCCACATCCTCACGCTGCTCAGATGGACGTGTACCTGTTGAAGACACAAGCCTGATGGGTGAGCTCTGCAAGGGAGTAATTTTGGGTCCTGCCCAATTAGAAGGGAAAGAAACTCCCAAATGCCAGCCCCTTATTGTTCCCAACTGTGCTGATGCTCAGCTGCAGGCACTGTTGCTGTGAGGGGGCTGGTGGATCTCATGTATAATAATTGGGGATGGGTGATGAAAGCGAGCGATCAAACCACATAAGGCTGCCACCCATCGCCTCGAAATGGATCCGAAAAACCCTGAAATCCAAATATAACATGGACAGCACCTCCATTTGCATATGTAGGATGCCAGCCGAAGTTTCTGAGCCTTTTTATCAAACGCCTTTTTTACAGCAATGAGCCATTCTTCACCCAGCTCTTTCAGCAGACACAGATCTGAGAGACGTTCTTGTGTTTTAAACCTTGCCTTGAATTCCTGCAACAGCTTTGCTCACGAATTAGCCTGAGCAGAGTGCCCGTGGCACACAGTAAAACCACGGGATCTTAGGAAATATTTCTTCAGCAAGTTTTGTGTATAATAGCAGTGCCAAATATAAATGTGTTTACGGCTATTTCCAAAGAAGTGCCTGCTCTGAAGCAGCTCCTTTATTGTGATCGAACACGCTGGATTCATTCCCAGTTTTAAGCCTTATATAAGGCCTTCAAGGAAACAAACTTATTTTGTACAAAATCATGCCAGTATAGTAGTAGGTGCAACGGCATTATTCTGTTACACATTAAGTTTTACTAATAAAAGACCTGCATTGCCGTCATAAAGCCAAATGCTGCTTCCCACTAGTAAAACGAATATTTCCTGCCAGGTACGTCCACTTTGACTAATAAACAACACAGTTTTCTGAACCGGGCTGCAGCGTATCTGTGCTAGACTATCCCCATGGCCTGTTAGGAGGGAGCACAGCCCAGCGTGCTCATAGGGAAGGCTCACTCCAGAAACCCCCGCGAGGATGCAGCACAGGTCAGGCCATCCCAGGTTTGGTTCCCAGGTCCCCATGCAGGCTTCTGGCACTGCTCCAGCAGGATCTACCCTTCCCAGGACCACCAGAGAGTCAATTCACACCAAACTCAAATTGCCATTGGGACCAAAAGCTGGTTACGTGACCAGGTCTTAAAACTCAAGCTCTTGTACTCAGAATAAAACCACTAAAGTCGTAACTGCAGCATCAGGAGCTTTAAAATGAAAAATACCACCAAAACCCAACAAACCAACAAAAAACTCTCACTTTACAAAAAAGACATGTTTTTAACATCTTATGGTGGTCTCCGTGCTGTGTTGGGGCAGGGAACCTGCCTGGGCTGAACACATCCATGCGTGACGTGGGCTGGGAGGATGGCACAGCTCCCTGAGGGGTACAGGCAGTACAGACACAGCCAGCGAGACAAACACCCACTCTGGGGTCATTTAGGTGTCCACATCCAAATAAATAACTCAGTCTCCACCCGATAGCACATGCACTGTGCACAGCACTTCATTGATAACACCAGGGCTTTTTCCCCACGGCCACGTCCCATTTTGTGCTACCACACAGAGGCAGCTCAAGGACTAAACCAGATGAAAATTAAACCTCCTCATACTTAAGATTAAATTATTACAGGACTGACCTTGCAGATACCTTGGCCCAACCTTTAAGAGGGGCCCACAATACAGCACTAAGGTTCAGCACATACGACAACTCTGCTCACCCTTCTGCATCTTCCCATTGAGAACTCTCTTACCTGGGAAGTAGGAGATTTACATTCTGTTTTTCCCTTCTATGCCCAGAGCCTGGCACTGTGCTGTAATTTTTATAACACACATTTTTGAGTGGAGTGGTGACCTCTCCCCACTCTTTCTGAAACACACGGCTGCTCCCAAAACACGTAAAAGATTCAGAATGAGACAACATGCAAGAGCAGCTTGACTCTTATCCTACAGAGAAAAAGACTTCTCTGGGTATTTGGAAGTCTAGGTTTCATTTCTTTTCTTAATCCTGTTGCTGTATTTTAGCCAAGTTGTTTAAGCAGACCCCAAGTTAGGACACCATTTAATACTGCCACATCTTTTTCTTCCCACTGCACTTGCTGGCAATTCTTAGATGCTTGACTCTTTATTCGTTCTATAGGCATCTGCTGTATTATTGTACATTTGCAATTCCAGGGTTGGCAATTTTTTAGATTTCACCTCATGGGCCTGCACACAAGCCACGTTCACAGGTAATTTCTGGGGCTGTAGGAGCCGACAGGAACGGCTGAATTCTGACCATGGCATGGAAAGGATGACGTGAGGGGCAAGCGAGGCAGGGCGGAATCGCTCTCCTGACTTACTCTGGCAGCTACAACAGATGGGTCACATAATCCAATGCAAACAGCGAGCAAGTTTCTGGGTAATGAGAGAAAAGGACACGATGACCTCTAGGTAAAAATCCTGGGAACAGCAAGCACACATAAACATCAACCTGAGCAACTTTAATTCTGTGCCAGAGCCTGAACTGAAGATAACAGCAAAGACAAACACCCAAGACAGATTTAATTCAGGCTGTAATTCACTGCATGAACATGCCAAATTGTGGTACAAACCTCATGCCTTTTAACACTCCTCATTGTAAGGCCTATTCTTATCTTGGTGATGAATGTAGGATTTTAGAAAGAATTTTGGAGCCTTTTGCTGCTTTGGTGCTCCCTTCTTTAGCAGGGAGGAAGCTGGAAGTACTTCAGGTTATGAGCTGGGGTGGAATATGTCCTAGTACTGATCCACAAACACAGGGCATCTCATGACAGGGCGCTGATAATGAATTGTTGCACCGATACAGACAAGTACATTACTGTTACCTCCCTCTCCCCTCCTCCCCCAAAAAGGGTGTTCTAATTTAAGTTTTATTTTGCTTGCAAAGTTGATTCAGTTCCTCCAATGGGAGGCAATAGCATCGTGAACTGTTTTCTTGGTATGAAGGTACAGATCTCTTAGCATATACTTTAAATAACAGACTAAAAAACTCCCTATTCCTTCTTCTGATTAAGAAATCCTTGAACAGCTCAGTTCCCCAAAACTCAGAAAACCCGACAGGGCAGCAGGGGCCATAAACACTCATTTTCTGCCCAAAACATGGGAGCACTTCAGAAATAATGAGCATTTGGAGGAGGGTGGATTTTTGGGGGGATTTCCTTTATTGAGTGCTCCGAGCTCATACCACTAGATGGCACATTTGAAACTCTTGGCATCTGAGTGAAGTCACAAGTCTCTGCTCGGCATCACACCATGTTTATCCTGTATTTCCTGGGATGGAAAAGTACAGGTAAAATGATATCTCAGGAGCCAAGGAACTGGGACAGGCGGACAATGGCATGGAAAAAATCTGTCTGCACGGGAAGGCAATGTCTACCAGTGAGCTGAGGGCAGGACTGCCATGTAGAGCTGAGCTCCAGCACTTCCAAATTTCATCTCGGTGTGGCCTTGGTAAACCTCTTATTGCCTCTGGAGAGCATCTGGATGTGTGTGCCAGAGGGAGTTGAGACAAGAGGAAAATGGAAAGGAGGGTGAGAGTTGACCCTCTGGATGCACAATACCACGTTTCCCTGCAGGCTGAGCAATGCTCTACTCCTTGCGTGTCCTCGAGAGCTCAACAGACCAAAAACCACCCACAACCTCCTCATTACTGGCATGAACTGATGGGAGGGAGACATTCAGGGCACCACCAAACAACAGGGGAAGATATACTCAACCTGCAGCATCACATTTTGTCATTTCAGGATGTAAGTTTTCCAGAAGTGTTAAGCATTTCAGGTCCCACAGACCTCCATGACAGATAAGCAAACACACAGAAGCCCCATGACACTGAGTCAGCCTCCTGGGCGAGTCACCTCTTGTGCAGGACACGTTCAGAGTGTACCTGGATGTGCCCTGGTGTACTGGCCTTGGCAGGGATGCCAGAGCCTGGCAGCACCACTTCCTTAAGGCTTCTGGCTTGTTCTTGCTGCCAGTTCCTTAATTTAACTAAACCCACTTAGAAAGTGCATTAGCACAAGCATGTAGCAACAGTCCAACTAAGCAAGTAACATTCCCTCAAAAAGGAACAAGTCAGTTCAGCACCAATGTAACGATCGCGGGCGCTCAGAGCTTGTCATGGCATCGCTCCCCACATTCCCTCCGTGGGCAACTTCAATAGTCAAGGATTAACAATTTACTATGAGCTCTTCAGCATCTGACTCAGTCCTTGGAATGGGCACTCGTGTCAATGGGAAAAAAAAAAAAAAAAAAAAAAAGAGCCTGTCAATCTGAACTGGAGAAGGAGAGAGGTGTTCCTGCTAGACCCCCAAGGGCAATGGCAAAGAGTGCTTCTTGTCTGGGTGGAAGAAGAAATACCACCTTCCTTTTTCCAAGAAAGAACAGCTCAGCCCCAATACTGTGGCAAAAAAAAAAAAATTTGTTTTCATTATGTAGGATTTAGCTCTGAAATGTCCTCACCTTCATCAACCTCGCTGAAGGACCAAAATACGCTCCTGAGGCAGCACAGGGAAGCTTTGCCATAGCACCATCTAGCCTACACTGCTCTTTCCTGATGCCTCAGTTTGGCCCTATTTTGTATATTTACATGCTCAGGTTTACACAAAATGGACCTGCTGGGCAAATACTCCTCAAAACACCCCAAAGTACATTTCTGTGTTGGTATCTGCAGTCTCTGCCAACATCTGGCTGTAGCATCCTGCTGAATTATTCTGGCAAGGCCTCTAATTTCAGTGGACAAACAACTCAAGAGAATTCAATTTCAAACATAATGATGCAATAACCTCACGTGAATCTTTCCAGTCCCCTTTGGGCCTGCACTTTGGATGCAGCTCCATCCCTCTAATGGTGGATGATGCTGAACCTCTTGCAAGTAGGAATCTACCACGTATTCTGACTGCTTTTAAGTGAGAACCACAAGTACTCCAGTAGACAGGTAAATTTCTCAGCAGAACTACAAACTCCACTGCAAAATTTTGTGGGGAAAAAATGTTGCATCTAAAAACGAAAACCCTTGGAATTCTGGTTCATTTTCCTCCTAAAACAATGAAACATTCTGTATCCCAACTGCAAGCGAGGAGAATACTTCATGAGTGGGTCATGAGTGGGATTATTCTCACTTCTATTTAAATACCTGCAGCACAGATGTTGATATCTGGGTTAGTCACAGGGAACTCCTTTAAAGTCAGTGCAAAGAAACTGTCACTTGCATGACATGATTCATCTGACTTATTCCAGGCAGTTACTTGGGATGTTTTCCCTCTCAGAAGGGAAGTCGGGAACGTCACAGCCCTGTCAGATGAGTTACAGTGATATCAATTCTCAATTGCTGCTTTAAGCTGCTGTAAAAGACACAGGAACTTTTAGATAATGGTTTGTGGTGTGAACTTTACGTACTTATTTAAGTGGAAAACCACAACGAAGAATGCTGCCCCTTACAGTTTTTGTTACAAGAATTTTCTTTCTCAAATTTGCAAACTAAACTTTGCAGCGCTGGCCCAGTACACAGAGATGGACAAAGAATTTTGGCCAATGGGCAATGTGAAAGCCATTGATCCATTTCACTCTTAAAAGTAACTAATTTGAAAGCAAACACAGTAACCTAAAGAGCAGACAGTGGATTTCATCAAGTAGTATCTTTTTATGTTAATAAAAGGATGTTTATGAGGAAGGAGGAGTAATCTTATGGTTAAAGGCAAGATGTTCAAAGTGCACTACTAGCTCTGGACTGTATTTCTCACCTATGTTCACCACTAAGTCTCCACCTCAGTGCCACACACATCATGCTTACTGCCTCAGGTTCTGATTTTAGGAGAAGACACGGTCATGGAAGGAGGTCTTGGGAAGGAGATGAGGCAGTTTCTCTAGCACTACATCCTAGCTGAGCTCCCCTTGTATGGAAAAGCTGAGTGCAAAGAGGGTGGATCTCATGGACAATTACAAGGATGTGGGTATTAGTGAGTAGAGCTGAAACTTGTGGCGTTGCTCTGGCCTCTGCAGCAGGGCTGCATTTGATGTATCTTGTCTGGAAACTCCCCAGCCACTCAGCCTTGTTCTCAGCATGAGGAGAAAGAGCACTAGAGTTTCCTTAACCTCGCTGCCCTTGCAGATCTCCTCCTCAGCAGACAACCACATGTATATAAACAGCTTTCTGAAGAAACTGGAGAGACCACAGGGATCACTTCTGCGGAAATGACGTGAACTCTCAGCACTCAGGGGTGGTGGCAAAGACCTGTCCATGCCCACTGCAGTCTGAGCTGGATCCTGTAGTACAGCACTGCTCCCCATGCCAGACTGACCTCCGAGGCATCACAGCCACCGGGAACACAGCAGTTTGTCATTTCCAAGCTCTCTCCTGCTGGTGTCGAATCAAAAATGTGAAAGTAATTCACAGAATAATGGAATGGACACCGGCTTGGAAGAAACCTTAAAGCTTATCTCGTTCCAACTCCCCTGCCATGGGCAGGGACACCTTCCACTAGACCAGGCTGCTCCAAGCCACATCCAACCTGGCCTTGGACACTTCCGGGGATGGGGCAGCCACAACTTCTCTGGGCAACCTGTGCCAGGGCCTCCCCACCCTCACAGCAAAGAATTTCTTCCTAATGTCGAATCTAGTCCTGCCCTCCGTCAGTTTAAAGCCACTCCCCCTTGTCCCATCTCTACATGCCCTTGTTAAATGTCCCTCCCCAGCTTTTCAGTTCTCTTTTTTATTTATCTCCAATCTGCAAAAACAGACCCACTCCACTGTCATCAACCCTTGTAACTGAATTACTGAATTACGGTAGATTAGCAGCTTCTTCTGGCAAACCTGCCTGGCTGCCAGGGAAAGTCAACATCCTCGGTCAAAGAGCATCTCACAATTAATAAACTTCATTTAGCTGCCACCAGATGATGTCACCAAGAGCAAAGTACAACAACAGAACTGACAGCCAGGCAGGCCGGAGCTTTTCCCAAGTATTGTTGGAGTGACAACCGAACAAACCCCTCATTGTTGGTGTGCCTGTGGAAGCCGAGGGCACACAAACAGCTACCTACGTGTCTCCCAGCACATACTGGGAGATGCTCAGGCAAATTTATCACTGGGAGAGAACATCACCTCCAACAGACTGCAAGCTGAATCATGTAAATTTGGGTAAAGAGAATCCCATTAAGGAAGCAAAATTATCACTAAGTGTATCAGATGAAAGACTTTGCTTCTGAAGACAGTGCCTGAACACAAATTCAAGCTACTTCGAAGATATTCAGGTCATTCAGACAATTATTTTAAAATGGCAGAGGAAGACAGTCTGATGATCCATGTATGGAGGTAGGAGCCAGAAGCTCTGAATCATTCATAACAACACTTAGCAGCTCTATCATCTGCAGATCTCAAAGCCACTCCGCAAAATGGATATGAATCGCTGGCACCCAGCTGTGGCTCCTCTGCAGTGGTTGGCATCACAGGGCTGCACTGGGAGGCCTGGAGAGCACCAGGGTGCTTTCCAAACAGCAGGCAGTAATTACAGCTTTTGTCCCCATTTATCCACCTACCTACCTGCAACTCTCATTTAGCATTCCCATGGCTGACAGCTATGGCTGTACGCAACCTCCCTCCACATGAATGTCAGAGAAAGTGAAGTCTTCATTTAATTCTGTGAAATTTCTGGCAAATCTCCCTTTTTAGAATTAGAAAATAATAACTTGTGTTTTATCCTCTCCTCAAACAGCTGCATGGATTCAGTCGACTCCTCAGCTCCTGTATCTGAGAGTGATCTTTCATGCTACCCTTGCACACAGAGCTGAGACAAACCCACCTTTCCCATCTCCACATCCATGTGTTTTTCCTCAGTCATATTTAGAGACATTTATTTTGCAAAAATCAGGAGGCTAATGCACAGAGAAAGCAAATGGTGTGCTGAAATAACAGGATGACTCTCCAAGATAAAAGCCGGCTGCGTGCTGTCAGAGTCCTGGCTTCCCACCTGATCCCATCAGTGCTGCTACACCCAGCTGGAACGTTTACTTTGAGGTTGTAGAAGATTCCTATAAACTGTCTGTGCCCCAACACTCCTCTACATAAAGTCAACAGCTGTTTCCCAGGCCAAAAGTGGAGGTCTGAAGGGATATTTGCCCTTTAACTGCAGAGCACCTTGTTAACAGCACTACTGTGCTATTACCCATCAATGTTTCAGTGTTTAAATCTGTTACAGGTTAGAAAGAGGTTCCTGCTTCCACACTGCCTTTACCACCCAGTTCCTGCTGCACCTGTGTGCCAAGGAACAGGGTTATCAGCTGCTGTGATCACCTGTCCATGGAAGATGTGAAGTACAGCATGCTGGAACCCTAAGCAGATGTAAAGTCCATTGTCCTGCAGGTGAAACTCCACGACAGGACACATTTCCCAGAACAGGAGATGCAATTAAAGAAAAACGCTGCTACCAAAACTCTGCCTGTGTATTTCTGCTGGCTACAAAGGACTCAGACACCAGGAGTCTCTTCTACACTGCAACACCCAAACCAGTTTTCCTACACATTAAGAAGCCCAACTTAAACCAACACCTGAGAGTATTATATAATGAAGACTTCACTCACAGCCCATTTTTACTCACTACCACTCTAATTAGTGTAGGATTAAAACCTTACACACTCTCAGTTGCTGCTTTTTACCTCTATTTGCCTCAACAACTAAGTCATAATTCAGTTTTAGATACCCTTTCTTTCTCCTCCAGTGATGGGCTGATGGAAAGAGAAGCAGAATTCCTCTGCAGCTTGAGCCTGGATTAGGAGAGACAAAGATTTTGTTAAAATGGGGACGTGACTGAGGTTGCACAGGAAAACATGGACTAAACCCATTAGGATAAACTAGATTTTTATCTTGTGAACGTGGGCCCTCATTTTTATATAAAGATTTGTTTCTCACCTTCTGGGAGTTTTCTGTATCCTACAAGTTGCCTTGTAAATGTGTTTGAGATACTTCTCCCAGCACTGCAAACATCATATAATGGAACTACAGGAACTTCAAAAGAAGTGGCTGCTCAGGGCAAAGCTGAAAGTATTTATTGTCACCCAGACACGTTTTTATCAACTTGCTCAGGCAGAGTCATTGGTGATACACCTCCTCCAGACGTGTCTTCAAAGAGAAGCGAAGCTGCTTCCCCTCAACACAAAGCCCCAGAGAAAATCATTTCCTGGTCAAGCCCAGCTCGTGCCAAGATACTCCTTGGACAAGTGGCAGTGCCAAGCAGTGCTGAGACCTGCAACTCACAGCAAGGACTGATTTTAACAACTCAACTTCCTGCTTTCCAAAGGGGCTTATTTGAACTCGTCTTCTTCCAAATGTGTTGGATATTTCTAAGATTTGTCATGTATTTCTTTCCCTCGGTAAGTGTATCCATGTCCCTTCAGGGGCTTCAGCTGGTACCCAGGAATTAACTCCCTCCTGTACACCTCAGCTCCGTTAGTTACACAAAAATAAAATCAGCCTTCCATTTCTTTCCAGGTCCAACATTTGTGTCACATTACTTTCACCTCAAATATCATTTAAATTCAGCCATAATGGTCCCCAGTCTTCACTGGGAATACTCAGACTATGAAGTCAGTCCACTCTATCTAAATATCAAGTCAGGAAATCCCGTTTTTTAAAAAGACATATAAAATTTGGATAATTACTTTTTATTGTACTTCTTTTAGTTCATAGGGGAATCTCAAAAGTAACTGTTACTAAAAATTAAGGCCCCGGTGCACACGATCTTAATTTCACGTGGATTACTGACATGCCTAAAATGCTTTGCTAGATGAGGACCTATCAGATCATCTCTAACTCTTCCAGAAATTCCAGTGCAGTCCAGTTGAGCACAGTACAAAACAAAGCTCAGCTGCAACAGAGGAACTCACGTGCCATTTACACTCTCGCAATTCTGCACCCACTCCAGCTCTGTTGGCAATCATCCCACTGCAAAACGCCTGCACCAGAGCAGGGTCCAAGCCTGGATTAAGTATAAAGACGGGGCAAGGAATCCCAATCACATCACTTACGGGTTAATTAAAGACGTATTTGGTAACTGATGAAAATCAGTACAGGATCAGTACAGTTAGAAGAAGTTCATTACTGTTGTGTCTGATTATCCTCATTTATCCTCTTTGCTTCCATCTCCCTAAAACACACACCTGCTTTTGGAAATCATTTTTTTTCACAACATTGGCCGGTGGCCTTTATTCCACCGGGTATTTTTTTCACTACCATGACTAAATAATCACAACTGCTTCTAAGATTTCATTTGCAGCAACATTACCAGGTAAATGCCAGAGAAAGCTGATCCTACTCTGAGCAGGAGGTTGGACTGGAGGCCTCATGAAGTCCCATCCAACTTAAATTATTCTGTGATCCCATGATGTGAGTATCATGTTATAAAAATCCATGCAGGCTTGTTCATGTTTTTTGGGTCTCATGGAGAAAAAAACCAAAACAAAACCAAACCCTTGTCTGCCGCCAAAAGGTAGGGAATTGGGTGGCAGGAAAAAGAAAAAAAAAGAAAAAAGGACGACCTACCAACTTTCACTTCTACTGGTAATGCTTCAAACTTGTCTATACTTCTCCGAAATTATTTTCACCTTGGGATCCGAAATCTCCCTACACCCAACCTGTTCCATTTCATAACACCATTGACGCTGACATGTCTATAAGCAAATTCACTCTGGCACAGTCAGTGATAACCTTATTTATTTCCCTGTGAGTTCCTCTTTGGAAAGATTAAGGATACAGAGCAACCAGACGAGTACTACTGAAGAAAGGTCACCCAAAGGAGACACTCTGTTCTTATTTACTATTTGAGTGTTTGAGGGAAAATTTGACCATGCACTTCCACCCAACCGTGTTGCCCTCAGTATGTCCTTCTATTCCCCAGAGTTTGAGTGCAGACTTTGGGTCAGCCCAATTCTGTTTTAACCCAACTTGAACTCAGCCTCTCCTTGAGCCTGCCCCAGCCCACACACTTACACGTAACACGTTAAAGGTCACAGCGTTGCACATGAGAACGAATCTGCTTTGCATCTTCTAAAACCTTGAGAACTTAATCCTTTGAGAACCAGTCCTCTTTCACATCTTCCTCCACAAGGAACGACACAGATCTGGAACCGTTGGGTTAATTTTTTCCAGCTGAGCCCAGGGATTTCACTCCCAGTACAGCGAACACATTGGCCATCACATTCCGAGCTCTCCAACAGTGCTTTGGTATGTGTTGGCCGTTCTCCATGGCAAGTAAAGGTTAAGGTTACAAAAGGTCTCTTCCAGGTTTCAACATGCAACTATTCAAAAATGAAGGTTCAGGACTTGTGCGAGTGAAAAGGAAAGGAGCATTAGCAGAATTTTGGGGACAAAGGTACTGCACTCTGCTAGAAGGACAGAATTTCACTCTGGACAGACTGACAACAAAATGCATTTTGTGTAATCTCTTTCCTTTGCAGAGCCAGTGTAATCCAGATTATTCTGCAGCTGTGACAGGAGATTTGAGAAGGATTCTACATGCAAAACTTCCAGCTGGGCTCAGGTAGGAGCTTCAGCTTTAAAAACTGCCAGTAGGTTTGTTAGCCAAACCATGAAAGTCAAATGTGTAAGTAACTACAAGATTACACAGATTTCCCATACTAAAAACCCACTGAATGTCCTTTTCGTCATAAAAAAATATTAGCAGCATATAAACAATTTATATAAGGAGACTTTAATGATTTTATTGTGATGTGCTATTTAGCATTTGCAAAGAATCTGATTATAAAACTTTTACTTAATTTTCCACGAGTCACCCAGTGAAATACCATGTTATGATTTACTTAACAGCAAGAACTCTCGGTAGAAGACTGTTTCACTAAATGTGGTCATCCAGACCTATCATCACAATGCTGTTGGATGCATGTTCTGTATAGAAAAAGGAAATTTTGTTCCCTGAACATTAACCAATTGTTCAATCTCACCCAGCTTTGAAGAAGCTCGTACAGTGCCCACAATGATACTGAAGAATTGTGTCTCAAAACAATGTGGCCATGTTTGGATCACAAGGGACACTGAATACACAGCTTAATGCTATCTCAAAAGAAAAGCCGAACTTCTGGACCATGAAGCAGGAGGAAGGAACTCTGATACAATACAGCACAGTCAACTCTCAAATATGTCTGGTAACAGGAAGCTGGAGTAACCTAGTTAATGAAAAACCATCAATAACAATACTACTCTTTGCAAGGCCAGCTCCTGGCATCTTTGGGTGGTTTTACTGGCTTGGCCATGGCACTGCAGAGAGGCACAGATCCAGCCTGGATCCCAGAGCAACATGGCCCTGTTACTCTAAGGCAGCAGTTGAGCCTCGAGGGTTTGTACACAGCAGTTCCTGTCTTTGCACAAAGCCTCCACCACCAGAGTCCAGAGCCAACAGGGCTGTTCTGGTGTTTGGCCACAGCAGAGTCCCCACCGCAGGCTCTGCGCGCAGACATCACCGACCTGACCACACACACCAGAGCGCTCCAGCCCCAACAGGAGAGAACTACTGGCACCCTGGGGCTGGGGTTATTCTTGCAGTGTATCAGCTTTAGATCTTCCTTAGATGGACAGGCAGGAAGCTGTGTCCATCCTCACGAGAGCGATGCCCTCCCATGAGCGCAGGTCCCAGCACACAGAGCTCCACCAGGACAAAGTGTGTGACCACTCACAGGCAAACTGCAGCCCCAAAACAACCAAACCTCCTGTCCATTCTCCTGAAGACACAATGCAGCTGGAATTTACAGCCATTTCAGTATTCTCCATGAGCGATAACTTGCATAACACAAGCAGCAAATCCCAGCCTGATAACAAAGGTGGACTATACAACAACCTAGTAACACTGAAGGGTGGAAAGTCAGTAAACAAAATAAAAATAAAATGCAGATGGTATGTAGCTAAAGCAAACTGTATGGTTCACTGCATACCTAGCAGGCCAAGAAGGAAGGGAAATTCCTTCTCAGGGTTTATGTGAACAATGAGTTTCCCTGAAAACTCCAGGAGGCTGTTCCCAGCTTCTCCACTGGCAACATTACTAGGAAAAGCAAATGCTGGGAAGGTTGTTTCAGTTCATTACTGACCTCAGTTGAAGTCTCAGGACCAGTGAACTCCACTGTAGATCAATGTGACCCCTTGCTTCAGAGTGCTATTGTTGTTACAGCATGTACAGCACGTAGTGCTGCTTTTAAAGTAAAATACCATCACACTCAAATCCATGTTCCAGCAGTCACATAGGTCTGATCAAACCACTGCTGCTCAACCCTACACTTAGGATTCAGCCAAATCTCCTCCATTTTAATACAAAGCATGAAAACAACAAAAACTGTGACTGTAGGTAAGGGGTAAACCCTTACCTGTAGCCACCCTTATCAGATTTGCGTATAAAATCCGTATTTTTGGATATGTCTGCCATCCCATTCATTGGCAAGCTTTAGACAACTGGACGTGGAAATACAAATGGATGGGCCTCTGAAATGTTACATTAAAGTATGCTCCAAAATTCATCAGGAAACTCTTTTAATCTTCTCAAAGCAGTGACACAGGGCACCAATGTATCTAATGGCCATTTTCAAAAGAACTGTGGCTCCTCTGCTGCATTGTTTCTATTGCATTAAAATGTCAGAAATGGTTGAAATGTGAAAAATAGGAAAGTCTCACCAATTCAGACCAAACCGCAAACCACTTTGTAAGATCATGGAATTCTACAAGTGAAGAGACAAATGAACAAACATGCACACCAATAAAACTGCACAAGAAGAAACATGCCAGCTTCTATTTATTTTCATTTGCTCTGTTCTGAAGATTAGGAAAAAAGAACTGCAGCAGTAAAGTGTTGTTAAAGCTGGAGGTAAATTTTGGAAGCTTTATTACAGAATTCAAAATCATTTTCTTTTTCAACATGGCTTCAATTCAAGGCAGGGATGTGAATGGAAAAAGTTACGAAAGCATTTCAGAACCTCAAAATAAGGAAGACTGGAACAAACATGAAGTCATCTATGGATAATGCTCTTCAAATATGAATTCCTACGCTCAGTTTTCTGGTAATACTTTGATGTGTGCTGTGGTTAGGCAGAGGGTTGAAAGAAAGGACAAAAAAGAGGCAGGTTCTTTAACTGCCATGTAGGTGCGAACTCATTGCAAAATTCTGATTCTAAAAGATGGTTAAAAACACTGGCACAAATTATTACAGAAGTTTCCATCTCTTGTTTTCATAGGGTTTTAGAATCACTGAAGAATTTCTGAGCCTGTGAACAACTCCATATATTATCCTCGTTTTACTGACAACAGAACACCAAGTCTGTCCCAGGCATGACCCAGCAAGCCAGGGAGCGAGACTGGAGTGGAAAACTCTGCTCCTCTCATGTCCACTTTTGCAGCATAAATAAGGACAACCTTTCCTCCCTTAACAACTTGGAAACTCATGGCAAAAATACAGATATTTAAGAAAAAATTCACCGATTCACCACTTTAAACCCCAATCGAAAGAGAGCGAGAAGAGAGAGTATCACCTTGCTTACCTACTGTACACTGCACTTCTACTTAGCTTCTTACATCCAGTAAATGTGTGTTAGCACATTCACAACTTTTGAGCAAAGAGGCTGAAATCCAAATTTCAAATAGCTGAGTTACTTCTTAGGTCTGGAGAAATCCACATTAAAAAGAATGTAAAAAAAAACCAAACATGCAATTAATCATTGAACAGAAGTGCCATGACAGCAAATCCATTTGTGAGAATACTGTTACCTGGGGTTGATCACTGAAAGTGTCAGGTTGGAAGGGACTTAAAGATCATCTAGTTCCAACTCTCTTGCCACATATTACTGCACGATTTTAATTTAAATAAAATCTTATTTAGCTGATGGTAATGACTATCCTGCATGTAAACTCTTCTTGCTCTTCAACAAACCTAATTTTAGGCTTTAATCAGCTTGCAACTCAACAGAAGCAATCAGAGTACTGGCATGAGCTGCTGCAGGAATAGAGTTTAACCATTAATTGTAGCTTATCGTGTCTTGTTTGTCAAATCTCTTTGGTCACTTGGAAGAATTCCTGGCTATAGCAATTCTTGATTCTTACAGATTATACTGAGACAACAACAGTAATGAATTAATTCCATTTCTTTCACATAAGGAAACGAAAGTAGAATCATTAAAGTTGGAAAAGCCCTCTAAGATCATCAAGTCAACCATTAACCCAGCATTGCCACATCCACCACTTAAACCATGTCCCCGAGCACCACATCTACTAGTAGGTATTAGTAATCCTTATTTTCCAGATAGGAAACTGCAACACAGAAGAATGCAATCACATGTCCAAGATCACAGGCACAGAACTCTAATTTTAACCTTTAACTTAAGGGTTCTGATATACATTTTCCCTGCTCAATACAGCTGACTGCTGCTCTTCCAAGTTCTTGGGACTGACAACCACTGATTTCACTGAGCACTTCAGAAAATCTACATTTTCAGAGACACATTGACCTGTATTTCAACCATGAAAATTAATGCAAACATCAGAAGCCACATTTACATAGATATAATAAGCACTTGGCAATAATTTTTAAAACCAGAGGACATAACCAGAGCGTCCTTCTTTCTTGGTGTCTCTTTAAAGTCATTATCTTGCCCTTTCCCATACAGCCGCCAGTCTCCCTTGCACACACACATACGGAGTCCCCACATTTGCTGGTGCTACACAAGCACGAGGACCTAAGGCTTTCCAGGATTAACACTCCGGGAAATGTTTCATGTGAAGAATACAAAAATACACCCAGTAAGATTTCTGGAAGAGTTCCAGAAGTGGCTAGCTAAGGTAATATTGGCAAAATCTAAAGGATGTCCGTTTGTCCTTCCTTCCTTCCCCCATGCAAAAACCTTGCAAAGGAGCACGAAATTACTCAGTGATATTTAAGAGGCATTTTTGCCAGTGTTGCTTCAGCCACCAGCCAAACCAAACTTTCCTTTGGTCATTAACATACCACTGGTCTCATAACTCTAACAACCTGCACTCGCAGCCAGGGACCAGGAACACTTCCCGTGCCTTGGGAGAGCGATCCTCTCCAAATCAGACGCTGCCAATCCCGCGTTTTCAGTTTGCGGGGAATTAACAGGAAAGTATCAGGAAGTTCAACACTTCTGAAACAACTTGCTAAAAATATCCCACTCATCCAGAGCAAAGAGCAACAAGAACTTGCTCATCAGTTTACAGAAATGTACTTTCCCCAACACGAAAAGTGCTGGCAACACCAAAAGCACAGAGAGATGTTCATCGTGGTAGACGAGGATGATTAAAACAAAAACCCATTATAGACTACATTTTGGCTGCTGATGTCTGCTGGAAGCTGCTTTGCAACCTCCAGTGGAGAGAGTTGGGATTTCCACCTGTATAACGTGAATCTGCATCAAAACCCCTCATTTCTCTACTCAAAAAAAAAAAGTTACTGGAAAAGGAGCTCGCTGAGATCGACAGAGTATGCCCATCAGGCAGCTGCACGCACATATTTATAGTTAAAATAATAGATTATCATAAAGATATAAATACTTTTCCTGGTAAAATTAAAGCACTATTAAAAGGAAAGAGACCCACAAAGAATTACCTCCGTTCTTGCTGACAGACACGTAGTCAGAACAAGACAAGCTGCACGCTTCGAGCCGTTAATAAAAAGAGGAGCAAGCGAATGAACAGCTTTCAGATGAATCCAAATAGTTTTTGTTTCTCTGCTGCAGTTTCACCACTCCCACAGGGTAATTTCTACGTTCACTTTATAACGAAAGCAAAGTACAGGTCAGAATAAGAAAGGGAGGAGACCAAAAAACTCCACTTTATTAGTCAAAGTTTGTAATTCTTGCTGTCTTGTTTTCAAATGAGGGGGAAAACAGGGCTGGTGTGACCAGAGGGGATTTAGAGGGGGTGTTCTCCTTATGGTTAATAAACCAGAAGCTGTGCTCATCTGCATTTTACATGATCTGATTGGTAAAAGCAGGAAGTAAGAAAACCTTTCAAGTACATGATTTATGGAAAGATTATCACATGACTAAAAAGCACAGAACAAGAAGGACCAAATTCAGCTTTCACTTACAGCGATAGGGGTCTGTTCTAACTCTGTTGCCTTTGACAGATTTATGCTGTTCACAACAAGATAAAACATTTGGTCTCCATGAGGACATAAAGCCATTTTAATATCAGAATTTAGCCTCAGCTTTTCAAACACAATCATTGTTTCAGGTCTGCTCCATGAAAAATTTCTATACTGAACCAGAACCACATGAACTATTTGGAGGGTATTTTTAAATATGTTTCTATCACCTCCACCACTCTACTTCCAAACAATTCAGCTGCTCACTGCTGAGTTACACACCCTTGCACACTTACACACCCTATAAATGTTCTAAAATCTGTTTCAAAATATTAAAAGGCAGGACAGCCCGCAAGTGCACTGGAAACTCTCTCCTGCATTTTTTAAGGGAAGTTAAAGTGCTCACTCACTTTATTATTTGGGGAACAAAATATGAGGATTCTACGACTTTATAATGTAACATCCAGCAAAGTATGGAAATTTTTAAGAAACAGTAATGGTCTGGTTTTTGCCCTGTTGTCAGCAATTAAGTCTCCATTTCCTTGAAAAGCTGATAGATTACATGAGCTACAAACCCTTTTTTGCCTCTATCTCACACATGAACTTTTACACTGGAAGGGAAAGGTATTAGAGGTGAAAGAGGAAGTAAAGAGGAATGTTTACGAGGATGCTACCCGAGTGCTGAGGAAAAATGGAGAGTAACAAAGGGCTAAGAATTAAAAGCAAACATTGTATGACAGTGAAACCGAACACTTCCAGCAGAGCCTTTTTTTTTTTTTTTTCAGTGATGGCCTCACAGCACTGCTGTCCCCTGAGCAGCTCACTCAGATGGCAAAAGGTTAAAAGCACTGAGGAAAACCTGAATCATCTGACCCAAAAATGGAAAAGAGGAGAGAGAAAAAAAAGACTTTGTGGTACGAGCTCAGTTTTAATGTGATGCCCTCTATTAAATACTGAAAGACTCCCTTTTGACAAACACAGACTTTATGTGTGCAGATAACAAAACCATAATGGCAATTCTTTTTCTTAGGAGTCAGAAACCTCATTTCTACTTTACTCACTGTAGCAACAAAATATGAATCAACTAGGTGAATTTTATATATGGGTTTTGTGATACTGTCCGGTGTTTCAGTACAATGTAATTTTATTAGTATGTTTAAAAGTGACACACAGATTCAATGAAGACAGATTTCTCTGTGCTGTCTGAAGAGACATGGGACATATTTGATGTAAAGAGTTCAGCAATAATGTATGTGGTTGAAAATACAACTGGCACTCCCTAAAGTGCTTTTTCAGAGTCTTTAAACACCAGATCCTCAGGTATTTTCCTGTACATCAAAACAGCCAGATCTGTCTCCAGCATGTGGGGCACTAACCCCAAGAAAGATTCAAAATAAGATAAAAAGATTTCTTTTTTGAAAATAACTGTTTATCATACTGTCCAGGAAGTGGTTCTGTTTGAGAAATCCTAAATAAAAGTGAGTGCTGATTATAAACCTGTCTTCTCTGGAGTCACTCCAGCATTCTTAACCATCTGCAGTGAATAGGATACAGCATTCATGTACACAAACACCTTCTGGGAGACTCTTCACCCATACAACAGTGACTAGATTATGGTGTGGATCAGGATTGGGTTTATCTTACTCAGCTACAGGTGCCAAAAAATTACAGGCTTACTTTAAACTACATTCTTGAGCAGCTGTCAAAGAGAGGCAACTGCTGATGGTGAATCTTGTTAAATTCCTTAGAAATAAAAATTTACATGAACATCAGAGAGAGAAACAGCTTTGCAGGTCATCATGACAGCGAAGCAGACTTCTGAATTCCCTCAGGCAAAAGCTACTTTCTCCAATTGGAACACAAGAGTTTCCCAAAAAGAAATCTTAGTATGAAAAATCTCAAACCTGTTGCTCTCAGCTTCTTGCTAATTAACTCAGAAATTACTGGCAGACTGGAGATGAAGGAGGGTAATGGAGTTACATATTCAGAGATGGAACAAGTGAGGGACTAGACAGAAAAGGAGTAAAAAGAGTATGGAGTAAAAACACCTTTCGACCACTGTGTGTTTCACAAAACTTTGCCAGAATTAAGCTAGAGAAAAGAAAGGAAAAAAGTGACAGGATTGCTGCTGGAATCCTGAATTCCACTTTTCTACAATCATCATCTTGTAAATTAAAGCCTTTTAGAAAAGATAATGAAGATCTGAATGATCTAAACCCAATAAATTTCTAAAAGCATGACGTTCTTCATTGAGAGTGAAGACAACTCAGAGCTGGTTTGAGTTATGGGAAGAATTAAAACCAGCCAGGGACCTACAAGGGATTGTGCATATCACATATCTGATGCTGCCAACCCATCTTTGGTACACAAGTAAGTAATGGCAAAAATCTTTCAACTGTTACATTTCAATTCCATCACTCATTTCCTCTGGGTCCCCACCAAAAAACTGCAGGAAAAAAAGGCAAATTTCAAAAATTCCTTCTAGGTTGATTACACAGAGGAATAGGGAAAAATAAATGCATGCCTGTCTACTAGTTCATTCAACACAGGAGGGATTAGTCACTTTTCTGAGCACAATATTAGGATGTTGACTGTGGCCTGTCCAAAACCGAGGCTTGAGAATGGAGCCATCAAATTCATTTCCTGCTCAAAAAGTCACAATCCAAAGAGAGACTTCTCAGAGGGAGGGTTAAACAGGGGAACAGAGGAGAAGAAATGGAGATTTCGAAGGTGTCTGTGCCTCAAGGTTTAATGGTCATGCAATTCCTTCGGAGGAAAGGGAGTGTTCCTGCATGACACAGCCAGCAAACCATGCAGGAGTCACATCCTGGTGAAGGGTGGCAGCTCCAGACACTTGACCTGGGAGGACAGCTTTATGCACAGGAATGTTGGCCTGAGGAATGCAAAGCACAGGGAAAGGCATTTCTTTCCAGGAAGGTATTAGGAGAATATTGCTCTTGTGAGAGTGGTGTCTGGAAGCCCAACATGGCTCTCAAGGGATGAGCCCAGTGGGCCTTTGCCACAGTTCTTTTCAAGGCCAGGGACAACATCATCCTCCTGCCCGTGGGGCTGTCAGGATGAGGGCACAGCTGAGCAGCATCACCAGGGATGAGCACACTCACATTAAACATCTCTCGGGCCCTGGATGGCTCCCACAGGAGCACTGCACTAAAGGGAACCTGTGTCCACCCTCCGCACTGCAGGAGGATTCCCTGGATTCCCTGCCCTTCCTGGACACCCAGGCAAATCTGAATTGCCACACTGCTACGTCACCTCTGTCCACCCTGTTCCCCCTGGCAGGGACGCTGCAAACTACATTAGCTTCAGAAGCCACTTCTGTGTATAATAATAATACTGGTGTAATTTATACATCCATTAGAGTGTCTTCAAATGAATCTGAGGACAGGTTTGACTCATTTAGCAAAATCTGACTCATGCTTGTTGGGTATGGAAAAAACCAGTTGGCACAGTGGACTCCTGCAGGCTCTGAACTCCTGAATCTCAGAGAAGATTTATTTAACAGCAGGCACATTACGAGACCTTTAGATCCCTGTGCACTCTGAGCACTGGACCAGAGCACAGGGACAAAACAGAAAGCATGAAGGGAGTGAACATAGTCAACTTTTCCTAAGGCAGGTGCTCGTGGAACACACACTGTTTTGAGGAAGACGCTAAATATATATTTTTTTAAATAGGCATGTTTAATTTTGGTAGAGGTAGGTTTCACACCCAAAGTCAGACTAAGAAATCAAGTCAATATTTGATGTTTGCTTAACCAGCTTAGCCTCTGGATACAAAGGCCGAACTTTCCTATTATGAAAGTTTTATAAGATTAAACCTCCTTTGATTTCTGAAGAACTACTTATCTCTTGTGTACCTGGATG
>WBMZ01007382.1:0-42844 GCA_013400975.1 Atrichornis clamosus
TGTCTTTCAAACTAAGACAACCCTATTTATGTTCATTACCTTAATTTCTTGTAAATTTATCTACACTGAAGCTCCTCTGCAACTTTTTGATCACTCAGTCTGGTGACATCCTTCTGCCTTTGGTGTGGCTTTTAATGAATTTAAAACTTCAGTAACACCAAAAAACTTGGGAAATTCTACTGGCCATTCTTTCCTCCGTATCACTGGTGAAAATGTTGGACAAATCCAGTTTAAGCACCAACATCCACTGTAAGAGCAACATGGTGGGATGAATGAAAATCAGGTTTCTCAATGCATCAAATATCACTTTTTTAGGTGGTGATGTAACATGGTAGGAGTTCAAGATCCCAGGCAAAGCGAAGATGATAGTAACAAAATAAACAGCTGGCTTACAGTTTGTTCAGAAGACTGATCTGATCTGTACAGTGCTACAGGAAGGCCTGAAGAAGCAATGTCTGATCCTCAAGGACAGCTTCCCCAAGCAAAAGAGCATAGTCCATCCTAACAGGCAAGAAAATAAGCAGATGCAGGGGGAGGACAGTTTGGCTGGACACAGAACTTCTGACTAAGCTCAAAAAGGAAGAATCTAGGAGGTCAAGCAAAGATCAGGTACCTGTGAGGACTTCACCAAAATTGCCGAAGCATGCAGAGGTCAAAAGCTTAGCTGTCTCAAATCTGGCAGGGGATGCAAAGTGCAGCAAGAAGGACTCCCAGGGCTCCTGTGAGCACACTAGCAGCAACATGCCAAGAAAACTGCTGGCTGGATGCTGAGCCAGCAGGCAATCAACTGACCAAGGACACAGGTAAGGCTGAGGGATTCAATGTCTTCCTCACTTCAGGCTTTCCTATCAAGGTCTGCTCTCAGGCCTCCCAAGTCCTCGTGCCTCATGGCAGAGCTTGGAAGGTGAAAGTGTCTCCAGCCAGGGTCTCCAGCAAATATATCCCCTCCAAGGGGGTTGGTTACCTGAGCTCAGGACCAAGACAGCACAGCTGGTGACCTTGGAGACAGCTTTTCCAGAATGCTCTACTGAAGGCACCAGCAAAGATCTCCATTCCCTGTCTTGGGAGCTGCTTTTAAGCTGCAGCTCTCCCCTTTGGCCCTTGCCTGAGCTACTGACCTGACTTAGCCTGAGCACAAAGGTGCCTCCTGCCTGATCCACCTGCCCACCCAAGCTCCTGCCTGACTCCTGCCATGGCCCAGCTTGCCCTGCTCAGTTCATGCCGTGGGTCCTGAAGGACTGTGCCTTTGCTGCTGAGGCTGCTGCAGCTGCCTGCTGTGCTACCACTCACTGTCCCTTCCCTGCTGCTCCCAGACACTAAAAATGGCACTAACAATGGAACATGAAATTAGAGATTGCCTTAGGAAAACTGGACATACACAACTAAAGCCAAACAGGATGGAGAAGGGTCTGCTTCCTATCATTTCAGAACGGTCACATCAATCTGGAAGGTGCCTTATGACTGGAAAAGGGCAAATGTCACCTTCAAGACAGACAATAAGGGAGAGAGAGGCCAGTCAGACTTGTCTGTCTCCTCCCAGTATCTCAGGGGACTGTGGAGCAAATCCCCATGGAGACCTCTGGCACACACACAAAGGACAACCACTGGACTGGGAACAAGAAGCATGGATCCACCCAAGGCAAATAGTGCCTGCCCAATCTGATGCCCCCTCTAATGAAATTATTTGCTCTGGAGAATAAGAGCTATAAATATTCTGTATGTCCTTTCAGGAATGTGGAGTCCTTTGGCATGCTTGCAGCCAAAATGGGCAGGTATAAACTATGGACAGACTCCTCTCCACAGGAAAAATGCCTGGACAGCCAGGTTCAAAGGACTGGGACTACAGGTCTACAATCTAACTAGTGGCTGGTAACAAGAAGCTGTGCACAAGAGATGAGAGTGGACACAGCATTAACGTCTTCATCATGACAAGTTCAACAGTACAACATGCCTTCAAAGAAAATCCATGGATAAGACCAAAATGGGAGATGCAGTCCAAAAACCTGGAAAGCAGAGCTGTAACTCAGATGGACTGTGACTTTGTAGAAGGATGGGCTGGCAGGAACCTCAAAAAGTTCAACAAGGGCAAGGGCTATGTGCTGCCCTAGGGACAGGGCAAGCCCATACAATATGACAGGCTGGGAACAAACTGAGAGGTCACAGTTCTGAAGGAAAGAACCTAAAGAATCCTGGTGGACAAGTACAACAGGAGTCAGCTGTGAGTTCTGGCAGCACAGAAGGCTCGTCTCATGCTAGACTGAAAAGACACAGAAAAGGCACAGCCAGACTCATCTCAAGAAACTAGAGAAAGAGGTAGTGGTCATAAATTGCAACCAGGAAAATTCCAGTTCAGTGTGAGGAAAAATTAATTCACCATGTGAGAGATCTCCACCACAAGTCTGTCCCACAGGCGTGGTGAAATGTCCAGCCCTGCACATTCACAAAAGCCCAGTGGTCAAGATCCTGAGCCACCTACTTTCTGTGAACAAGAGACTGAAAGAGGCCACCTTGTGAGGTGCCCTGCAGTCCCAATCTCTCCTTCCAGAAGCTTCCACTGAAAGAGCACCTTTCCTCCAAGCCTGGGGAAATCTGCCTTCTTCAATACAACTTTGTCAAATGTTTTCTGAAAATTTAATTATACCTGTAGCTTCCCTCTACCTGTGCACTCACAGAACTCCAGGACAGTAACAAGGCAGAATTTCCCAGTACAGAAACCATGCTGACTCTGTACTTTCAAGTAAGCAGTGGTTTTGTCCTTTATAACTCTACCACCTTATTGCTCAGTCATCTGTGGTGTTCCCTGGAGGTTCTCTTTAACTGTAACAGTGAGAATACAGAATTCACTGAGCTCCTCTGTTACACTTTACCATTCTCAGGTAAAGAGAATTCCCATTCCTTCATCCTTGGCCACCAAGCAGGCCCACACAATCACCACCTGGATTCCTGCTCCTGATGGATTTGGAGAATATGTTACTACTGGTTTGAGCCTGCTGTGCAAGGTGCTCCTCAACTTCTTTTTCACCCTTCTTAATTCTTGTTTTACATTTTACCTGCCATGGTACAGATTTTCCTGTTCTCACCTGCCACACTTCCCATTTTAAATGCTTATCTCTTCCCTATGATGGCTTTTCAGCTTTCCTATTGAGCCACAGAGGGATACTGGGGACACCCCTCCGCCAATTTGTTTTCAATTTGCTTGCTGTTCAGGCTTCTGAAACAGAATTTTTTAAACAGCCTACAAGTTCTCTATCAGCAGCTCACTTTTGGGCAGATCTTTTCATGGTTTGGGGGATTTTTAAACAACTTGTTTCATTTTTAAGTATTTTAATTTCTTGAAATTGAATATCCGTGTGCTGGATTTATTTTGGCTGCTGTCCCCTACTACTCGGTTATATGTAATTCTACTGTGGTTGCTACAAGTCATCCCATGACTAGATTAAATTTGGTTCTGTGCACCACAACAATCCAAAAAGTTACTACTTCTGACAGGTTAAGCTGAGCTGCTGTAGGAAGCAGCCATTTATTGAGTTGGAACAGCGTTTCCACTACCTCGCCTCCTGACAAGGCACAGAACTTGTCTTTGTCCAGGCAGTTGGAATCTTCCATTATAACTCTCCCAGATTTGCAGCTTCTCTGATCTCAGTTAAGAAGTCCTGTTTTCCATCATTGCGCTAATCAGGGGTACCGAGTCTAATCCCAGCAGTAGACACCCAAGAGTGCTTCTCTTCTCCTGCATCTGTAATGCTGTTCCCATTTATAAACCCCTTCACTCACAGCATTCACATTCCACGGTCCCCAGCCCTGCTATTCCTGGATAGCGGTACCCCAGCATCACCCTCATCCCAGGAAAGCCTCCTTCCATCACCTCGCCAAGACTTCTCACAGCACGGACAACACAACCCTGGGGTCAGCTCCCCGTGGTCACCATAAATTGTAATTACTATGATTCAGTACTACTGTGCCACAGATTACCCAAACCAAGAATGAACACATCCTGATTGGAATTCAACAATCCCAAAATTTACAACCAGGTAAGGTCTCAAATAAATGAAGACTTAGATGGTAAATTATTTATTTCTTGCTAGAGCTCAGTGACAAAATCTTTTTCCCCTCTCCATTCTTGGTCAGTCAAGTTTCAAAAAAAGAACAAACACCTCACAAATAGTAGCACCATCACCTCTGTAGGATGCAAGTCTGGACAAAAAATAGATGATGACTTTTTTCCCAAATCTATCCTAAAGGTCCTATTTCTGCCAATTCTTTCTTTCATGTCCTTTGCAGCATGAACAATAACATGTGCTACTAGTGACCAACTCATATGCAAGCAAAAAGACTCTGAGTTAATCCCAAGTATGCTGTGTGTTACTTTTTATAAAAATGAAGGTGCTGTTATTTTATTTCCTGCTAGTGCTCCTCACTTACTTGAGCTCCAGACCAGAACAATTAGCAAAAAAAGCTACATCCAAATGCACAGAAATAGTACAAAGTTCCTACACAGACCCCAAAAGATACTGCAGCCAGGACAATAAAACCTTCAGATTAAAGACACATTCATATTTCCTTTCTCTTCCCTGTTGGCCTTCCATCTATTCCCATTTCCCTTTTTCCTCTTTCATGTCATGATTTATTTGAATTATCTGCCAGTCTAGTCATCACATAACTGTTTATATGTAGCTCATGTAAAATATTCACAGTTCAAGAGTACTCAAAAATATTAACTTCTAAACCCAATGACTCAGCCAATTAGCAACCCTCTCCTCCAGAAAACAAAAATATACTTCTAGACAACAAAACTGTGGTGGCATAAGCTTTCAGTCTTTGGACCATCCTACTTGAAACTTCTTTACTATAGAGCTTCTGCTCCCTTCATTCTTCCAAGTCTTCTAATGCAGAAGAGCAGTGCACTGCGTAACCCAACGTGGCTGTTGCAAGCAGTGAGCCTCTGGGTTCATTCAGAAACACCAGCATCACAGGGTCACCAAATCATAGAATGGGTTGGGTTGGGGGGGACCTTAAAGACCACCTGATTCCACTCCCCCACCATGGGCAGGGACACCTTCCACTAGACAGTTTGCTCTAAGCCCCATTCAGCCTGACCTCGAACACTTCCAGGGATGCAACAACCCCAAATCCAAGTTCAACTTCTGCCACATGCACAAAAAAAATCATTGGAAGGCCCTGAAGGAATAGGATGACACACACCAAAGGAAACATGGAAAGGTCTGATGTTCCTGTATGATAAGCAGCTGTTTGAGAGTGTTCCTGACCACAGGGTCTCCCTTGGACTACCTCTATCAGATTCAGCCAAATGGCAACTGCACCTATTGCAAAGAGCAACCAGTCAACAGGGCCTCACAGAAACCCAAACAAAAAAAAAAGGCGTGTGGAGTTTTTTGAGGGGGGTAGTGTTTTCTTGTTTGTTTGCTTTTAAACTTACTGCAGTTCCTGAGTTACAGCTTTTAAGGAGAAAAGCAAAAGAGGAGGCAAGCTAAAGAAAAGCATCATATTTCAGAGTTCACACAACTGTGGGCAAATGAAGAGACTCAAACTTTGTGTCTGCACCTTTCCACAGCATGTGTGTGTGTTTTACTCTTGTCAACACTTAAAAAACAAGCACAAAAAATAAGAAATAGAATTAACTACACTGCTTCAAGCATCATGTAAACCAGGTCCTCTGACCTTCTGGTATGTGCAAGTGTGGCTTCCAGAAGGAAACAAACAAGATCATGAAGATATCTTCTTTTCTATAAATATATTTCCTTCAGATCTAGGCACTGAGAATTAATCCCTAACCAGATAAAAAATAAATACCAGCAAAATCACTGCTGCGTGTCCTGGAGTGCCTGATGACTGCAGAAAATCTAGAGTGCCAGATGAATGTGGGGTGATGAACGACCTGGTCACTGCTTTACTAACTGATCCGTAATTACGTGAGCTGTGGCCAGTAATAAGATTGTGCACTTTCATTTCAGCAGAGAGGTGAATCACATTATGCAAACTCCTGCAGAGGTAATGAAAGCACGTTTAACTTGACATTACATTAAGTTACAACCAGTTTTATTTGACAACTGGGACAGGTAAGGAGCAGATCACAACTCACTTTCACAGCTCTTGAGGCCTGGCAGCTCTGTCACCTGTGACACTGGGCCTGCTCCCAGGGGGCTCTGGGAGAGGGAGGAACAGGAACTGAAGTTTGGGCAGAACCAGGGGCTGACACACACCTTCGAGCTGAATGACAGCCCAAGAATTAGTCTCTTCTTGCTTACCACATGCACCAGGTAACCTTTGGGAAAGAACAGTCCACAGCACTTTCTGCTCCCTTTTAGCTCCAAAACCTGTCAATATCAAGACCTTACCCAAAGGGCTGTCATCTCTGACTTAGGCCTAGTCTGCAAAAAACTTTTTACTTCCCTCAGTGGAAAAAGAAGCTGCATGACATAACACTAGACTCTGACAGTAGTTCAGTGAGAACTACAATTCCAGCAAAGACCAATTATATTTGAGTTATTTACAACTGCAATCACAAAAAAAATAATTTCATTCATTAGAGAACCTTACGTGACAACTTGGTGCTGGTTTTTATTCAGCACAGTTAAATCCTTTAGGATAGCTGGACAGCTATCACACAGACTAGTAATTCATCAAATTACTGTAACTGCTTTTGCTACCTTGTAAAATGCCCCTGGCAGTGGTACCATTGACTTGTAGGGACTTTCTGGCTTTCCTCAGGTCAGGCAAGAATGAGTAATTTGTAACTTTTATTTTTTTAAACCAGAAGAATTAATTTTTGCTCATATCCAGAAAGGTCAACATAGAGAAGGCTTGGCATGTGAGCTAACTACTGGATAGAAGGAGGGGGAAAAAAAAGAAAAAAAAAAAAAAAGAGAAAAATAATTAAACCTCTTGTGTCTTTGTAGTTCTCCAGAATATCAGCCAAGCTAATGAAGAAGAAAAGTGCCCCTGTTAACTCTGAATCACTTATCTTCTAGAAAGGCTAGCTCCCCTTCCTATACCCCAAAAGTTCTGGATGGACAGAAAATGGGGATTTAAAGCACACAAAATAATCAAGGCAACAGCTTCTGAAATGTCAAGATTATAAAGGTATGGAACAAAGCACCAGACTTGCACATGAAAATGTGCAAATAGGACCAGACCAGATGGAACTCCAAAGCCCTGAGCCAACAGGGTTGTTTTCTGTGACAGTATTTTCCCCAGTCGGTAGACAACTATGCCTTTACCAAAAGAGCAGCATGAGGAAATCTGAAGTACAGAAAACCAGTATCACTGTTTTTCAACCCAGAACACATCCATATGGTTTTCAAAACAGCTGCTCCAGTCTTTCTGCTATGAGGAATAATTAATCACCTGCTTTTTCAAGAACCTGGTGCTGAATATACATTTTTCTAGCCTGATCATCTTAAATCAGTAATATTAAAGGGAGAATTTCTTAAGCTCACTCAAACAGAATAGGGGAAAAAAAAGTCACAGAAAATAAACTAGTATGAGATTGATTTGTAAAATCTCAAATAAAATCTGTATAGAAATAGGAACCATCACCCAAGGTTTAAGCTGCAACACGCTTTATGTGATGTTCCAGCTAGTGACTCTCAGAGAAACAGCACTGTCAGTATTCAAACACATACAACAAACATTTTAAGACACAGTAGGAAGCTCCTGGGATGCAAGAATAGCTCTGTGATCAAGTCTTAACTCAAGAGAGACCCATCTGCTGCAGAACTGAACTGTTCCATCACCTCTGAAAGCAGGCCAGACATATCCTTAACCCCAAATAAAAGTTTAAGAGATAGAAAGAGTTCCCAATCAATTCCATAACAATACCATATTATTCTTCTAAATACAAGGCTTGTTTTCTAGTTAGCTTGTTCAGTTATAGGACTAATGAGTGACAACCTGGAAAAGACAGGGCAGTGATTGGTGTGAATCACAACGACACCATACCCTGAAGAGGTTGCTATGCCCTGCTGTGTCACAGCACTCTCCAAAACATCACGTTGGGTAAGGCATCAGAAGATCTGAGCCCTTGCAGCATTACCTTCACTGAGGCTCTGGAGGCAGCTGCAAGAAAGAAGAAAGTATTTAAAGTTACTCCCTCAGGTACTGGAGGGCTTCTAGTCACGGCATCTGCACAAATTATCCCAGAATCACTGCTAGAGAGGGGCCACCAGAGAATACTGCTGAAGAGATGCTGGTTTGCTGCCCTTGAACCAAGTAAAGGGAAAAAAATCCAGACAAATTAGGATGAAATAAAGAGAAAAGAGTAAGACAAAGCGAGAAAAAGCTGAAAAAGACCTTCCTCAGCATATAACCAACCAGTGAGTGCCACTGGTCATGGTATAGGGGACAAAACCACTCCAGAGTTCCTGTAAGATGCTGTCTGGAGGTGGGTGATCCGTAAATGCTGCTTGGTGCAAGAACATATATAAAATACCAGTTGTTAAGTTCTGACACAATTCTATTTCAGGCTCAAAAGTTTCTGCACATCTTCATCCTGGCAGCTCCTTTTCTAATCACAGGGGTTTGCAGACCCAGTAAAAGTTTTATCAAACATCCATTTTCTAAGAGCATAATTCAGGGAGAAAGAGCAGAGACTTGTCTGGAGGGAAAAAAATAACCCTACTTCTGCTAACTGAGAGCACAGGCATGGAGGTACTCATGTCCCAGTGACATATTATCTGCTTTATGCCTTGAACACCTTCATGTATAGCATGGCTTGCACACAGGAACACACTACTTGCCGGACTTAGTTCAATTGAAGTATTTCTGCGTATTTTATCTAGTTTTGTGTTTAGCCATCTATAACCATCTTTTAGTTCTCAAAAGTTAGGAAATGGTACGTTAAACTGCTGTAGAGGGGCTCCAACACATGCACACAACGCATGGAAACCCATTCGGTGTCCTCTAACATATTCAACTCAACTCATTCAACATCTGGATATCTTCAGGGCAAAGTTTTGAGGAGTTACAAATCCTTTCAAAGCCACCAATTACTTGGGAATTCCTACAGCTATTGCATACATCCATGACAGTTTTTCAACCAAATGATTGAAAAGCAACAATTTTTCAATCAAATGTGTTGCACAACCTAACAATACACAGTTCCCCAAGTGCCATTGCTGCTGAGGCTGCAGGAATTGCTGAGGGGGAGACGGGAGCTGCAGGCAGACACTGCAGGAATTGCAATGGCTTGAAAACTGCAGGACTTCAAGCTCATCAACGTTTCAAACAGAGCAGGGAGAATGTACCTGCGGATCACTGCTTGTGTGGCAAAAGCTGGATAGCAGAACTGCACAAGAGGGATTGCACCATGAGGGGACAAGGAAAATCCCCCAAACACAGTAGGTTTAGCCCAACAAGTCTGTAGCTTTGCAGGTTAAGGAAGCCACTATGTTCATGCATTTTTAAAAGTAGCTTCTTATGAAACACTGACTTGAGGCACCTGAATTGTGATTCTCAACTAAACATACCTTATTTAGCTTTAAGAGTTTAAAATACTCCACAACAGACAAAACCGAAGGAAACCAAACAAGTGGTAGATAATGATAACCATAAAAGTCTTATCTTAATCAGTATGTTGACTGTTAATTACCAGCTGGAGATTACTACACACTACAGATTAAGTGTATCACAAAAGCAGAGCCAGCTCCACACTGAAAGCAAACTCCACCACGACTCTTTTGCTCCATCAGAATTGCTACAGCTATGTTCCATCAAGGACTAGCTCTAGTCTGGAAACCATTCAGCCACACCATGCAGCACAGCAACCAAACTCATAAGGCATTCTGTGCTAGCTCCACATAAAGCTTCAGCAACTCCACACAGCATTCCCAGAACCAGGAACATCCAGAAGAGCCGATCTGGATCCAGCCTCGCTTGTGAAGCCTAACTGACCACGGCCCTGCCCAGCCCAAACATCTTCTTGAACTCGCCTGCAAAAGCTCCAGCACAAGCAGCTAAACCCACCCAAGGGCCATAAAGGTGTGTTGAACTGTGCCCTAGGGAAGCCCGCACAGCCTGCGCCGGGCCCCGGGAGCCGCGGTCCCTCCCGCGGGCACCCACTGAGCCCTGGGCACGACCCGGGGCCGGCCGTGATTCCCGGTTCCTTCAGGCCGCTCCTCACTGCCTGAGCGAGCCCAGGAAGCCGGGCACCGGCACCCTGCCCTTCCTGCCTTTCTCCCAGCTCTTCCGTGCACCAGCGGCGGCGAAGACGCCGGGACAGCCAGGCATTCCCCGCCGGACTCGGGGATGGCGAGCCCGGGGTCCAGCTCCACGCCACCGGCCCTGCCCCGGCCCCTCGGGCCCGCGCTCCGGCGGGGACAGGGGCAGGAGCACACGCGGAGCACACGCGTCGGCCCCGCCGCCCGCGGCCGAGGAGCCCCGGCCCGTCAGTCCCAGCCCAAGCCGAGGAGCAGCGCCGGAGGCTCCGGGGGATCTCCCTGCCCAGGGGCCCAGGGAGCTCTTACCGAGAGGCGGCTCCTGAGCCGGGCCCGGGGCCTGCAGCGGACATGGCAGCGGCGCCCGCGCTCCCCGCCCGCCGCCGGAACAGGGCGCGCGGCGCCGGCAGTGGCGTCACGACGCGGGCGGGGTCGCGGCTCGTGGCTGACGCGCCCGGCCGGCGCCGTGTTGGAGCCGGGAGTCGTCGCGGCAGCCCCGCTGCGGGTGTTGCGTTCCCGGGGCCGCCCCTCTGCTCGCTGCCTCAGCGCTGCAACGCTGCGGGAGTTTAAACGTGGGGGATTCAGCCCGGCTGGGGGCTGGGTGTCCCCAAAGCTGCTCCATCACCCCTCCTCAGCCGGGCAGGGGAGAGAAAACAGAACGAAAGGCTCGTGGGGCAAGATTAGGGTAGGAGAGATCCCTCACCCGGCACCAGTACGTCAAACCTTACCCGGCTGGGGAAATCGGTTTAATTTATTGCTAGATAAATCCGAGTATGGTAATGAGAAATAAATCCACACCTTAATCCCCCACCCCTTCCTGTTTCTTGGACTCGGCTGTACTCCCGATTCTTACCCTCCACCCAGCACTGCAGGGGAACGGGGAGTGGGGGGTCACATGCTGTCACTGCCTGTCCATCGTCCTCAAGGGAAGGACTCAAAATTTTCCTTGCTTGCACGGGGTCAGTCCTCCAGGACAGGCAGTTTCACTGCGGGTCTCCCATGGGGTCATAAGTCCTGCCAGCAAACCTGCTCCAGCATGGACTACTCCCTCCACGGGTCCGCAGGTGCCTGCCAGGACCCTGCACAGGATGGGCCTGCCACAGCATCAGAGCCTTCTCTCAGCATCCACCTGCTCCAGCGTGGGTTCCTTCAGGAACTGCAGGTAGATCTCTGCACCCCTGTGCCCTCCATGGGCTGCAGGGGCACAGCTGCCTCACCATGGGCTTACCCACAGGCTGCAGGGGAATCAGCCCCAGCACCTGGAGTAGCCCCTGCCCTCCTTCCCCACTGACGCTGGGCTCTGCAGGGCTGTCCTCTTTTCTCTGGCTGCGAATTGCTTCTGTGCAATAACTATTTTTCCTTCATAATTGTGTTATCCCAGAGGTGCTCCCACTGTCGCTGACGGGCTTGGCCTTGGCCAGCAGTGGGTCCGCCCTGGAGCCCAATGGCTTTGGCTTCACTGGACACAGGGAAAGCTTCTGGCAGCTTCCCACAGAAGCCACCCCTGCAGCTCTCCCCATCCCCCATCTCCCCTACTACACAGCCTGGCCCTGTAAACCCAGTACATTAAAATGGTTCATCACATCACAGCTGCCCAATGGGGTATCTGTAGAAATTTCCCATGTGCAGGTCAGAGCATTCAGGGAGTTTTGTCTGGTTGGGTTTTGGAGAACTCTAGCAGATTTTTTAGAAGATGTTTCCTATCTGAAATTGTTTCTTTCCGCTTCCCTTTTAGCAGGTAGAAACTTGCTGAGCCTTTAATCTCACCTCTTCCAAGAGTTCATGTGCTGGTTTAAAAAAATAACAACAGACACATTGATGCTGTGGCAGTGTGGTACCAAAGCTTTTCCCTCAAGTATAAATACAGAAAGATGAGAAGGTGGGAAAAGTTAAAGGGCAAACACGCTTTATTTAAAATAACTTTTGACCATCCATTTCATTGCAAAGTAAAGCAGAATAATGCAACATTGCGGTAAAAACAAAGTAATTCCAGGAACAGAAGGAGCAGCTCAGCCTGGTTTTTAGAAACACACTGTTGCTGACTAATTACTGCAACATCTCCTGAAGTGGCCTCGGGGCTTTTCCCTCCACTTATCCTTTTCCTTAGATGGAAGCTTATGTTTGTTCCCTGCGCCCAGGGGTGACGTGGAGTAAAGCCTGTTACGTACCCATCGTAAAGAACTGAACTATAAGCTCTTGTGAGCTTTCCAGGAATCAGTAGAAGATCATGCATTTGCCATCTCTTCATGTAAAATTCCTTTCCACTTCCCCCAAGAGTTGCCAAACTCCATCTCTTCAGTGCTTTAGGGTCTGTGAAATGAGAACTCTGCTATCCCGTAGGGACCAAGGGGGAAAGCAGGTCCCCCCATCTGCCAGCTGCAAGAGCTCTTCATCCAGAATGTGCCCACAGAGCAGGACAGAAACAGAGGCAGGTTCCTCCAGCAAGCCGGGTTTAGGCTTTTAAGTTACAGAAGTTGCTCCCTTCCTGTGTGGTGTGGCTCTACAGATCCAGGGCACATCTTTGAACGTTGCTGAGGGACATGAGGTGCTGGCAAGCGTTTGTTGTGGGTGGCCATTACTGGAGCAGAGCCCAGGCCTAGGAGGGAGATGCATTCTTCTTGTTATCAGACTCTTCCTCTGCCTGGCACTGGGCCTGGAGTGCAGTGACAATAGCCTTAGAAAAATAAACATCTTAATTCTTTTCCTCATTGGAACAAATAAGGACAAAAGCTGCCTGAAGAGCTCCAGAGGATCCATCTGAAGGACCCGTATTTCCACTGGATCTAGGCAAAGCAGTACAAACGTTGGTCCTGTCTTTGGAAAGGCTTGAGCTTATCTTTCCCATTCTTGGGTGGGTGTGGGAAGGCTGCCATCCTGCACATGAATAATTGGTGTCACAGGTCAGATATGCTCTTCCTGTCATCAACAGACTAAGTTGTTTAGGGAACCAAAAACTGTTGTGAAAATAAGTAAGTCCCCTTCCCTGCCCAATTTCCTGTGCTAGATTGAGCAATTTGGGTCAGAAAAGGAACCCCAAGTATCTCATTACTGGTAACAGAACTCAGCACCCATGAGAAAACACTTTGCCCTGGGCCCCAGTGGACTGCATCTGACCCTGGGTGAGGGGCTCCAGTACTGTTGGAGTGTGTAAATTATGTGTCTGTCAAGTGTCCTGACCTAACACTTAATTTGCTGCAGGAGATCAAGAACTAGTCAGCTTCGTTTCTTTGCAGCAGAACTGGAAAGGCTGGGGGAAGGAATAATGTAATGGCTACAACTCTAATTTAAATAAATAAGCGGTTTAAGCTTTTTTTTTCTTACCATGTGCCCATGCTGACAGTAACCTAAGAGAGACTAGGTGTCCGCAGACACATGCAGTCAGTCAGAAATTACTAAACTGAGTGCATGAGGCCACTGGATGGCCAGTTCTGCTCTCACATAAGAAGCCAGGGCAGACTATAGTGCCCTTTGGCCATAATGTTGATCTGATGGAGAGGGGAGGAGGGTTTACACATTGCCAATTTCTCTTTCTTGTCTTCCCTACTTTACTGACTCTAAATCTGGAAGTTAAGGTTCATAATAGCTACTCCCAGATACCTGTCACGTTTGGATCCTAGCAGACTGTGTGAGTCGGTAAGAAGGGTTGAAACGATCAGAGGTGCAGATCTCCTTTGACAGCATTTGAGGAACTCCATGGACTACATCCCTTCCAGCCACTCAAGAGCTGCTTCAGCTCAGACTCTTCACAGGACCATGTAAACTGCTTAGAAAAGCCACCTGATGATGCTCACAGCTCAGTCTGATCTTCCAGGTCTGTTAGAAGTCCCTTACAGCTCTGATCCTGGATCCATAGTGAGAGCTGGTCAGGCAGAGGAGCAGGGATGGTGCTGTCTGGACTGACACAATGAATAGTTTTGGTGCATTCAGCTTCTAGCTGCTCACTGCAGAGACCCAGTGACACACTTCTTTCACAGTAAAGCAGATCATCTGAGCTGTTCTCAGTGCCCATGAGAACGCCAGCCCAAACTGAAGGTGCTTTGCTGCCAGATTACTGCAAGTTGCAGTTCTGCTTGTTGTATGTGATAGAAGAAATGAGCATCCATTCTTCTGTCTAATGGGAGAAAGAAAATGTAAAATCCTGGTCCTCTGCTGTGTCCCTCAGTGCCTCTTCTTGAGAAAAGATGAGTGAATAATTCTCCATCTGCAATCAGAACAGGCTGAGTGGCCCTAACAGATCCTAATGGCATCCTCTTGGTGAATGGTGGCCTCAATCACTGTGTCTGTTGTTTGCCTGGAGCACTTGCGACTCCCTTTCATGCTTTTCAGGTTTTCTGAAAGATGCTTCTGGAACTTCTTGGTGAGGAAGCAGTAGATGATTGGGTCCAACACACAGTTTGTGCTCAAGAGGCACAAAGTCACCTGGTGAGCATCATTGAGCTGTTGACGCAGCTGGCAGTTTTCCTTCTTCCACTGCTCCAGAACAGTCAAGGTCCAGGGCAGGTGCACAATGTGATGGGGCACAAAGCTTATGATGAACACAGCCAGCACTGTGCACACCATCCAGAGGGCCCTTTGCTTGACGTGGGCGCTCTTCCGTGGGTGCACTGACTTGGAGAACAGGGTCCTGATAATGACGATATTCCAGCCTAGTATTAAAAGGAAAATGATATAGAAGAGGATGCAGATGATGACATGAATGGCGAGAACAGCAGAAACACCACTTGAAGAGTTATAGCGCTCAAAGCACCGCGTGAAATTCCTGGAGCCGATCTCCTCCTGATTAGTATTACTCTCAAAAAGGTAATACAAAGAGCTGCCCACTATTATGATCCAGATAGCTGCTGATAGGTAAATACCTCTTCTCTGGGTGGTCAGCTGAGCAGCTTTAATAGGATTAGTCACAGCTTGGTAACGGTTGTATGTGATGACCATCAGAAAGGCAACAGAAGAGTAGGTGTTAACAAAAAATAAACAGCCAGTCACATTACAGAGGAACTCAGGCATGATCCAGTCTCCATGGTGGTGGTAGTAAACAATCCACATTGGCATCGTAACTAAGAAGAGCAAGTCAGCTACTGTCAGGTTCACCATGAATATCTTGATTTCATTGAGTTTCTTGGTGGGGTAAATACGGCTGAAAATCCAGAGAACATAGCAGTTGGCAACAAAACCCAGAATGAAAATGATGCTGTAGAAAACAGTGAAGAGGTTGTAACGAAATTCAGAATCTATGTGGCACGAAATGTAGGAATCAGCACTGCCTTCCACACCACCTTTGCCCTTTCCAGACATTGTGGTGCTGAGTGGGCACGTCTGAAACACAATTTCTGGCTGTAGTTTTTCTTCTTACCTAAAAATAGAAAGCATAAATCAAGTTGATTGGTTTAGCAGCATTGCTAAGCCAAACCCCATCTTTCATTTTCAGCTCCATGACCACAGGAGTTCTGCTGATGCCCTTGGTTCCAGCCAGACACCTGCCCTGCCTCCTTGGTCCTCTTCTTGATCCCATTTCCACACGATACAAGCCTTCATCCTGCTTTGTTTGCTGCAGTGAGATCTCAGATCACTCGTCTCTAATCTCAAAATACTTTCCCGCATGACAGTTCTTAGATTAAATCATCTGTTACTCTGCCCTGTCTGAAGCTTCTTAATCTTTTCCTATAATTAAGAATATTTTCTATGACTTGTCCTGTCCCTGCATCTGGTTCTCCTTTCTCCCCCTACCACAGCCCCTGCCCCCACCCCACCTCCTGCCATGGTTACTAATATTTTTAACTTGTTTACACATACTTTAAAGAACTCCAGATGTGAAACAATATCTGGTAAAAATGTCTCACAGAATCCCAGAAGAGTTGGGGTTGGAAAAGACCTCGGGAGATCACCTGGCCCAGCCCCTGCTAAAGCAGGTTCTCCCCAGGAGGTTGTGCAGGATGGCATCCAGATGGGGTTTGAATATCTCCAGGGAAGGAGACTCCACAGTCTCTCTGGGCAGCCTATTCTAGGGCTTTGTCACCCTCACAGCTAAGAAGTCTTTCTCATATTCAGTGGAACTTTCTGTATTTCAGTTTGTGCCTGGTGTCCATGTTCTGTCACTGGGCACCACTGAAAAGAGTCTGGCCCTGTCCTCCTGGCCCCTCCCTGCAGACAATGACAGACAGGGAGGGGTCCCCTCTCAGCTGTCTCTTCTCAAGGCTGAACAGCCCCATCTCCCCCTTTCCTCATAGGAGAGATGCTCCAGTCTCTTCATCATCTCCACAGCCTCCACTGGACCTGATCCAGAAGCTCCATATCTCTCTTGAGGAGTCCAATTCTGGACTGAAGAGCCCAGAACTGGACACAGCACTCCAGATGTGGCCTCACCTGGGCTGAGTAGAGGGGTAGGATCACCTCCCTTGACCTTCTGGCTACACCTCATGGCTACACCTCTGGCTACTCCTCACGCACCCTGGGGACACCACTGGCCTTCCTGGCCATGAGGGCACACTGCTGGCTCATGGGAATCCACCAGGACCCCCAGGTCCTTCTTGCAGAGCTGCTGCCCAGCAGGTACTGGGACACAGGGTTATTCCTCCCCAGGCACAGGACCCTGCACTTGTCATTGTTGAACTTCATTAGGTTCCTCTCCAGCCTGCTCAGGTCTGGATAAATGGCAGCCCAGAGCTGATGTATCACCATTCCTCCCAACTCTGTATCCTCAGCAGACCTGCTGGGCATAGGGTCATTTCCAATCACCAACAAAAACCTGTTGTTTTCTGACATTTTCCTGCTTACACTTGTAGAGGCTTGTGTTTGTTTTCTCAGCTTCAGGTACTGCACGCTCCTGACACCTCCTTTACAGGCCACCAGATCTCTCAGTTGTTGTACTCAGTGAATGATGTAAAAGATCCTGATCCTAACAGGTGATGTTTTGTGGTACATTGTTAATTCTAACCTCAGGGTATCTCTCTTAAAATCTTGGCTGTTGTCTATCATCATTTTGAACTCAAGTTGTCATCAAACCAGTCTGACCCCCTTCCCTCCCTGCCCCATTTCTTCGTCAGGTGCAAGAGGCGGCAGCAGCGACTCTGCACTTCCATGTCAGACTGGTGGCAAACATGATCCCTAAAGAGACACCTTCAGGGTTTGGTATTACCGTTTTCCACTTCAGTGGGGATTTCTTCAAATCTTGACTCCAGTTTGAACATATCAGTCAGTCCATGCTTGGAGCAATGTGGTCTAGTGAAAGGCATCCCCACCCATGGCAGGGGGTGGATGAGATAAGCCCAAACCAGTCTGTGGTTCTATGATTCTTTATCGAATTTCTGCATCCTGAATATTGTGCATGTCCCTGTCTCAGTTTTACATGAATCTCATCTAATCTCTTGTATGCTTTAACCTGCTGCTTTTACCCTTCAGTGGACACACAACCTGTTCCCAACTCTGGCAGTGACTCCCTGTGTGGTGCTGGGCAGGCACTTACCTCTCCATGACATGATCCTGCAGACCTGCATGTTTTTATCTCCCTGTCCCTTAATCGGAAGTGAAATGGCTGCTGCAGGGAGAGTGGTGGGAGAGCCCTCAGTGAGGCTGCTTGCTGGGGTTGAACCTGCTGAGGTTTTAACTGAATTTGCAGAACACGGTGGTTTTCCTTGGGAGTGAGTAAACTCTACCACCAGTCATGAAGCCTAAACTGGAGTGAGTCAAGCTGGGAATGCCAGGTGCTGCTCATTGTAGTGGGCTTGCCTCAGCTCCACCAGCCCCATGGAAAACAGGCATTTCCCCAAAGACTTGCTGCTCCTGAGCAGGTGCCCTTCCGGGCACCTTTCTGGATCCTCCCCAGTAGCAGACAGTACTAGGAACCCCCATCCTACCCTTTGTGGTCTAAGTCCTCCTGTGTGCCCTTGTGCTGTTGTTCCTCATTTACACATTTGCACATTTGCAATTTTCCTCTGCAAATGGGGAAGTCAACTGGAGCTAACTCTCCCTTTTTCCAGAAAACTGCAACCCCTTGGTACTGCTCTCCAGCCATTAGGAGAGGAAGGCAGCAGTCATCTTCTGAGGGTCCTGTCCTTCCTCACCCCTTACAGGTCCCCTAAGAACATGACAATTAAAGACTCAGACTTCCCAAGGGAGCTGCACGCTGGGCAGTGCTGGGTTCCAGGTGTCCTTAAACTCAATCTTCCAGCCATGGTCCATGTGGAATGGACACTCAACTGTGCCAGTATTGGGAGCTGGCCCCAGATGACACAGGTATTTCTCCTCATTCACCTTGATCTCTGCCACCCTGCTGAGAACCCCCTGATCTCCAAAGGGCAGTAGGTTATTTAGGTGGTGGTAGTCAGGAGGATGGTCTGGGCTGTGACACCTGAAGGTGTGGCCACAGAGTCTGGCACATCCCTGAGGAGTGATGTGTAAGTCACTGCTGCCCTATGGAGGGGATCCAGAGCAGGCGGGACCCACACTCTGTCCCCTGTTCTCCTTTGATTCATGCAGAACACAAGGCAAGTCCTGGTCATCTCAGGGATCAGTTTGCACACCCTCATCTATGGATGAGAAGTGGTAATTGTCACAACATGACTTTGCATCAATGTCTGTGCCTCAGCCCAGCTCTGCCACCCTCTGAGGGACCAGCTCCACTGAGGAGACGTGCTGGGTCGTAGGATTTGCAGCTCAGCTCAGGAGGGCACCAGGCAAATATGGACATTCAGGGAAGGGGTGAGACTGTGCAGGGGCAAGACAGACTAGTAGGGAGTGTTACATTTGATACATTGGTCTGACATTAGAATAAGGAAAAAAACCCCAAGTCCTAATCACCTAAGATCAGTAAAGAACTCTTTTTTTTCCCCCCAAATCTGCATCATAAACTCACACTGCTATGACTATCTGCAACATCAGCAAATAGTTCTGGTGCTTAGGTCTGGGATCTTTGCAATGGAAGGTGCTGCTGTGGCACCAGACCTCAGTATAGCAAGAGTGGGGGAAAAAAAAGCAGGTGATGCATCTCTTTATCAGGATTCATGAGGAGGAGAGAAGTGCTCACATCCAATACATGAGCATAGCTGTTGTTCACAAAGTCCCTTCAGACAGTGCCCCAGGGCCCTGTCCACCCACACCTCCATTTCTGGTGCTGCACAATGACATGGTGGCCTCCAAACTTTGCCCACGAGCTCTGGTGAACTTTACTGGTCTCCAGGCTGCCCACCAGCCGCCAGGTTTAGCAGATGGGGTGGAGGGGAGAACAAACCTACACGTCCCCTCCATGGCAAAGTCCTGCACAGAAGGTGGGCTAGAGCCACAGAGCTCTGACCTGGAGAGGTGAGTGTGAGGAGGTGCCCTATCACTGCTTCCAGTCTGCTGAAATCTCTGGCAAAGGTGGTCTGTGGGAGATGGAAGTGCCATCTCCTGGCCCCAGCAGCACCTCGTAGAGCTCACCTATCTTGGCATTAACAGGCTGTGCTGTGCCAATGCCAGGGTCCTGCAGGGCCCCACCGGAGCGGTGTTCTTCCCCTCTCATGAGCCAAGTGAGATGTTCTACTAAGTACAGCTAGAAGGGAACAGGGCACCATTCCCCACAGAATTTACCCAATGCCCACTTCCCTCTTCAGCCTGAGGAAGCCAAGCTCACGTCTCCCGTACGCCTGTGGATGCCCTGGGGTCTGGAGGGCAGTACGGGGGCTCTCACTCAGCCTCTGCTGTGGAGGAGGTTCACCTTTCTCTGGAGCCCCTTCATGCCCCTGTGCCAGCAGAAGGGTGAGCAGGCACCACGGGCAGGGCGCGGATGGCTGTGGGTCCTGTTCTCTGCTGTGGCAGCCGCATGGCCAAACCCCCTGAGACCTCCAGCCCAAGCCACTGCCTTGTCCACAGCGCCCCAGCCAGTAATCCCAGGTGGTTTGTACCATCAGCTCCACTGGATGCAGGGCTGAGGGTGGAAGTAACCAGGTGTGCAGCAGAGCATGGCCATGGCACCTGCTGACCCTGCTCCCAGTCTTCCATGGACCATGCCCTCCCAGTAAGGATTTACTGGCTCATCCATGCAAGCAAGCTATGCCATCAGCAAGAGTATATTCCAAGAGGAAGAGTATTAATAAAGTATATTTTCTGCTTACCACAGATGAAAAGATTCAGCACAGTATGTCCATCTTCAGCCTTAGTAGTGGTGAGTGTTTCACTGAGGATGCTTGGTCGTCTCCCAGAGGTTATTTTCCCTGCCCTGGGGCTGGACAGTCTCCACACAGACAGCTCTCAAGAACAGGGCACCAGAATGGGAGCATCTGTAACATGACTGCAGAGTCACTAGAGAAGAGGAAATGTGTGACATCAGCTAAAGGAAATGAGAAATAAAATAAGCTGTAGAGGAAAGACAATTAGCCACAGCAAAGGTCTGGAAAGTCCTTAAGGCTTTTTACTTAGACTATCTCTGCTTCTAATGATCCTGAAAGAGGGCAAAGTTCGGATTTTCTTCTAAAGGCAGAATAGGAATCCACTCTGTGTCCCTGGTTAGATTTGGGATTAGACAACTCTTTAGCATCTTCTTTCTAATGGCAGAAGAGCTTCCATTTAATAACTTCCAAGAAAGGAAGAGACTCATATGTCCCATGGACAGACTCATTCCCTAGTAGTCTCCTTCACACTTGTGTTGGGGCTGATCAGACCCAGGAATTCAACCGTCTCCCTTCATCTTAAGGATCTTCAGCAGACACTGAGACACCACAGCAGGGCAGATCCTCACCTGTCCCATACACCATTACATCATGGCCACCATTACCTGTGGCAGCCTGACGCTCACTCAGCATGGCAATGCTGTTGGGGTGCTCAGGGAGACACCTGTGACAAGCAAAGCTGCACACATGTCCCAGCCAAGCCAGAAATCCCAGGCTGTCTCTCCCATGGCGACGGTTAACCTGCCCTCCGTGCCCTCCACTGCTCTACACCTGCACGCAGCACAGATGTGAGCTCAGAGCAAAAACCTCACATCCAACACACCTACAGAAACCAGAGCCCTGAGTTCGGTGCTTGGGGTCACTGTGAAACACACTGGAACAGAGCTATGGAGTTCACTACCAGCACAAAGGGGAGTCCAAGCCTGCCACAAGGCTGCTGAGGAAACATGGGCCCAAGGGGTGGCAGAAGAGGCCAGCCAGTACTGAAGCTCCTCTGGGAGGGCTGGGAAAAGCTCCGCTGGCTCTTCTTAGGAAATGCCACCTATGACAAACATCCCACAGAAGGTCCTGGCCATGTTCATGCTGTAGGGGCAGTAGAGACCCCCATGGTGTGGCTTCATGTCCTGGGAGGCACAGGGACAGGATGAGGATTGTGTGCCCTGGACCTCACCAGTGAGGACACCAGCCAAACTTCTCCAAGAGCCAGGAGCTGGCACAGACCCTGGAACACTTTCATGTCACACTTTTGTTGTTGGGTTGGTGAACCCTGGCTCCAAGCTGGGATATGGCAATGTCCTCATCAGCAGGGGAGATGGGGCACTGACAGACAGGCCAAAGTGGACAGCAGCAGTGCTGCTCTATGCTGGCTTTTGGCTCACCTGGCCTCAGGTGTCCCGAGGTCATGGGCTGCACAGCACCAGGAGAGCCAGCACCATGCCAGCACCACTCACTGTCCGTGCCAGTGCTTGGATGTCTCCAGCCAGGGGCAGCCAAAGCCCCAGCATCATCTTTGCCTGGATCAGCTCTTCCTTGGCTCTTCTCCAGAGGGTGCAGGTGGCCTTTCCCTGGGCCACTATAGAGGGAAACACCTGGTGTGCACTTCAGCACAGTGCTCTGCAGGTGTGTGTCCAGTGCTGGGCAGTTCCTGGGAGCCCCAGGTGAGCTCCGGCCAGGTTGGACATTTGCAAGTGGTCTGCAAACTGCTGGACAAACCATGTCCTGCTGCTCTGAACCCTGCTGGGGGAGAGCTCCAAGACAACCAGAAGTCCGTGGACACCACAACTAGCACCACAGCTGGACATGTCTGAGCTGCTGTGGAGTCACTCTTGTCACCCACAACAACAGCACGGGGTGGCCAAGGTACTTGGAAGCCCCCTGAGCAGAGTGGAACCCCCCCAGCATGAGGGAGCTGCATAGCAACATCACCACATGGGATGGGAGCCCCAGCTCTGCCTTGCCTCAGCAGGGGTGGGGGCTGCATGGGGGGCTGGCATGTGGAGCAGGGGACAGCCAGGCTCTGTGTCTGTCAGGCCACGTCAGGGTGAGCTGAAGGGTGAGCTGAGGCTCCTGCAGTGATGCTTCAGAGCTGTGCAGGGATGGAAGCTGCAGCCGTCTCCTCGCCTCTGCCACCAGCCATCCTCCCTCCTTTCCCCTTCCCATCAACCACTGTAAGGATGAACCAAGGAGCCTGACCTTTCGTGGATCAGACAGAGCTCTAGCTCTGCCCTTTAGGCTGCTTCTGGGGGTTTAAACTAAAAAAAAAAAAGAGCATGCTAAGGAGGTTGGCTGGCAGCCCGCCCGTGTCTCTGGAGAGAGCAGCCAGTGATGTCACGGGGCAAGGGGAGAGTTTGCAGGGTCTGTAGCAACACTTGACAAATCTTGGCTCACTGTCCTGCCACAAACCAGCCCTTAGAGGAAATGAAAGCCTAGGGGGTTTGGGGCTGGGGAGGAGCCCTCAGAAATCTTCATCCTTCCTCTGCCCAGCCCTGCAGCGTGGCCATTCTGTATCAACAGGTCTCATTGCCCCCATACAGTGCACATAGCCAACGCCTCCCTTTCACTCCGTTCCCACCTGGGGACCCTCTTTCCCTGCTCTCCTGGCACCACTGCCCATTTCCGAGGGTGTAACTTTGAATCCAATATTAAGATGCATTTTGCCAGTGGAGGCTGGGCTCATTCAGCACTCCTGGCAGTCTGACTGCCCTGTGCTTGATGTGCCTTGCTTCCTGCTATTCCCGCCCAGGGGAGGTGCACACTGGCTGACAGCTCTGACAGCCGTGCAAAGCTGAGTTGAGAAAAAAACCAACCTTGAATATGCCTTTACTTTCACCAAGCCAATTTGCAACCTAATAAAAGATAAATAAACTGCTTTTACTCACAGATGCTGTTAAGGAGCACTAATGGTCCTTCAGGTTGTTGTACATGCTGGATCCTGGAGCAGCTGTTCCCAATGCTGCTGTCCGGGAATAACTCCACATGGGCTGACTGGTGGGCCATGGCTATTCCCAGTGGGTCTGGCACCCAACAGCACTCTCGTGGCAGCACACACTGCCATGGTAAATGCCCAGTGCTCCCTGTACACTCCACCTGCCTCTGGCACGTGTCTTTGGGGTCATTTCCTTCGTAGACAGAGTTGGTTAGCATCCATCGCTTTGGATGACCACATGTAGAATTTGGAGGGATCAGAAACTCTCTTGATTTTGTAAGCAAATATCCAGAGATCTCTTCCCAAGAGCAAGCCACACTGTGTTAGTGGAGAAGAGCTCTGCAAGGAGTGCAAATGGAGGAGCAGCATTTCAGCCGATGGGTCTGTGACTGACCTGTCAGTGACACCAGCAGTAACCAAGGACAAGATGAAATACCAACATGGAGCTTGTTGACAGCACCAGCCACTGGCACACAGATAATCCCTGCTGGTCTCAGTCTCCAGGACACGTTCTCGAGTGCCAGGATGGGTCTTTGAAAAAGCATGAAGTTCCTTTGGAGCTGCAGCTTGTGCTGAGCTGGTGCTGAGTGTTACTGTCTGTGATTTCCCACTACTCATGTAACACCTTCTGCAAAATTTTCTTTTGCTTGTTGCAGGAAAGAAATACTAAACAAACCCAGCTTCCCCTGCCGGGAACACTTCAGAGTCAAGCACAGTGTGTCCCCACCTGGTTACCAACTCTGCAGGAATGTGCCCCGGAGCTGGGCTTGCTTGGCAGGAAAATACACCAACCCATCGGCCAGAAGTCACTCCTGGGGCAGTGGCAACAGCACTCCCTTCATACCCTCTGACAGCTGTCAAGGCAGGGCACGGCTTCTGCTGCTGGCTGTGCCTGGGATTGCTCAGACTGGCAGAGAATGTCACTTCTGGAAGCTGAGCAGCCTCACCAGCAGTGGGTGAGGCAGGGAGCAGGGTAGCCTCCAGCTGGTTTTGGTTCCCAATCTCAGCCCTGCTGCACTGGACAGAGGGGTGAGTTTGTGGGCCACTGCCATTAGGATTTGTGTGCTACAGCCCCAGGCTGTCACAGCTCTGCTGGAGGTGAAAGCCACGTCCTACCTGAGCTGTCACAGCTGGGACACTGCTCCCAACTGCAGTGAGACACCTCCTGCCACAGCTGCCAGCCCTCTGCCCCTGTGCCCTGTGTGCACAAGCAGGATGAGGGACCTGGTCTTCTTGAGAGGCTCCAAGCATTACCTCCTCTTCCTTGCAGGAGGAAGTTCCAGGCACGTCTCCTCACCTTGCTTTGCAGAATCCAAATGAAGCCAGGGTTGTTGTTGTCACTCAGGGGTGGAATGGGACCCGGGTGAGGGCAGTCCCCATCCCCACAGCCCCAAAGGCACCAGCAGCACCCACCCGACTCATGCCATTGTGATGTACCTCATCACCTCATCCCTGCTTGCTGGGCATGGGGAACAAGGAGTGTCTTCCCACACTCAGGCTGGGAGAATGAATATATCTCTGAAATCCCTGGTGCTATCTGAGATGCCATGGCTGGGAGATCCATGGGAGATGTGGAGCCAGCCCATGTCCTGAGATACCCAGACACAGAAGGAGCCTGTGGATCTTGGGGAGGGAGGCCTAGGAGAGCAAGCAGAAGGCAAAGGAGCATCTTACCTTAGGGTCGCAGAGCACCTGCTCCAGCTCAGTCACAGACCCCAGCCCACCAGGCCCCTGCCGCAAGCGCAGACACTGGCAGGGCCAAGCTGTCAGCGTGCTCCTGCCCGGGAAGAGGCTCCGACGGGAAAGAGGGCGTCGTGCTGGCTCCCAGGTGAGTGACTCACTTCCCTCTTGGCACTTGTGACATGCTTAGCTGTGCCCTGGCTGCACCCTGCAGCTTGACACCAGTTCCTGTGGTCCTTCCTTGGGCAGACGGTGGAAGGGACACAGTGGTGGAAGCTCCATCATGGTCAGGGGTTTGTCACACTCCTGTGTCACCTGGTGCCTCACAGGCCAGAGGTGGAGTAGCCCAGCCCTGGAGCAGCTCTAGGGCAGGGGCGTTCCCTGACCAAGCCAGGGGCACAGAGATTGTCCCAGCTCAGCAAGGAGGGGCCAGTGCCCTTGCCAAATCTGTCCTCTGGGCTCCTCATTTCCTTCCAGATCCTGGGGTCAGGAGACAGCACAGCAAGTGCTTGTTCCAAGGCTTCCATGGGAGGTGGAGATTCAGCAGGCAAAGTGCCAGGAAGGGACTGCTCTGCTGTGAGACTCTCCATATCAGAAAATATCAGCCAGGAAATACTCCAGGTTGTGGCAGCACCTTCCTGTGCCCCTTCTGCAGCACTGTAAACCCCCCTTGGTCCTTGTGTTCCTTCAGCCTGGGAAGAAAGAGCAGTGGGGCATGTGGGGGACCCACTCCCTCCTGCTGCTGCTGGCACTGCTCTGCCCAGGTTCCACATGGGGTTTCCCCAGACGTGTTCTGTGGCACTGGCATCGCTCAGGTCATGGGCACAACATCTGCCTGAGTCACTCGTGTTATAACAAGAAATCACAAGTGTTTCTGTCTGCTCCCTTTACGCCCCGTGGGTTGTTTAACAAGGAAGTGTTGTTGAGGTTTCTTTGCTGGTAAGAATTGGCTCTGGTTTTGCAAGGAAAGGAAATGTGAGGGTTCTAAGCCAGTCCTGAAGGGCAAGACAGTCACAACCCTTAGGTGCACAAAGCACCACTGCCAGAAGGAACTGGCTGTCTGCACGTCCTGGAGCTCCCCAGGCACCCAACTGCAGACCTGCAGCAAACACCCCAATTTCCCAACTGAACAACCAAGCTGCACCAGTTTAACTATGGCTTTTCCCAGCACAGAATGTTGGCAGCCAGGCTCTGCCAGGAGCACAGACAGAGAATGAGGACAGTTAATGTCCCCTCTGTGTCAGACTGGTGACACTGCACTTGGAACCACATGGGCAGTTTAAAAGGGATGTGGAGAACTGGAGAGGTAGAGAACTGGCATCACAGTCTAAGCTTGGAGCACATCCCACAGAGGGAGCCAGGCTGGAACAGCCCAGAGGCAGAGGGAACACCTGATCACTGCCTGCAGCTGCTGGAAGTGAAGTTGCAGAGGACAGGCAGGAATTCTTCTCAGTAGTGACAAACAGCACAACAACAGGCAACAGATGCAAAGCGGGATACAGGATAGTCAGGATGGATGTCAGGGAAACATTTTCACCACAAAGGGTGTTCATTCTTGGGAGAGAAACCCAGGGAGGCCAGGGGTCTCACCCTTATGCTTGACTAGATAAAACCCCAGCTAACCTCACCTACCATTAGTGACAGCCCCAACTCAACTACAAGGTCAAATTGAAGACCTACAGAGGTCCTTCCCCAAAACACTCCTAGAATGATTTGAACTGCAACAATCGTGCTGGCACATGTGCCAGTGTTATTTTCCTGTACAGGGGCTCTCCCTGTAACCAAAACATGCTCCTGCAACTAACTCTATTCCACCCAGAAAAACTGTTACAAGAGCGCCCACAGAGTGTCCCTGCTGCTGCAAGACAGCTGAATATCCCAGAAAGGGAATGTGAATGCAGCAGGCAGCCAGAGAGGCCAGGATTACCTCCCAGAATCCATTTTAATGACTCTGAATGGACTGCAGCAGAGATCTGCTACAAAGACCTAATTGCCCGAAGCTATGTGTCCATTCTTGCCCCATGAGCCCGAAGCCCTCCAGCTGGTGTGACTTGTGGGAGGCTTCCTCACAGGAAGGTGGCTGAACCTCAACAGCGAGTAAGGCAGCTCAGCTCCATCCCAGATCAAAGTGTGCACGGTGGCCACTGCAGCGCTGACACCCGAAAGGGAGAGACGAGGCCCAGTCTAGAGGAGCAGCACCCCCAAACACCTGACCCTTCTGGGCATAACACGAAGCCAGGGCTGTGAGAGCAGCACCTGCCAAGGAGCACAAGGAGGTAACCCAGAGGGGAAGGTAAGGGAGCCTCATCAGCAGGAGATGCACTGCCAGGAGTTCTGGAAAACAACCTCCCTTTCTCTGTGGGGAGGTTCCCAACACAGCCAGTGCAGCCCCCCACACGGCCAGGCCAAGCACACTGCGCTGGAGCACAACACAGGAGACGATGCCCCTTTTCTGCTGGTGGGTCGTAGAATCACAGAATATCCTGAGTTGGAAGAGACTCACAAGGATCATTGAGTCCAACTCCTGGCCCTCCCCAGGACATCCCAACAATCCCACCCCATCCCTGAGAGCACTGTCCAAATGCTTCTGGAGCTCTGGCAGCCTTGGGGCCATGACCATTCCCTGGGGAGCCTGTTCAGTGCCCCAACACTCTCTGGGGGAAGAACCTTTTCCTGATCTCCAACTTAAACCTGCCCCAACACAACTTAATTCATTCCCTCAGGTTGAGGGAATCCTATGAATGTAGGACTCAGCTACCTGAGCAGGGGAGGTCTGGCTCACACTGCAGTTTGCAAGAGGAACACAAAACAGCTAATCTCTCCAGATAACACACTGCTATCACCCAACTCTTTCTGAGGGAAACTTCCTAAATTAAGGCCAATCTCTCACAGTTTCTCTCCAGTTTCAGTTGTTTTAAGAGAAAGACTAACCAAGGAAACTCCTCTGGAAGGAGAGGAAAGCACAAGCCATTGATCTCTCCCACCTGGGTCCCTTCATCCAGGTCTTTGCTGGCTGCAGTGAATCCCCCAGAACTAGTTATGCCCTGAAATACAAATGGCACGCAGTAAAAAAGCTGTTCCTGCCCAGGGAGAAGGGGCTGATGGTGAATTAAGAGCACATCACTGTGTTTGCCAAAGATAAATGTCAAGTAGCACTGTTTTATGTCTTATCAAGAATAGATTTCATCTCTGGCTGATCCCCCAGGCCGTAACTTGGTCTAATAGCTTTGCTACCTGGTGAAATCTAGACCTCAACTTGTCTACACACTCACGGGATCCTCCATTCTCATTCCTAAACTGCACAGTAGCACCAGACAGGAAGGTTCTGCACCATTCCCTTTACCCACACTCTTTCTGTTGCAATTGACTCTTACCCTGAGCCCTTTCTGCTGCAATTGACCTTTTCAATCTTGAGACATAAGAAACCAAGTATCTTGCAAAGGTCTTTTCCCCATCCCACAAGTGTTGAACAGCAGATACACCCTTGCTGAGTGGACAGGGAGGGGAAGGCAAGCTCCCTGCCTCAGACTGGAACAAAGAGCTTCAGGAGTAACCTCTGGACTCCCAGAAAACAAAGCCAAACTTTGATTGATCCCCCTGTACACTCTGTGGGAACTGGACACAGAGGAGAAGTTACTTCCACAGGAAACCAAAGCCAAGACCCTACCAAAAAGTGCTTCTGCAACTCCCTGGTACCTCTTCTCCTTCAGAATGAAAACAAAATTTCTCCTGATTCCCAGCAATGCATTTTCTTGTCCTGCACATCAAGGACAAATAGTTGAGTTTACTGCCTTCAAAAGAGCTCCAGTGAGGGAAGAGGCCTAGAGACCCCTCTCCCTACACATCTGTACCTCTTGAAATTAAACAACATTGCATTCAGTCCATCCCACTGCCTTGGCATATGTGGCCAGGCAATGGCCCAGCCTGCATCTGGGGATCCATGTTGTGCACTCACTTATTTCCACCCAGGCAAATAAAACCAGTTTGCTTCTACAAAGGATACAAGGATCAGAATTACCCTCCCATGTTCCCTCCAGTGGAGCAGAGAAATACCAAGTAAAGGTTCAGGTTCTTCGGTATTGCCTGAGTTTCCCTGGCAGATGGGAAGTTTCTCAGGACTTGGCTGGGTAGATAAGACAGGAAAAACTGCATATTCAGACACAGAAGTGTATCATAGGCAGGGCAGGAAGCCAAGAAAACAGGAATATCTAAATGGAGCACGAAATAGTGCTGTTGCAAGCTACACACTTTGCTGTTCCAACCCAGTCAGATCCAGTGGAAAACAATGACTCAAAGCAGAAGCCCAAGGACCTGGGCCATGCATCCCTCGAGAGGCCGGTGGTGAGCCACTGCCCTGGGCATGTTCTCATCAACATACACAGCTCTGAGCAGCAGAATAAGAGCATAACATGGGTCTTACAAATGTTTCAAGTCCTCACAGGACCCATCCTGAGCTACCTGAAGGAAATGTAAAAAAAAGATCTGAAAGGGCAGAAAAGACATTATACCATTGGCAAGGAAACGCTGCTAGAGACCAGTGTTTCAGTATGAAAGGGAAGGACCCTGGGGTGAGAGTGATGGAGACAGATCTCTAAGCTAGAAATACTTTGACAGGGGAAGAGGCAGACAGGTTGAAGGGACAGCGTGTCCTCTGGGCACTGAGAAACTGCACTTGGAAACACCCTGATGTTGTGAGCTGCTACCCAGTGCTGCCTGTGTCTTCGAGCCAGGGAGCAGAGGAGGTTGCATCTGAGAGGCAGCAACACAAGTTAGCTGACATTTCCCCCAGAACAAATGTGGGCAATCGCTGCCTTGACAAGGAAGCTGTGTCTTACCAATGCATTCCCAGTTACCAGAGGATCAGGTTCTGCCAATAAGTAATTTCAGGACCTGTCAGCCCATCTTAGCCTGCTGCTAGTTAATGTTTGGCTCATGTTCCACTGAGACATCACCAACATGTTACTTTTTAAGCAGTATCTTGCCCCTCGAGGTTCAGCTCAAGTGATCTATTTAGCAAGTTAGACCTCGCAGGACAAATAAGATGAAGAAACTACATTTCTGTGTTGACACAGAAAATAGGAACTATGTTCTGCTGTGTTAAGAGCTATTTAATGTATAAAGCACCAAAATACCTTAGTTTTATAAGAGAAGGACATTTCATTTTACATCTGGTCACACAAACCAGTGCAGAGAGGAAGGCGAATGCAGAGCACCAGGCTCCCTTCAGCAGCTTCAGCTAAGTCCCGGTCCTGTTTGGAAGCCCTTCCTTCCCTGGGAGCTGCTCTTCCTGCAGGCACCTTTGGGTAACACAGCTCGGTTGCATTGCTCGCCAGCAGCAGCCAGGAACAGGAGGCAGTTCACCAAAACTGGAAGAGCTGGGACCCCAGCAGCTGGAGGCCTCTCCTGGGGCAGCAGAGGTGACGTTCCCCGAGCGAGCTGTGGCCAAGGCCACGACACAAGGAGCAGCACAAAGGCTCACGCTCACTTGAAGAGGGCGTGCATGAGTGCAGGCCCAAGTGAAAGGACCTGGCTAATGGCACTGAGAGGAAGGAAGCAGCTCATCTTCATGGAAGCAGCTCCCCATAGAACCCAGGTGATGGCCATGAGGACAGATGGGAAGAGCTTGCAGAAAGGTCTCCAGAGGAACCTGCCTGGCACACTAGTCTGTGGCACATTCCATTTTCAACACCTTTAAATAGCTAAGAATCTCTTTAAAAACTTACAACACACAGAAAGCAGGAATTTAGAATTCCAAAGTCATGAGTTCAAGCTCACCCCACAGCTCCAAGGGAGTCACGCTCCCCACAAGTGCCCAAGTCCTCCCAACCCATCCACGCTCCCCCAGGGCCCAGCCACCAGATCAGTTCTCAGCACGGATCCTGGCACACCTGGCTTCACCCAGGCAGAATCCTGGGAAGAGCCATCTTCTCCCAGCCTTCTGAGTGCCACTGAGGACTGTCACTTCAAAATACAAACCAGAACAGACTTTGGGAGGCAGCAGACCTTACTGGGGAAAGCATTCATGCCGACGAGCAGCAACATCTTGGTGGCAGCACTCCATTCACACCTCTGCTATTGCATTTTTTAATAATTTCAAGAAAAAAACCCCATGGTAATTTGGGTAAAAATTTATTTTACATACAGACCACTGCAGCTTAACTATTCATTAAGAGAAGTTATTTTCCTTTATAGGAAGTGACCAGCTGGTCTGAGATTAACAGAAGTCTAAGCCTGAGAGCTGGAATTTTAGTTTGGAAATCAGATCTTGGGTGCAGGTTCCTTCCACTCACCACTCAATGCAGTAATGAGCTGCAGGATTTAACTGCAGGCCAGGTGCACTGCACAGTGCTGGAAGCACGTTCCCAGAGTCAGTCTGGACCTTTCCCAAGCTGAACCTCCTGAGAAAGATGGTGCCTGGAAGGGTTTGTATGCATTTCCAATATTTTGTTCAGCTCTCAAGCTAGAAACAGAAGTGGTGAAACAGCACAGTCTCTGTGAAGTACAAAACACCGAGTTACAGGGCAGCAGACACACGGGACAGCAGGAATGGCGGGGACTCTCCTAAGCCAAGTGTTCTACGCGTAGCGGGGCCCTGGCCGGGGTCATTCTCTGGCCCTATCTCAAACAGACAGAGTACAAAAAATACTTCGACTGATAATTAATTGTACTGGAAACAAACAGTCTACTCAAAAGCAAATCTTACTCTAGGTGCCAATGAGTCCTTAAAAGCAGAGAGGGGACTGAGAAGCTGCACTTGGGCAGTGCTGCCAGGATCATTCACGCTGTTCCATTTTTACTTTGGGAGGTCTCAGGAAGGTCCTGTTTTTCTTTTCTTTCTTCCCCTTTGTATTTGCCTGAAAATTTCTCCAGCTGTCTACACGACCATCCCGACTTTCCTGGGAACAACAGGAAGGAAGTGGACAGTTAAGAAGTGCAAGAGGTAGTACACACCATTTTCAGGAGATCAGTAGCAATTTCCCCTTATCCAGCATGCAGCCCCTGACAGACAGGACACACAGACACTGGGAAGAGCCAGAGCAACATAGTGCAGTGGAACTACAAGTGAGCTTACACAGTATAAGCACTCTGCTGGTTTCTTGTTTCAGAAACCACCAACTTGGGTTTGGCAGTTCTTACTAGTCTCTACTGAATCCTCTGATGTGCAAAGGAAACAAGAAACCTTCTCTCAAATGGCTGTTTCTGTCAGCCCAGAACGTGCCATCTCCTTTCTCTGTCTCACCTACTCACTCTCCTGATGCTGCAGCTTGGAGGCAGGGAAGAGAGAGAAGGGAAATGTACTGCTGCCTTCTCTCATGCTTCTCGCTCCAAGTCTCACCACATTGACACAATGAGAAAAGGTCTCTGATGCACTTTTCTCCTCTCCCTGCCCTACCTGCAGAGTAGTAGAAATCTTTCCTGAGGAGAAAAAAACCCCAAAACAAAACCCAAACCAAAACAAAAATCAAAAACCACAAAACCCACCCCCCAAACCCCAAATCTCCCCACAAAGCCAACCTATGATCTCTACAGGCTGAAGGTTTCACAGCAGGACAGAACAAGTTCAGGGATGATCCACTTCACAGCATGGGATCCATCCACTCCAGGCCCATCTCGGCAATACTGGTGCTGCAGATGGGCTCTGGCTACAACTGTTTGCTTCCCTTCCCCCTTCCCCACAGCAGGATGGGAGAGGGCCCAGCACCAGCAGGGATCTGGATGCTGGGGTACAGTGCACCCCCAACACCTTCTCCAGCCTTGCTGGTGACCATTTCATCTCTGTGAAAAGATGGTGTCAAAGCTGGGTGTAAATGTCTAAAATGAATCCTTGTGATGCACAAAAATTGGAGACTTATTTCTGCTATGCAGAGGTTCAGCTGTCCAGCAGTAGCTGAGGACACACAGGTGCTCAGAGCTACAGTATCAATAGTTCTGCAGCTCCAGTCTGCTCCATCCTTATCTGCTTGTGTCACTTGCTCCCATGTGCTGCTGTGCTTTACTGCACCCCTACAGCAGTGACACCCACCTTCTGTGGCCATCCTGTGTGGGAACGCAGAACCTCTGCCAGCAGCAAGGCCAGTGACACACTCAATTTACCTCTCTGGCATTACATAAAATCCAGAGCATGCTCAACACAGCAGCACTAAACAAGTTTTCTAGAATATACAGCTCTTATATACCTGTTATATGGCACACAACCACAAACTCTTCCCAGCTGAGTCTCCAGAGACATCCCAGTTGTCTGCTTTCCACAGGATGCCAGTCCAGCTCATGCACTTCTCTCCCAGATACCCCCTTTTTTAAAGTCCTCTTGAGCATGGACTGGGCTCTGGCTTTGGATTAAATGAACAATCTAGCTCATCCTTTCATGAGGTCCTGCACATCCTTACTGACTTCTTTCCTGCCCACCACTCCCTGCACATCCCAAGTCTTCAACTCTGGTATGTAATGAGAGAATAATTACAGGCTAGATAGAGTATTTTGTTGGGCTGCAAGTTTGACTCCTAGGACAGCAGCATAACTACCACAAACTACTTTGGATGTGTCTAAATCCTGGCTGCAGAGTGGCAGGGTCACGGGGAAGTGACTGTCAATTGTGTCTTTGATATTCAGAGGAGACACAGGTTCCATAAAAGTTAGCAACCAGACTGGAAAGTACCACAAACTGTCCACACAAACAGTTGCCAGATTTTTAGCGGTCACCAGTGACCTGGGCTAAGCAGCAATTCAATTTTACAACTAATGACAAGAATGAACTGCTGACAGAGACGAACAGTACTGCACCTTAATTTACCAGACCTGTTTCTGCACAGGTGATACCAAAGCCCTGTTGATGGGCTCTTCTCCACACACATGGACAAAACCCAGGCTGGTGCAGATCTTTTACTTAAATTGTCTTATAGACTTGCATACAAAAGGTTTCTAATCTCTCTAGGGGCATTCCCTGCAACATGGCCAAGAATTGCTGAGGCCCATTCTCTAAGTTAAGCTGCTAAATACCTCAAAGTTCTTCTGCCATTCTCGTTCTCTTTTAGCTTTCTCTTGTGCTTCGATTTCCTCTTCCCTCTGCCGCTTCCTGGAAGCCACAAAGAAGTTATGAACCCACAAGCATTTACTTTAAAGAAACACAGCAACACTTCAAAACATCTTAGAAAGTTCTTCTAATTTCTTGGCAGATTACAGAAGAGATAAATATGCACATCTACAATAGCACAGCAAATAGAGTTTTGTTTCAAATTTGGAAGAGCAGCGAGCATGACTTGGCCCCACTGACAGCAGGCATACAATTAGTGAGTCAGTTTCTCTTGCTCAGCAAAACAAGCTGGAGTTCTCATAACTCTAGTGATAAGTCTCTAAAACATTTTGAGAAGTTAATAACCACTTCAGCATGCAAGGTAGGAATTAAATTTTTATCCCCTTACTTTTCACCTGTAATCAAAAGCAATGTCCTACAGCCATCACCCACCTCACTGCCCAGCACAAAACCCCGCTGCGGGAAGTGCATCCGCAGGGAGCACTCAGGCAGCATGTGATCACAACACCTAAAATACTTCAGGACCACACATGCCACAGGGTATTTCTGGCACTTAATTAAAATTAAAAATCAATCCTTTGCATGCTAACAGCACGCAGAATTGTCTCACATTTCACTGTTGCGGCTGGCCTCCACGCATACACTTAAGAGAATATAAACATAGCAAATATATTGACATCTTCAACACAGGAGGGCAAATTTCTGGTGTGCTTTTCTCAAGCACAGGGCTCTACAACCCATGGACTGCCCAGAGAAGTGGTGGAACCTACATTATTGGAAATCAGCTTGACAGGACCCTTGTTAATCTAATCCAAGGCCCTGCTTTCAGCAGCAGATTGGATCAGATGATCTCCAGAGGTTCATTCCAATTTAGACTATTCTAAGATGCTCTGATCCCTTATCTTCTCTGAGGAAGCATGAGGGGGAAGAAGAGTCTGAACTGCACAAGAAGATCACATATACCTTTCATGCATTTCTTTCGCTTCTCTTTCTTTTCTCTTAATTTCCAGCTCAGCAAAGAGTTTCATTGTCTGTTTGTATACAGCTTGTTTGAACTGTAAAACACAAATCCAGTCTTAAAATAATGCCTATTAACACAGTTAAAGTCTGTTTTACATTGGAATGTAAGAAGAAAGCAAACCATAGGTATGCCACATAACCCCAATCCTGCCCTGACAGTGATCAATAGCAGCAGCACACACAAAGGTATAAACCACTGCTGATTAAATTCTGGCCCTGGCACCAGGAAACAACTACATATTAGCCTCATATTAGTCTCATTTTAATGTGTATTCATGAAGATGTGCCTAAATGGAACTGTTAGTTTCAAACTCTCTTATTCTTGGGTTAAGTGTTGCAGTGTTACATTTGACCAAAAAAGGCAAAATGGCCACTGTTTAGAGAGTAATTTTCCAGCAGATCTTGATGCGTTGTAAAAATCTAGCGTTGGCTTCCCAGTAGGAAATTAGTATGCTTAAAACTATCTTCATTATTTAAAGAACAGCAAGAGACTTCTGAAAAGCAATGGAAAATAGGATGGTTATGGAGTTAATGTGGTGATATCAACATGAAGAAATCATTTTCCAGGAAAAAATAAGGGTAATGAAAGTAAGACTGATGAAGTCAGTGTTTGGCAATCATCTAGCATTGTTACAGCCCCTTGTATTGCTGGACCTTTTCAGACTACAACCCAGGTAAGAAGAACTAAGTTATGCCATGCCTTTTTTAATACAAGTGGTTTGTTGCAGAATAGCACATCTGTCCTCCAGTGCCATATGAAAGAAACAGATGAAACAGCTCTCACTAAAAATGTCACAAGCTCATTTTAGCCACACTGCAGTGAGTCCTACATGTGCCTCTGCTGGCAGCAGGAATGACAAGGTTCCAGCAGTCCGAAGACAACAAGAAATTCAATTCAAAGAAGACTGAATGATGCACAAGCAATGAAGACTTGCTTCAAGAAAAGAATAGGGTATTTTGATCTATATAACCTCACAATATATTTACTCTTCATGCTACAGTGGAAATATTTTCCAAAGTATGCGGGTATCACCTGACATGGTATTCTACAGTGTCTAAGCAGAATTTGTTCTTCTGTAAACATAAGGATTTACAATATTAACAAGTGTAATAAATACTTCTGTACTGGTTTTGAAACTTAATTCCTCAAAACACAGTGTGTACTCCCCCATTTCTCTGAACAGAGTATGACTTACAACTTCAGGATCGTCCTCCTCTACAGTGGGAGGTTTTCCATCCTTCTTCAGTTGCTTCTTTTTTTCTTTCACCTAAAGATTAAGAACAAAACCAAGAGCCTTAAAGGTTTTATAGGGCTTACATAATTGTATCCAAATAGTTCTGCATTCCTACTCCAATGTGTAGAAAGAACTTTGCTCTTGATTGATGTTTTATTTTAGACCAAACCCTCTGAGGCCCAGATGAACACATGAACTGTAGTAATTAAAAATAATACATGAACTGTAGTAATTAAAAATACTATGTTGGATACTATTCCTTCAACACAATCCCTTTTGGTTTTTTTAAAGATATATTCTTCTTCAGTATACAGCATCCAAACCAGCAGGAGTTCATTTTGCGTTTTGATATTCAAGTGACTAACAACAAGCAGAACATGAAGTGTCCCTTGTGTTAAGAGTATCCAGGTTCTCCCATATCATCTGCTTTCTCAAGCTTGCTGTGTTTTAATCCACCCACATCACTCTAACTTCTTGGCCAATGCAATGCAAGCTCCTTTTCTTATATTATAGGCCAATATCCCCCAAACTTCCCAGTCTCCTGCTGTCACCACCTATTTTCTTCCACCTACACATATCTGAACTGCATCATTCATTCACAGACTTGGAAAAAATATTTAGGTCAGATCATGGGGTCTGACCTAATTATTTCAAGTACTGAATTTCACTGAATTATCTTGCACTGAGCTCAACAGCAGTCCTGGACACAGCATGCTTATTCCTGCTGTGAAGAGCTTGGAGCCCACCTGCACAGCTCTGTCACAAGGTTTGCTCAGCTCACCATTTAGTGACCTAAACATGAAGTAATATTACCAAAAAGCAAAATATGATTGACTGATTACCATTCACCCCCAACCCTGGACATTCCCACAGAATACTTACAGTGTGTTCCACATATTCTTTTCCTGCCTGTATCACATCTAAGGCTCTCTTCTTTTGCTCCTGATCTAGCAGCAGCTTGTATGCTTTATCTACAGCTAACAAAAAGCATTGGCATTAATAGCACCAGTAGTCACGTTCACAAGGCATCACAAGACTGCTACTTGTTGGCATTATAAATCTGACTTCTAAAATTTGTGGGGGTCATTTGTTTGGCAGGCTTTTTTGTTTGAGTTTTTTTATTAAATACATCTAGGTAAGTGATAACATGATTAGTTAAATGAGTTTTGGGGTACAGTAATAGCAGATACTGTCCGATACCTTCTGGAGGCAGCTGGTGAAAACGTAAGTCCTACCAGCTGTAGTTATTGGGCATGAGGTAAGTTTAAGGTGCAGAACACCTTACTGTGATGCAAAGCATACACCTAAAACCATCACATCACTCCTGTCATATGGTCTTTGAATAAAATCTAACGCACAGAATAAATAGTTTTTCTTGAACAATCCCAGAACCCTACAGAGATGTCTGTCCCTGTTGTGACATGACAATGCCATTGTTGCCACCTAGTGCCACCTGCTGAAATGCCACCACCCCACACAGCTGCTGCTCCCACAGCTGCTTCTGGCCCAGCTAAAGCACACAGCAACCCTTCTGTCCCCTTCACCCTAATGAATATTTAAACCAGCACCAGAAAAGCAACATCAACTACCAACCCAGAGCAGCTCAGAGAAAGGGCAAGTGCAGTACCTTCAAACGCCTTCTGGGCTCTATCTGCATCATCTTGGTTTTTGTCTGGATGCACCAATATTGACAGCTGCAAGAGAAAGGATCTTGCTATCAAGATCATTGTAAAAGATTAAGAGTATTTCAGAGATTTTTGAGAGGAGGGAGATAGTTTCAGACAAAAAGAATCCCAAGAGATCACATTCCTTTTTACATGAACAAATCAGCTGACAACATGCAGAAGTATGTGACAGTACAAGCTGATAAATCAAACAATCCCTGTAACAAACAGGCTGAGAAAAGCTGCAGCTTGCTATGTGCAGAACAATTTAAACATCCCTCAGCTGCAGTGACCAGGCTGATACGAACCCTTTGGTTGCCCAAGATTTTTATCCTTGATCTTGACAAGAAACAAACCTACAAAGATCCTCAACCAAAGTCTCCCAAGAAGTTCTCCAGTATCCCTAAGGCTGTCCAAATACCAAACTAAGTTAAGTTTTTCCTTAGGCTAATTTACTGAAAGTTAAGAAAACTCCTGCCTGTACTCTACCTAGCAGAGACAGGACATGGATCACTACCATCCTTAGGGCAACCTTAACTAGGCTGGAAAGCACATGTCCTTCACATTCCTCTTCCAGACAAAGTTCTTTCAAACTTTCCACATATGGCTTTTTAAATTTTCCCCAGACCTTTGATTTTTGCTATTGCTGTATAGAGCAGCAACTGAAACCACATTAGTGCCGAAGAATGCAAACTACTTTTGGAACTCTACAGCTGCCACTTTGTAGTTCCCAGGGTAAAGGTTTGCCTTCAGTCTGAAAAGATTTACTTCAGCCAGTGTCTTTTTTCTCTCTGTTGCTTGTCCCACCTTCTGCATTTAGGTGTTTGATTTCTTCAATACGCAATTCCATGCACATTTTTCATTTCATTATCTTGACTTCAAAATATCTCCCTGTAGTGTTCTACCAGCCCAAAGCTGAGAACATCCCACTTCATTGTCTCTCAGAACTGAGAAGTCAGCAACAGACCAAAAAGTTATCCTTCCACTTCCCACGTACAGGAGTAGCCCGTATCCCATTCCCAACTTGGCAGGCACATTCCTCTGCCAGCCAGCACATCCTCCTGTCTAAAGACACTCACACCACTAATTCAGGTGGAGGCCACAAACCTCCAAATACCGTTTCTTTGCTGCATGCACTGATTAAACTCAAATTTTTCCTGCAGGTCTGTCAGCAGAGGAAGGCTGGGGAAATGCTACCTGTGCTGTGTTGCAGACTTGCCAGTGAGCAGGGCTGCTGCTGTTCCAGGTAACCAAGCCACTAAAAATGACCACAGAAATTCTTAAAGAAACATCAGAGAAAACACACTTTTGGATCCAAGTCAACACACTTTTGGATCCAAGTCACATATTTGAGAAAAATACCTTTTGATCTTTCCTTTGAACTCAAGTTCAATAGGCTGACTATACATGGCTGTATCAGTTTGCAGTAGCCCAATCACACACAGCATAGGCAAAGCAGCCTATCATGCATGGACCAGGGACACTGCTGCAGCTCTCCTCTTGTTGATACAAGCATTGCTCTATGCATTTCTCGCAAAAATAGCCACCCCTCTACCCAGATACAGCTTTACTACCATTTTTCTTGTGCCCAAGCCCAGCTGCACAATCACTATTCCAGGGATTTCGAGTGCAAAAGCAGAATAGAATACCTGTCGGAATCTTTTCTTTATCTCTTCATCTGTGGCTTCAGAATCCATCTGCAGCACCTAAAAGAGACCATGACAGCAGAGCAAGTTTGATGATACTCTCCATGTTTCAGGTTCCCAGCAGCAAGCTGTAACACTCTCATTGAGGGGTGGCTGAAGTAATTTGGTTTGTTCAGCCTGGAGGAGGCTGAGGGGAGAACTCACTACACTCTTCAACATCATCCAGGGGGGCAGCTCAGGGGCAGGAACCGATCTTTCCCTCTCGTGGCCAGTGACAGGACTTGAGGACACTGCGTGAAACTGAGTCAGGGGAGGCTTAGGTTGGATATCAGGAAAAGGTTCTTCCCCCAGAGGGTGGTGGGGCACTGAACAGGCACCCCAGGGAATGCTCACAGCCCCAAGGCTGCCAGAGCTCCAGAAGCATTTGGACAGTGCTCTCAGGGACAGGGTGGGATTGTTGGGATGTCCTGGGCAGGGCCAGGAGTTGGACTCAATGATCCTGATGGGTCCCTTCCAACTCAGGATATTCTGTGATTCTGTAACACTTAGTTCACTGGCACACAGACACACACCGAAAAGCTTCGCCCATAACACAGTAAAACAGAAACATTTTAAGAGTCACCATGTTTGTGACATTTGTGACACTACTTTTAACAATGCTAGATTTCTCTGGCTATGCCAGTGTCCTTTCTACGTTCAAGTCTTGTGTAGACAGCTGTGATCCATATACTGGTCTGAACCTTTGGCTGGTCCTGTAGCAATGCTTGGTCTGGCACAAACAGAAGCATATGGTGGTTTGGTGACACTGTCAGGTCATTTGTAACCAAGAACTCTGGGCAGGAAATATACTACTTTGTAAGATTTTATTCATTTTATCGTTTTGAAAGAAGGCAGTATAGTTTTACTGTTTGGTTTCCATGGATGAGACCACTTGTTTACTATCTTTACAGATGTGGGGGAGTTCAGGAACTCTTTTGTGAATTAGTTTACTGAACAAAAGGTTTAAGCGACAAGTGAACAGATGTACACTGGTCTGACTCTAAGAATCTATAAACAAAAAACACGCCTCCACAGGAAAGCTACAGTCTACTCTGAAATGGCTTTCTTTACTCTCCAAGTCAAGTACTAAGACCTACACAAAACTCAACATTGTCAAACTGAATCTACTGACTCATCTGTCTGACCAGCCCTGAACTGGGACCACAAAAAGCATCTGAGGCTTTAGAAAGGCAGAGAAGATGACATCAGGAAGGAATATACACAGGGAAAGCCAGCTCCAGATGAACACCAGACTGAATATTTACTGTCTTCCTCAGGCTTTCCTACTTGTTAAGACATTATAACTGACTGCAAGTGGAATCAAAGACTGTAACGTGCAAGGAGATTATCCATTTTCCAGTGACTCCTCAGAGACTTCTCACTGGTGTGACCACTGAGAGACCTTTTCTTACTCTATGCACTACACAAGTTCAGTGGGATGAACACCCAAAATAAAACACAGAACTAGGAATGCTGAATTAAGAGAGCTACAACCAGAACCTGCCAAGCTGCCACCTCCCTGTTCAGAAAGTACCCCACACTGATCTGCCAAACCTTCCAGTGCTGTTGTATGAGGAAAATGTGGCAAAATATAGTTGGCGCTATCAAACAGTGAGAAAGAGAGCGAGTACATATATACCATACATCCTGCTGCCTTCTGCAAATCTTCTATACAGTAATCTGTACCTAGAGAATTTTTTTCTTTGTTTATGTTGTCTTTTACTGGAATAAATACTCCGGTATTTATATTTATTATATAATTATATTTCATATATATATATATATATATATAATGTTATTATATCTATAAATACTACAGGAAATCAGGAAGCTGGTACACCAATTCAGAAAGGAGGATAGAATGTTCAAACCAACCTCAAAAGGGTTCAAGTTGAAGTAGGAAGATCCAGGTCGGGTCAGCCTGTCAATTTGGTTTTTAGATGTTAAAACAGAGTCTCGTTTCTCAATTTGCTTTACCTGAAGAACAAGAAAGACCTGTATTAACTGACCACCACAACATCCTTACCTGATTTTTTCATGCTAGGACTATGCCAGTCATTCTTGTCTCATACTACAATTCACAATACCTCTTGCTTACTCCAAGCCTGTAGTTATTTTACTCAAGCACTAGCAGAGCATGGCTTTTAGCCTCTTCTACTGCACAACACTATTTTTAAAATCACATTTTAACTATAAAAAACACTAAAAAGCTCTTCTGCCTGTTCCTTCTATGGCTTGCTTTACAGCCGTGCCTTTTCCCCTCCCCTTACTCCTCCAGCAGCACTGTCACCGTGATTCCTTGGAAACCACAGCATTATTGCTTTTAACCCATTCTTGGCAGTACAGCTCTTTAACACGTTAAGTGATACTGATGCAAATACACAAGTTCGCTTCACTCTGACCACAGGTTATTTAGTTCAGTTAACTTTTTGCTCTTCACAGTACTCTGCCAAACCAAACCATGTATTTATATTTATTGTTCATCTTTATTTAAAGAAATATGCATCTACCGAACAGGCACGGCCTTTGTGCGGGCAGCTCAAGTAAACACATTGAGGCTGTGCCCAAAGAAAGGGAGCCCGGCACTCGGAACGGGGCCCGCGCCCCTTCCCAAGTGACAGTTTGCCCACAGCGAGGCCGAGCGCTGCAGCACGGCGGGGGCACGCGCTCAGGGACCGCGAGCGCACAGCTCCCACTGGGTTTAGCCGAGCGGGACGAGAGCCGAACGCAGGGTCCCGTCCCCAGCCACTACCAGCGCTGGCGGAGGGCCGGGCCCAGCATGAACCCACCAGCACCCATCGCTCGCCCACTCGCTGCCCAGCGCCGACAGCGGCTCCGCCCGTCCCACCCCCCGGCGGCCCCTGGGCTCACTACAGCAAGGTTCCGCGCGGCCCGCAGGCCCCGGCGCTGCAAGGGGAGGCCGGGGGGCGCGGGCGGGCGGGGGCCGGGGACCGCGGGCGGTACCTCGTTGTAGAAGGTCAGGAACGCGTCCTCGGCCGCGCCCGCGCCGGGCCCCGCCGCCGCCANGCGGGCGGGGGGACCGCGGGCGGTACCTCGTTGTAGAAGGTCAGGAACGCGTCCTCGGCCGCGCCCGCGCCGGGCCCCGCCGCCGCCATCGCCACCGACACGTGACCTCGGCGTCACGGCACGTGATCACAGCGCGCGCCGCAGCAACCGGCCCCGCCCCCTGGCGCGCGCCAGGATCGGGAGCGCGTGAGGGGCCGGGGGCCCCGCCTGTGACGTCACAGACCCCGTCCCTCGCACCGGAGCTCCCGCCCGGCCCGGGGGTGGG